>JBBPBP010000002.1:11368240-11389941 GCA_037974735.1 Cicer chorassanicum
AGAAAAAAATATCTATAATATGATCATATGTACTATGCACGATATATTAAAATAAAAAATATGTTAAAAATTTATATTAATGTATAATTTATATAAAATAATTCATCAATAGTAATCCATAAATGTTTTAGTGATGCTTAACCCAAACTTTACATCCAACTTTCAACATAGATTAGAGAGATTTATGATATCACAGGATTGTAACATGTAATGCTCATGTCTAAATTTAATTAAATCTTATTTTCTGCTCAACATACCAATTTATACCTATATTTCAGAAAAAGACAATGATCAGAAGAAAGAAAAATCAACGTTTAAAAAAGTAATTGAATGTAAAATATTATATATTATTGTTGAGGTAAAATTATTTAATTAGATATTTTAATGATAATAAATTTTAATTAGACAAATATCTAATTGATTTTGATTTTATTAAGTGATTTAATATATGATTTTTAGTGTATAAATCATAACATAAGTTTTTAATGAAACTTAAATACATATTCATATACAAGCACATTTATCATTCTCCGAACTAGAAGAGTTTATTCATCAATCTCATTTATTACCAAATTAGAAAATTCATTGGTGATAGTTTGACAGAAATCAAAAAAGGAGTATTGTTTTAAATGATCAAAACAAAAAGAATGTGGCAAATAAAATTATCATATACCACGAAGAACAAAAGGAATATTCGAAAAGATATAAACTAATATTGTTCACATGTGCAAAGACAAATTTGTACTTTATGAAGAGTTAATCATGTCACCCTGTCATAATCATGCATATGCATGAAGAATGCATTTGTAAGATCAGATGTGCACCTAAGAGGGGGGGTGAATTAGGTGTTTGGTTATTTTGATCGTTTTTAGAATTATAATGATTGATTTTTGCGTTCAATGTTGATAGATGAAGAAATAAATAACAGTAAGTAAATGAACACTGCGAATTTATCCTGGTTCCCCTAATAACCAAGGGTACGTCCAGTCCTCTTGATCACCACAAGAGATTTTCTTCACTATCTGTCAGAATATGTACAAGTCCTCACCCTGGGACCTTGGCTACAATCTTCCAACAAACTTTCAAAGATAGAACACTACTATCTTAGATACAACACTTAAAGAAAGTACAACTTTCTTTTACAAACACTTGTTGTTTTGATAAGGATATAGGAATAGAAAGGAGGTAGAATAATTCAAGATTTATTCCAAGTACTTTTGAGAACCTTAAGGATATGAAAATGATATGTAGGTACTTGAATTTCTGAAAAAGACTTAGAAAAATTTAGAAAATTTTGTTCAAAGTCTCTGAAATTGTGTAATTTGAATTCGTAATTTGAATATGAAGTTATGACCTATTTATAGTCCTCAAACATCTCTTTAGACTCGTGGCCTTTGATCCAAGAGGTTTGAGAAAGAATTGTAATGTCTTAAATTGAATTCAAAGCTGAAAAATTGCATTGCTTCCAGTTGTATTCGACTACCAGATTTCTGTATTCGAATACAGCTTGCTGCAACGTTAAAAATTATTCAAACATTTCACTGTGTAGTCGAATACAGATGAGATGGCCAACTCTCTGACTTAGCCATGTTTTATCTTGTATTCGACTACAAGATATCTGTATTCGAATACAACTTGCTGCAACGTTAAAAATTATTCAAACATTTCACTGTGTAGTCGAATACAGATGAGATGGCCAACTCTCTGACTTAGCAATGTTTATCTGTATTCGAATACACCTTGGTTGTATTCGATTACAGTATTACTTTTAGTCAAAAATAAAGATTCTAACATTTTGAAAATATTATTTTGGACTTTTGAAAATATTGTTTATGCATATGCAAAGTAATTAAGGTTCTCTTGTATTTGAATTATGACTTGAATTATTTTACCTTTATATAATCTATTTATTTGTAATTTCATCAAGGGATGTTTGAAAATGAATTGGAGGAATTCTTCTTTTTGTTGCTGTGTCACCATTGGTCTTTGTGTATAATCAAAAACGTATTTTTACATTCTCCCCCTTTTTGATTATGACAAAACCATTGCTGTGGTTGTTGATGACTCCCCCGTAATGTAGGCGTATTGTACTCCCCCGTAATTTTTTCAATATGTGTTTTGAGTACCTACAGTTAAATTTTACCGGACAACAACAAGCAACAAAATACACAAAAAAAGTAGGAAAGGCAATCCTAGTAACACAAAAAAAAAAAACGAACTAGTCTTAGGAAACGAAATACAAATCAGCGACGATCCGGAGGTAAATGGAGGTGATCAATTTTATCAGCGATGATACAGATCTCGTGGACCAGGCTGTCGTGATTGGTAGCGATGGTGGATTCGAGAGCCTGAAAGCGAGCATCGACCGAAGTGGTAAATCTTTAGAAGCAGGTCTGAAGAGAATCAAGTTTAGCCATAATCATCCGGTTAGAAACTTGATCATCATCAGATGCAGGATCGTCAGCTACATCATCTGTAGGAGCACTAGCAGATGTCTGACCGATATCACTCTGATGGATGTATTTTTGCAGCGGTTCACTCCAAACGATTTTCATGCTAGGAAGAACACTCAAATCTAGCAGATTATCCTTAGTGACGGTATACACAACCTCCTCAGAAAAATCTACCCCAAAATGTTCAAGTATGCGAGAAACTTCCTTAGCATAGGGCAATCCAACAGCTTCACGGGATACAAACATGACTGACTTAACAAAATATGCCCAGTTAAGAGGAAGACCGTCATTCATGAAGTATAGAATCTGAAGTTCAAACTCAGAAAGTTGAGAATAGTTACCGGCCTTAGGAACCAAAATGTAACTTAAGAAGTAATGAAGCAGACGAAAGTCGACAGTTAAGTTTCCAACACTAAATCTTTGTCTTGCAAAGGTGGAGCTAGCCTGAAGTTGCTTGCGTTCTATGGTTTGTTTGTCAAAGCGACACAGAGCCGCATAAGCATCATGTTTTGAGATATTATGCCATTTGCATAAATTAGTCGGACTGAGTTTCTGGCCGAAATCAGGTATTTTCAAAATGTCACCAATAGTATGAGAATCAAGTTCAATAGTGATTCCTTTGACACGTGAAATTAACATTTTGCCATCTCGACGAAGATTACAATAAAAGACTCGAACCAAATTAGGATATATCGGACCTTTGTAAGCAATAAAGTCCTCAACATGTTGAGCCCTAAGTAAATCAGGAAATTGAAAAGCAGAGAATGAATCTAAAGTACCGAATTTGGGAATGATGAGCCTTTTGTCGGAGTAAAGTGTACGAAACCGAGTAATTTCTTCGGGAGAATGCAGAAGACGAGACAAATCTGTGACGCTGGTGCTCTTTGAGCGTCGCTTGGAAGGACCCAAGCTTGCATGCTTGGTGCGAGGTCCACGTTTGCGTGCGTTTTCAACAGTGTTGGAGATGCTTGACATGGTTGTTGGGGTTTTAGAGATTGGGATGCGAAACTGAGTTGGGAAAGTGAAGGAAAGGTGAATTCGCGAATCTGAATTTGGGGGTTAGGGTTTAGGAATTCGTGAATCTGAGGAAATGGAAGAGGGATTTCGCAAAGAAATGAAGGAAATCAAGGTTTGGGAAGGCAAGCTTGAATGAACAAAGCCGTTCTCGAGATTGATTCGCAGAGAGGAAGATGAAGTTCGCAGAGACAAAGTACGAGTTCGCATGGAAGGAGGGAGGTGTATTCGGCTACTGACTGTCACAGCTTTATATATGACAGAAAACTGAGAATCTGTATTCGAATACAGGAAGATGGTAATCGAATACAGTTTTCCAGAATCATCTGTATTCGAATACAGTTTGATTGTATTCGGCTACGACTTTCAGATTTTTGAAACAGACATGATTTTATCAAGTAGAACATAACACAAACTTCATATAATCACAGAAATAACATGTAAACATAGTCAACTAAATTCTAATATGTGAAGACAAGGATTAAGCCATACCTTTGACATGATGATAACATTTTACCTTATGTTTAAAGATCACTTTCACTTAAGATGACAAGTTCGCGTCGTATTTTGAAAAAGGAGTCTTTAGGAAGTGGTTTAGTGAAGATGTCCTCAAGTTGGTTATGAGTATCCACAAAAGTTACTTCAACATTGCCTTTAAGTACATGATCGCGCAAAAAGTGGTGTCGTATATCAATGTGTTTGGTCCGAGAATGCATGATTGGATTCTTTGAAATATTGATTGCACTAGTGTTGTCGCATCGTAACGGAATGCATCCAAGATCAATTCCATAATCACATAGTTGTTGTTTGAGCCATAGGATTTGTGCACAACAACTTCCTGCTGCTATGTATTCGGCTTCAGCAGTACTGAGTGCGACACATGCTTGCTTTTTACATGACCAAGATACGAGTGCATTGCCTAGTACATGACAAGTGCCGCTTGTGCTTTTACGGTCTGTTTTACATCCTGCATAATCTGAATCAGAATATCCAACGAGACTACAGATGCTACCTTTAGGATACCATAGTCCAACATTGATGGTGCCTTTTAAGTATTTCATGATTCTTTTGACAGCTACAAGATGTGATTCTTTCGGATCTGCTTGGAATCTTGCACATAGACAAACACTAAACATGATATCTGGCCGACTGGCCGTTAGATATAATAAAGATCCAATCATACCTCGATATTTTGAAATTTCTACAGACGCACCAGTTTCATCTTTATCAACATATGTTCCGGATCCCATGGGAGTTGCACTTTCCTTGCATTTTTCCATGTCAAATCATTTTAGCAGTTCTTTGCAATATTTTACTTGATTGATGAAGATGCCATGCTTGAGTTGCTTGATGTGAAGACCAAGAAAATAGTTTAATTTTCCCATCATGGACATTTCAAATTCACCTTGCATCATCAATGAGAATTCTTCACATATTGTATTGTTTGTTGAACCGAATATGATATCGTCAACATAAATTTGGACCAACAAGGTGTGACCATTATTTCGTTTAATAAATAATGTCTTGTCAACCTTTCCCTTTTCAAAACCTCTTTCACACAGGAAGGCACTCAATCTGTCGTACCAAGCTCTTGGTGCTTGTTTTAGACCATAGAGAGCTTTCCTTAGTTTGAATACATGTGTAGGATTCTTGAAGTCTTCAAAGCCGGGTGGTTGCTTGACATATACTTCTTCATTGATGTATCCATTTAGAAATGCGCTTTTCACATCCATCTGAAATAATTCAAAATTCATAGAGCAGGCATACGCAAGTAGTAACCGTATTGCTTCTAACCTTGCGACCGGAGCAAATGTTTCGTCAAAATCGATTCCTTCTTCTTGATTGTATCCTTGGGCGACCAATCTTGCTTTGTTGCGAACAACTATACCATTTTCGTCAAGTTTATTTTTAAATACCCATTTTGTACCAATTATGTGTTTGTCACCTGGATTAGGGACAAGTTCCCGTACTTCGTTTCTTTCGAATTGATTAAGTTCTTCTTGCATTGCAAGTATCCACTGATCATCTTTTAGTGCTTCACCAACTTTGGAAGGTTCGATTTGTGAAACAAATGCCATGTTTAAACATGCATCTTGCAATTTGAGTCTAGTTGTAACTCCTTTGTTGATATCACCAATGATGTTATCAATCGGATGATATCGATGGGTTCTCCATTCCTTTGGGAGTTCATTGGTTTCCTTTTCCATGTCGACTTCATTTTCTTGACTCGGTTGATCAATTGGATCTTCTTTACGTGGATCACTACTTTCAATATCATCATCATCAAAAGAAATAGCTTTGTCCTCTTTCGAGGGGTTAGTTTCATCAAAAGTAACATGTATTGATTCTTCTACAATTAAAGTTCTTTTATTAAAGATCCTAAAAGCTTTACTAGATAATGCATACCCAATAAATATACCTTCATCTGCCTTTTCATCGAATTTTCCAAGATTATCTTTTCCATTATTTAGCACAAAACACTTGCATCCAAAGATGTGGAAGTGAGAGATGTTGGGCTTTCTACCTTTGTATAGTTCATACGGAGTCTTCTTAAGAATTGGCCGAATGTTTACTCTGTTAGTAACATAGCATGCCGTGTTTACGGCATCTGCCTAAAAATACTTTGGTAGATTTGAATCACTTAACATAGTTCTTGCAAGTTCTATCAAGGACCTGTTCTTTCTCTCAACAACCCCATTTTGTTGAGGTGTTCTTGGTGCAGAAAAATTGTGAAAAATTCCATTTTCTTCACAGAATTCTTCAAATAAGGTATTTTGAAATTCTCTACCATGATCACTTCTAATCGATACAATTTTGGATGATTGTTCATTTTGGACTAGCTTTGCATAATTTTTAAAGGCCTTAAAAGCTTCGTTTTTGTTTGACAAAAACAAGGTCCATGTGTACCTTGAAAAGTCATCAACAATCACTAGTCCATATGAGTTTCCACCAAGACTTTTAGTTCTTGATGGACCAAACAAATCCATGTGTATTAATTGAAGTGGTCTTGTAGTAGATATAACATTAATAGCTTTAAAGGAAGTTTTCGTTTGTTTACCTTTTTGACATGCGTCACATAATTTATCCTTGACAAATTTCATTTTTGGTAATCCGACAACAAGATCATGTTTGACTAGTTTGTTTAAATGATCCATGTGAATATGAGCAATTCTTTTATGCCATAACCATGCATCATTGTTGTCGCTTACCAAAAGACATTTCATTTTCAAGGATAAATCGTCAAAATTAAGTATAAAAATATTCTTGAAACGTTTACCGATAAATTGGATTTCACTTGTTGCTGCATTTTGAATGATGAATTTTTCTTTGTTGAAGACTATCTTGTGTCCTTTGTCACATAACTGGCTGATGCTTATCAGATTATGCTTTAGGCCTTCAACATAAAGAACATCTTCAATTGTTGGAGAAGGTGCTTTTCCAATTTTTCCAATGCCTAGGATCTTCCCTTTGTTATTATCTCCATATACTACATGTCCTTTTGATTCAAGGGTCAATGCTGAGAATTTTGTTATGTCTCCCGTCATGTGTTTGGAGCACCCACTATCTAAGTACCATAAATTTGAAGTACTTTGTGAGCATCCCTGCAAAATTGAAATCAGATTTTATTAGGTACCCAAAGTGCTTTGGGTCCTTGGGGGTTAGTGCCTTTCTTGACCCATATGCAATGGCCTTTGGGAATGCTAATGTTTCTTATATGACAAGTATTTGGTGTGTGTCCATAGATACCACAATATGAGCAAGTAGGAATTTTACTTGTGTATGTATGACGTTTATTGTTAATAACATTTTCTTTATGTGAATGCTCTTTTTGTACAATTGTCATGTTTCTTAAATTTGTTTGAGTACTTGATTTTACAAAAATGGTCTTACTAGTGCTTGGTTTATCAAATTTAGAAAATCCAATACCACTTTTATCATTTGAATATCTTTGCATGTTTAGAACATTTTCTAATCCTATATGTCCTTTTTCATACCTTTCAATTACTCTATTTAGTTGAACAATTTTAAATGAAAGTGAATCACAATTGTTGCATGTAGAATTCTGCTTAGATTTTTCAGCATCTTTTTCCATAAGATTAATTTTTTCTTTAAGACATGAGATTTCTTTCTTTTGAGTTGATACTTGTTTAAGCAAATTTTTACATTCAGCAAGAAGTTCTTTTATTGCATTTTGTGCTTCATTGTATTCTATAACTAATTCATGATTATATAGAGGGTTGTTTGAGTTACTAACCTCTTCGTCATCGGAGTGATGTGACGCCATTAGTGCAACATTTGCGCATTCATCACTTTCAGTTTCTGATGTTGAACTTATGTCGTTATCTTCCCATGCTATATATGCTTTCTTGAAGTCTTTTCTTTTACCGGCATTCTTTTTTATGAGATCTGGACAGTCTGCTTTAATATGTCCTTGTTTTCCACATTCAAAGCATGTGAAGTTTTGGTTGGTCGTGCTATCTTTCTTTGTGAAGTTTTTCTTCTTGAAACTTCTGTTATTTTTTAGAACTTTGCCGAATTTCTTGACAAGGAGGTTGATGTTTTCGTCGTCATCAGAAATTTCTTCTTTGACTACTTCCTTTGATTCGGTCTTTAGAGCAATATTTTTGCTTTTCTTTTCTTGGGTTTCATTTTGCTCTAATCGTCCAAGTTCTATTTCATGTTCTTGTAGTTTGCCAAATAATGCAGAAAGTGACATTTTGGACAAACTCTTCTTTTCTGATATCGCGGTCACCTTTGGTTGCCACACCCTCGTTAGTGATCGTAATACTTTCAGATTCAATTCATCGTTGGAGAAGACCTTTCCGAGGGCTGTCAAATGATTTGTCAAGTGGGAGAATCGTTTCTGCATGTCTAGTATGGTTTCTCCAGGCTGCATACGAAACAATTCATATTCTTGAGAAAGTGTATTTAGTTTGGATATTTTTACCTCTATGGTGCCTTCATGGGTTACTTCCAATGTGTCCCATATTTCCTTGGCTGTTTTACAGTGAGATATGCGGAAGAATTCATCCATACCAAGTGCTGATTGTAGAATGTTTTTAGCCTTTTTATCGAATAGCACTTTTCTTTTATCGTCATCGGTCCAAGAATTCTTTATCTTAATTTCTTCTTTGTTGTTGATGACTGTTGTTGGAATGTATGGACCATTTTCGACAGCATCCCATATTTCGTCTCCCTGTGCCTCAAGATATGCTTGCATACGGATTTTCCAGAAATCGTAATGTTCACCGACGAAACATGGTGGTTTGTTACTGCTGCCTCCGTCTCTGAAAACTGGTAGTGCGGAAGCCATTAGTTATTTGATCAAGGAGTAAGTTACCTTGAACCTGCTCTGATACCAATTGTAAGATCAGATGTGCACCTAAGAGGGGGGGTGAATTAGGTGTTTGGTTATTTTGATCATTTTTAGAATTATAATGATTGATTTTTGTGTTCAATGTTGATAGATGAAGAAATAAATAACATTAAGTAAATGAACACTGTGAATTTATCCTGGTTCCCCTAATAACCAAGGGTACGTCCAGTCCTCTTGATCACCACAAGAGATTTTCTTCACTATCTGTCAGAATATGTACAAGTCCTCACCCTGGGACCTTGGCTACAATCTTCCAACAAACTTTCAAAGATAGAACACTACTATCTTAGATACAACACTTAACGAAAGTACAACTTTCTTTTACAAACACTTGTTGTTTTGATAAGGATATAGGAATAGAAAGGAGGTAGAATAATTCAAGATTTATTCAAGTACTTTTGAGAACCTTAAGGATATGAAAATGATATGCAGGTACTTGAATTTCTGAAAAAGACTTAGAAAAATTTAGAAAATTTTGTTCAAAGTCTCTGAAATTGTGTAATTTGAATTCGTAATTTGAATATGAAGTTATGACCTATTTATAGTCCTCAAACATCTCTTTAGATTCGTGGCCTTTGATCCAAGAGGTTTGAGAAAGAATTGTAATGTTTTCAATTGAATTCAAAGCTGAAAAATTGCATTGCTTCCAGTTGTATTCGACTACCAGATTTCTGTATTCGAATACAGCTTGCTGCAACGTTAAAAATTATTCAAACATTTCACTGTGTAGTCGAATACAGATGAGATGGCCAACTCTCTGACTTAGCCATGTTTTATCTTGTATTCGACTACAAGATATCTGTATTCGAATACAACTTGCTGCAACGTTAAAAATTATTCAAACATTTCACTGTGTAGTCGAATACAGATGAGATGGCCAACTCTCTGACTTAGCCATGTTTTATCTGTATTCGAATACACCTTGGTTGTATTCAATTACAGTATTACTTTTAGTCAAAAATAAAGATTCTAACATTTTGAAAATATTATTTTGGACTTTTGAAAATATTGTTTATGCATATGCAAAGTAATTAAGGTTCTCTTGTATTTGAATTATGACTTGAATTATTTTACCTTTATATAATCTATTTATTTGTAATTTCATCAAGGGATGTTTGAAAATGAATTGGAGGAATTCTTCTTTTTGTTGCTGTGTCACCATTGGTCTTTGTGTATAATCAAAAACGTATTTTTACATTCTCCCCCTTTTTGATTATGACAAAACCATTGTTGTGGTTGTTGATGACTCCCCCGTAATGTAGGCGTATTGTACTCCCCCGTAATTTTTTCAATATGTGTTTTGAGTACCTACAGTTAAATTTTACCGGACAACAACAAGCAACAAAATACACAAAAAAAGTAGGAAAGGCAATCCTAGTAACACAAAAAAAAAAACGAACTAGTCTTAGGAAACGAAATACAAATCAGCGACGATCCGGAGGTAAATGGAGGTGATTAATTTTATCAGCGATGATACAGATCTCGTGGACCAGGCTGTCGTGATTGGTAGCGATGGTGGATTCGAGAGCCTGAAAGCGAGCATCGACCGAAGTGGTAAATCCTGAGAAGCAGGTCTGAAGAGAATCAAGTTTAGCCATAATCATCCGGTTAGAAACTTGATCATCATCAGATGCAGGATCGTCAGCAACATCATCTGTAGGAGCACTAGCAGATGTCTGACCGATATCACTCTGATGGATGTATTTTTGCAGCGGTTCACTCCAAACGATTTTCATGCTAGGAAGAACACTCAAATCTAGCAGATTATCCTTAGTGACGGTATACACAACCTCCTCAGAAAAATCTACCCCAAAATGTTCAAGTATGCGAGAAACTTCCTTAGCATAGGGCAATCCAACAGCTTCACGGGATACAAACATGACTGACTTAACAAAATATGCCCAGTTAAGAGGAAGACCGTCATTCATGAAGTATAGAATCTGAAGTTCAAACTCAGAAAGTTGAGAATAGTTACCACCCTTAGGAACCAAAATGTAACTTAAGAAGTAATGAAGCAGACGAAAGTCGACAGTTAAGTTTCCAACACTAAATCTTTGTCTTGCAAAGGTGGAGCTAGCCTGAAGTTGCTTGCGTTCTATGGTTTGTTTGTCAAAGCGACACAGAGCCGCATAAGCATCATGTTTTGAGATATTATGCCCTTTGCATAAATTAGTCGGACTGAGTTTCTGGCCAAAATCAGGTATTTTCAAAATGTCACCAATAGTATGAGAATCAAGTTCAATAGTGATTCCTTTGACACGTGAAATTAACATTTTGCCATCTCGACGAAGATTACAATAAAAGACTCGAACCAAATCAGGATATATCGGACCTTTGTAAGCAATAAAGTCCTCAACATGTTGAGCCCTAAGTAAATCAGGAAATTGAAAAGCAGAGAATGAATCTAAAGTACCGAATTTGGGAATGATGAGCCTTTTGTCGGAGTAAAGTGTACGAAACCGAGTAATTTCTTCGGGAGAATGCAGAAGACGAGAAAAATCCGTGACGCTGGTGCTCTTTGAGCGTCGCTTGGAAGGACCCAAGCTTGCATGCTTGGTGCGAGGTCCACGTTTGCGTGCGTTTTCAACAGTGTTGGAGATGCTTGACATGGTTGTTGGGGTTTTAGAGATTGGGATGCGAAACTGAGTTGGGAAAGTGAAGGAAAGGTGAATTCGCGAATCTGAATTTGGGGGTTAGGGTTTAGGAATTCGTGAATCTGAGGAAATGGAAGAGGGATTTCGCAAAGAAATGAAGGAAATCAAGGTTTGGGAAGGCAAGCTTGAATGAACGAAGCCGTTCTCGAGATTGATTCGCAGAGAGGAAGATGAAGTTCGCAGAGACAAAGTACGAGTTCGCATGGAAGGAGGGAGGTGTATTCGGCTACTGACTGTCACAGCTTTATATATGACAGAAAACTGAGAATCTGTATTCGAATACAGGAAGATGGTAATCGAATACAGTTTTCCAGAATCATCTGTATTCGAATACAGTTTGATTGTATTCGGCTACGACTTTCAGATTTTTGAAACAGACATGATTTTATCAAGTAGAACATAACACAAACTTCATATAATCACAGAAATAACATGTAAACATAGTCAACTAAATTCTAATATGTGAAGACAAGGATTAAGCCATACCTTTGACATGATGATAACATTTTACCTTATGTTTAAAGATCACTTTCACTTAAGATGCCAAGTTCGCGTCGTATTTTGAAAAAGGAGTCTTTAGGAAGTGGTTTAGTGAAGATGTCCGCAAGTTGGTTATGAGTATCCACAAAAGTTACTTCAACATTGCCTTTAAGTACATGATCGCGCAAAAAGTGGTGTCGTATATCAATGTGTTTGGTCCGAGAATGCATGATTGGATTCTTTGAAATATTGATTGCACTAGTGTTGTCGCATCGTAACGGAATGCATCCAAGATCAATTCCATAATCACATAGTTGTTGTTTGAGCCATAGGATTTGTGCACAACAACTTCCTGCTGCTATGTATTCGGCTTCAGCAGTACTGAGTGCGACACATGCTTGCTTTTTACATGACCAAGATACGAGTGCATTGCCCAGTACATGACAAGTGCCGCTTGTGCTTTTACGGTCTGTTTTACATCCTGCATAATCTGAATCAGAATATCCAACGAGACTACAGATGCTACCTTTAGGATACCATAGTCCAACATTGATGGTGCCTTTTAAGTATTTCATGATTCTTTTGACAGCTACAAGATGTGATTCTTTCGGATCTGCTTGGAATCTTGCACATAGACAAACACTAAACATGATATCTGGCCGACTGGCCGTTAGATATAATAAAGATCCAATCATACCTCGATATTTTGAAATTTCTACAGACGCACCAGTTTCATCTTTATCAACATATGTTCCGGATCCCATGGGAGTTGCACTTTCCTTGCATTTTTCCATGTCAAATCATTTTAGCAGTTCTTTGCAATATTTTACTTGATTGATGAAGATGCCATGCTTGAGTTGCTTGATGTGAAGACCAAGAAAATAGTTTAATTTTCCCATCATGGACATTTCAAATTCACCTTGCATCATCAATGAGAATTCTTCACATATTGTATTGTTTGTTGAACCGAATATGATATCGTCAACATAAATTTGGACCAACAAGGTGTGACCATTATTTCGTTTAATAAATAATGTCTTGTCAACCTTTCCCTTTTCAAAACCTCTTTCACACAGGAAGGCACTCAATCTGTCGTACCAAGCTCTTGGTGCTTGTTTTAGACCATAGAGAGCTTTCCTTAGTTTGAATACATGTGTAGGATTCTTGAAGTCTTCAAAGCCGGGTGGTTGCTTGACATATACTTCTTCATTGATGTATCCATTTAGAAATGCGCTTTTCACATCCATCTGAAATAATTCAAAATTCATAGAGCAGGCATACGCAAGTAGTAACCGTATTGCTTCTAACCTTGCGACCGGAGCAAATGTTTCGTCAAAATCGATTCCTTCTTCTTGATTGTATCCTTGGGCGACCAATCTTGCTTTGTTGCGAACAACTATACCATTTTCGTCAAGTTTATTTTTAAATACCTATTTTGTACCAATTATGTGTTTGTCACCTGGATTAGGAACAAGTTCCCAAACTTTGTTTCTTTCGAATTGCTTAAGCTCTTCTTGCATTGCAAATATCCACTGATCATCTTTTAGTGCTTCACCAACTTTGGAAGGTTCGATTTGTGAAACAAATGCCATGTTTAAACATGCATCTTGCAATTTGAGTCTAGTTGTAACTCCTTTGTTGATATCACCAATGATGTTATCAATCGGATGATATCGATGGGTTCTCCATTCCTTTGGGAGTTCATTGGTTTCCTTTTCCATGTCGACTTCATTTTCTTGACTCGGTTGATCAATTGGATCTTCTTCACGTGGATCACTACTTTCAATATCATCATCATCAAAAGAAATAGCTTTGTCCTCTTTCGAGGGGTTAGTTTCATCAAAAGTAACATGTATTGATTCTTCTACAATTAAAGTTCTTTTATTAAAGATCCTAAAAGCTTTACTAGATAATGCATACCCAATAAATATACCTTCATCTGCCTTTTCATCGAATTTTCCAAGATTATCTTTTCCATTATTTAGCACAAAACACTTGCATCCAAAGATGTGGAAGTGAGAGATGTTGGGCTTTCTACCTTTGTATAGTTCATACGGAGTCTTCTTAAGAATTGGCCGAATGTTTACTCTGTTAGTAACATAGCATGCCGTGTTTACGGCATCTGCCCAAAAATACTTTGGTAGATTTGAATCACTTAACATAGTTCTTGCAAGTTCTATCAAGGACCTGTTCTTTCTCTCAACAACCCCATTTTGTTGAGGTGTTCTTGGTGCAGAAAAATTGTGAAAAATTCCATTTTCTTCACAGAATTCTTCAAATAAGGTATTTTGAAATTCTCTACCATGATCACTTCTAATCGATACAATTTTGGATGATTGTTCATTTTGGACTAGCTTTGCATAATTTTTAAAGGCCTTAAAAGCTTCGTTTTTGTTTGACAAAAACAAGGTCCATGTGTACCTTGAAAAGTCATCAACAATCACTAGTCCATATGAGTTTCCACCAAGACTTTTAGTTCTTGATGGACCAAACAAATCCATGTGTATTAATTGAAGTGGTCTTGTAGTAGATATAACATTAATAGCTTTAAAGGAAGTTTTCGTTTGTTTACCTTTTTGACATGCGTCACATAATTTATCCTTGACAAATTTCATTTTTGGTAATCCGACAACAAGATCATGTTTGACTAGTTTGTTTAAATGATCCATGTGAATATGAGCAATTCTTTTATGCCATAACCATGCATCATTGTTGTCGCTTACCAAAAGACATTTCATTTTCAAGGATAAATCGTCAAAATTAAGTATAAAAATATTCTTGAAACGTTTACCGATAAATTGGATTTCACTTGTTGCTGCATTTTGAACGATGCATTTTTCTTTGTTGAAGACTATCTTGTGTCCTTTGTCACATAACTGGATGATACTTATCAGATTATGCTTTAGGCCTTCAACATAAAGAACATCTTCAATTGTTGGAGAAGGTGCTTTTCCAATTTTTCCAATGCCTAGGATCTTCCCTTTGTTATTATCTCCATATACTACATGTCCTTTTGATTCAAGGGTCAATGCTGAGAATTTTGTTATGTCTCCCGTCATGTGTTTGGAGCACCCATTATCTAAGTACCATAAATTTGAAGTACTTTGTGAGCATCCCTGCAAAATTGAAATCAGATTTTATTAGGTACCCAAAGTGCTTTGGGTCCTTGGGGGTTAGTGCCTTTCTTGACCCATATGCAATGGCCTTTGGGAATGCTAATGTTTCTTATATGACAAGTATTTGGTGTGTGTCCATAGATACCACAATATGAGCAAGTAGGAATTTTACTTGTGTATGTATGACGTTTATTGTTAATAACATTTTCTTTATGTGAATGCTCTTTTTGTACAATTGTCATGTTTCTTAAATTTGTTTGAGTACTTGATTTTACAAAAATGGTCTTACTAGTGCTTGGTTTATCAAATTTAGAAAATCCAATACCACTTTTATCATTTGAATATCTTTGCATGTTTAGAACATTTTCTAATCCTATATGTCCTTTTTCATACCTTTCAATTACTCTATTTAGTTGAACAATTTTAAATGAAAGTGAATCACAATTGTTGCATGTAGAATTCTGCTTAGATTTTTCAGCATCTTTTTCCATAAGATTAATTTTTTCTTTAAGACATGAGATTTCTTTCTTTTGAGTTGATACTTGTTTAAGCAAATTTTTACATTCAGCAAGAAGTTCTTTTATTGCATTTTGTGCTTCATTGTATTCTATAACTAATTCATGATTATATAGAGGGTTGTTTGAGTTACTAACCTCTTCGTCATCGGAGTGATGTGACGCCATTAGTGCAACATTTGCGCATTCATCACTTTCAGTTTCTGATGTTGAACTTATGTCGTTATCTTCCCATGCTATATATGCTTTCTTGAAGTCTTTTCTTTTACCGGCATTCTTTTTGATGAGATCTGGACAGTCTGCTTTAATATGTCCTTGTTTTCCACATTCAAAGCATGTGAAGTTTTGGTTGGTCGTGCTATCTTTCTTTTTGAAGTTTTTCTTCTTGAAACTTCTGTTATTTTTGAGAACTTTGCCGAATTTCTTGACAAGGAGGTTGATGTTTTCGTCGTCATCAGAAATTTCTTCTTTGACTACTTCCTTTGATTCGGTCTTTAGAGCAATATTTTTGCTTTTCTTTTCTTGGGTTTCATTTTGCTCTAATCATTCAAGTTCTATTTCATGTTCTTGTAGTTTGCCAAATAATGCAGAAAGTGACATTTTGGACAAACTCTTCTTTTCTGATATCGCGGTCACCTTTGGTTGCCACACCCTCGTTAGTGATCGTAATACTTTCAGATTCAATTCATCGTTGGAGAAGACCTTTCCGAGGGCTGTCAAATGATTTGTCAAGTGGGAGAATCGTTTCTGCATGTCTAGTATGGTTTCTCCAGGCTGCATACGAAACAATTCATATTCTTGAGAAAGTGTATTTAGTTTGGATATTTTTACCTCTATGGTGCCTTCATGGGTTACTTCCAATGTGTCCCATATTTCCTTGGCTGTTTTACAGTGAGATATGCGGAAGAATTCATCCATACCAAGTGCTGATTGTAGAATGTTTTTAGCCTTTTTATCGAATAGCACTTTTCTTTTATCGTCATCGGTCCAAGAATTCTTTATCTTAATTTCTTCTTTGTTGTTGATGACTGTTGTTGGAATGTATGGACCATTTTCGACAGCATCCCATATTTCGTCTCCCTGTGCCTCAAGATATGCTTGCATACGGATTTTCCAGAAATCGTAATGTTCACCGACGAAACATGGTGGTTTGTTACTGCTGCCTCCGTCTCTGAAAACTGGTAGTGCGGAAGCCATTAGTTATTTGATCAAGGAGTAAGTTACCTTGAACCTGCTCTGATACCAATTGTAAGATCAGATGTGCACCTAAGAGGGGGGGTGAATTAGGTGTTTGGTTATTTTGATCGTTTTTAGAATTATAATGATTGATTTTTGCGTTCAATGTTGATAGATGAAGAAATAAATAACAGTAAGTAAATGAACACTGCGACTTTATCCTGGTTCCCCTAATAACCAAGGGTACGTCCAGTCCTCTTGATCACCACAAGAGATTTTCTTCACTATCTGTCAGAATATGTACAAGTCCTCACCCTGGGACCTTGGCTACAATCTTCCAACAAACTTTCAAAGATAGAACACTACTATCTTAGATACAGCACTTAAAGAAAGTACAACTTTCTTTTACAAACACTTGTTGTTTTGATAAGGATATAGGAATAGAAAGGAGGTAGAATAATTCAAGATTTATTCAAGTACTTTTGAGAACCTTAAGGATATGAAAATGATATGCAGGTACTTGAATTTCTGAAAAAGACTTAGAAAAATTTAGAAAATTTTGTTCAAAGTCTCTGAAATTGTGTAATTTGAATTCGTAATTTGAATATGAAGTTATGACCTATTTATAGTCCTCAAACATCTCTTTAGATTCGTGGCCTTTGATCCAAGAGGTTTGAGAAAGAATTGTAATGTTTTAAATTGAATTCAAAGCTGAAAAATTGCATTGCTTCCAGTTGTATTCGACTACCAGATTTCTGTATTCGAATACAGCTTGCTGCAAAGTTAAAAATTATTCAAACATTTCACTGTGTAGTCGAATACAGATGAGATGGCCAACTCTCTGACTTAGCCATGTTTTATCTTGTATTCGACTACAAGATATTTGTATTCGAATACAACTTGCTGCAACGTTAAAAATTATTCAAACATTTCACTGTGTAGTCGAATACAGATGAGATGGCCAACTCTCTGACTTAGCCATGTTTTATCTGTATTCGAATACACCTTGGTTGTATTCGATTACAGTATTACTTTTAGTCAAAAATAAAGATTCTAACATTTTGAAAATATTATTTTGGACTTTTGAAAATATTGTTTATGCATATGCAAAGTAATTAAGGTTCTCTTGTATTTGAATTATGACTTGAATTATTTTACCTTTATATAATCTATTTATTTGTAATTTCATCAAGGGATGTTTGAAAATGAATTGGAGGAATTCTTCTTTTTGTTGCTGTGTCACCATTGGTCTTTGTGTATAATCAAAAACGTATTTTTACAGCATTCATAGTTGAGAACATTCAGACATAAGAAAAATCAAAAGATAATGTTCTAAACTGCAAGTACTATAGACAACTTATTGCAAGCTCATACATCCTAATTTATAGCTCATAACAAGCTGCCACAAGTTGTCAAGAAAATGATCAAACTCCTCTATCATGTTCATATGCAGAAGAGGATATCTTCATACAAGAAGAGGATGATCATTAACATTCTCAGAGAAGATAATGATTACCCAAAATGAAGAGGACATTTACCCATATTGCAAAGAACTTTCTCAAACATCTTAGGGCATGTGCCCAACGATTATACGTGTTCTGTACAACAACAAGGAGTCTTTCCAAGTCTATAAATAGAAGGTTCTTTAAGATGCAATCTTAACGAGACTATAATCAATCATATTTCACTTTCTTAAGTGCAAAGCTATCAAAGTTCTCTTCAATTATGTAGAAACGCACTACTACTCTTTGTCATAGATTTTAAAATCAAACATTTGAGTGTGCTCTTAGTTCGACCTATATCAATAGTTTTATGATTAGATCCAAACAAAACACCATTATCATTTTGTTGTAAGCATCATCAAGTTTGTCTAGTTTAGAGAAAACTTGAGTGATTTGTTGTAAACATCATCAAGTTTGTTACCTGAGAAAAAACTCGAGTGATTTATGTAAGCCTATTGAGGTTATAAGAAAATACAATTTTATAGTCAAGTTTTACTGGTGGAAGAAGTTTAAGTTGAGAGGTTATTCAACTTACTAGTGAAAATCTCACGATTTGTGAGGATTGGGTTAGCCCATATTTGGTGAACAAGGATATTTCCTTTATATGATTTCTTTAACCTTATATTTTATTATTATATTATTTAACTAAATCATCCTACTATCAATTTGAAATATAACTCTATTCTTGAACCTTCTCAAAACACGAGTAGGTTCATATCCTGATCTAACATTTCCAAGTCTTATCTTGAGAAAGAATTTTAAAGAACATATTTTAAAAAGGGACACAATTCAAACCACTTTTTTATGACAGTTATATTCACTTCAAATAATAGTGTAATTAATGAAGCACTGCAAATCAACATCAATAATATAATTCAAATAAATTGATTCTTGTACATAAATATGTAAGATTGACCAAAATTAAATATTAAACAAAAGTATATCATCACTATGAATGAAAAATTAAGAATATAAAATTTATATATAAGATGATTTATGATTTGTTGATATTTAAACAAATATTTACACTCATATTATCAAAATTATTATATTTATCAAGAAACTAAAAAAGAAATGGAACCCTTAAGTCAAACATTTCTTCTTGAATATTTTCTTATAATGATTTTATTATCCTATTATTATATGTTGATAACATACTTATTGTTGGGAAAAATATTTCCAAGATTGATAGGTTAAAGAAGCAGTTGGGCAAGTCCTTTGCCGTGAAAGACATGAGAGCAACTAAAGAGATTCTTGGCATAAGAATCATGCGTGATAGAAAGGGGAAGAAACTATAGATGTCACAAGAACACTATATTGAAAAAGTGTTGCAATAATTCAGATGAAAAATTCTAAGGTTGTAAGTACTTCTCTTGCTACTCATTTTAAGTTGAGTTCTAAACAAAGTCCTTTTAGCGATGATGAGAAAAAAGGCATGGAACGAATTCCTTATGTGTTTGTTGTTAGTTTGATGTATGCAATGGTGTGTACAAGGTCAGATATTGCGCATGTTGTTTGTACAGTCAGTAGATTTTTGTTAAATCCAGGTAAAGAGCATTGGAATACTGGAAAATGGATTTTGAGGTATCTTTGTGGTACTACATGTATGAGGCTTTGTTTCGGAGGTGACAAACCTATTTTGGTGGGGTACTCCAACTCAAATATGGCAAGAGATATTGACTCGAGGAAGTCCACTTCAGGCTACATGATTAACTTTGTAGTGGGAGTTGTGACTTGGCAGTCCAGATTACATAATGTGTAGCATTGTGTACAGCTAAGACATAGTTCATTGCCATTACCGAAGCATGCAAAAAGTTGATTTGGTTGAAGAAATTCTTGCATGAGCTTGGGTTTATTCAGGACAAATATATATTATTTGTTGATAGTCAAAGTGTTATTCATCTTGGTAAGAATTCGACATTTCATAATAGGTCCAAACACATTGATGTGAGTTACATTGGATACGTGATGTTTTGGAAGCTAAGTTGTTGGAGTTGGCTAAAGTTCATACTGATTAATTATAATGGTTCTGATATGATGACTAAAACATTACCAAGAGGGAAGTTTGAAACAGTGCTCGCACAATAGCAAGTTTTTGGGGTGTTTTTCTTTTTCTTGTTTTTCATTTGTAAGCTTTAGTGTTTTGTTATTTTGGTTGGTTGTAGACACAATTTGTGCATCATTTTGAGAGTGTCTTGTACCCTTATTTGATTATGAGGAACTATTTCTTTGGTCTGAACGACACGTGATTTTTACCTTTGCATTGAGGGGTTTTCTATTTTAAAATATCAGTGTTGTTTACGCGCTTTTAATTGATCAATTTATTGTTTCTCATGAGTTCTTGCAAGTTCGAGAAATTATGTATCCGCTGGGTATTGTCTGTTATCGTGTTTATAGGGGTGCAATGAGGTTAAAAAATTTCTACTTTTCAATTCTGTAGGCAGTGGAAAAAATGGCAACAAGATTTCTCATTTAGTTTGGTTGGCAAAGGTTTGGTGCATTTAGATGGAGAAAAATAATATTATTTTTAATAGAAAGGTTGAAAATCCGCTGAAAGTTGTCAATCACATCAAAATGATTTGTGGCTTTTATAACGGGTTTTAAGCACCCCTTATTCTTTTTTGAATACATCTTTGCTTATAAAAAGAAATTCTAATAAATACTTTATTGTAATATATTATATTTCTATATTAATGTTTACTAATATAAAATGGTGATAGTATAACCATTACATGACCTTATTTCTTTTATTTGAATTAAGAATAAGGTCAACGTTGATAGGAACAAATGCAAAGATTCTTATTAACTGCCTGAACACAAGCCCCAACGCCTGTATTAGGATATTTGCTAAAACACTTTAGGTTGCAACAACCTTTATCACAGTTACGATCGCATAGTCCCATCCCAATTTCGCAGGTAGGTTGTTTTGTTGTTATAGGTCGTTCAAAAGTACAAGTGCATAACTCGAAGAAAGAGCATGACCATCCTATTGCACGAACACCTCTTACATAGTTATTACACTGCGTAGGACAATCTACTTCGTCTGAACATTTTCCCACAATTTTTGTGCAACTACTATCTCCTTGCACTATATATGTTCAAAGGAAAAAACAACAAAAATTAATCACACCTGTTTGTTATATTTATTTCTAAAAACATAACTACTTTTAAGAGTCATTGGATTTGTTTGTTACATATTATACAAAAAATGATTTCTAAAATTAATAATTTAGAGATTATTTGTTAATTTTTTAAAAAAAAGCAGTTTAGTTGCTTTGTGTTTGTTATTTGTTAATTGTAATAAAAATCACATTTTAAAAAAAATTAGTTATAATTTTTTTTTTAATAATTTTAAAAAGTTAGATTTTGATTTTTTTTTTTTAAAGTTGTAACAAACGGATAAAAACTTTTAAA
>JBBPBP010000002.1:11391415-11410989 GCA_037974735.1 Cicer chorassanicum
ATTGCAGTAAAATTATTATTATTATGTGTGATAATTTTCTTCTTGTTTGCGTTTACGTGCTTCCCTTGGTAATTAATTTAAGTTGTTGATTATTAATATGAATCATTCTATTTCAATATTAATTATGCTATAGAATGAATTTATCATGCTTTTCTTATAACCGAACATTTAGTTTGTAAAATTAGAGCAATAATATCATGCTAATAAATAAATGAATAAAGAATTTTTAATTTCTAGTCCAACTGGTAAATATTATTAGGTTGGATGTTTTGACCGGATTTAAACCAAATAACATTTATTAATTGAAATTTAAATATGTTTTTGGTCCTTGCAAATATGCTTCGTTTTAATTTTAGTCTCTATAATTTTTATTTATTTATTTATACCCTTGCAAATTCTAACAAGTTTTAAAAAAGTCATTTTTGAATCTTTTTTAGTAAAAAAATGGTGACATGTCTAATTTTGGATGAAGTGACACATGGTGACCGTGTAATTGTTTTTGACTAGACAATATTTAAAATTTAAAATTAAAATTTATTTTATTAACTCAATTAATCATTTAATTAAAAACTTAAAACTAATTAATTAATTAATAAAACAATTAAATAATAAAAACTCAATAATCTTCATCTTCAACCCCAAATTTTTTAATAAAAACTCAACAACCTTCATCTTCAACCCTAATTTTTTCATCTTCAAATCATAAATTCTCATATCTGATTCAAACCCTAAAAATTCTAATGTTGTGCCATAGCTAGAGATGCTCCTAGCTTTAACCTATTTGATACTATAACCTTAAATTCTATTCTCTGCTCATCCATTACACCTTCTAAGTTCACAAATCTTTTCTCAAATGCCAACCTAGTGATGTTGAATGTCACCGCCCTTGTATGCTTCCTCATCAATATACCTTTCCCCAAATTTTCTAAAGAAAAAAAAAATTATACAAATAAACATTTGGTCATCAACACCTTATCCAAACTTTCTATTTTCAAATTGGTGCAAGTTAATTTGAAGAGACAATTTGACTATTGATTCTAAGAATTTAGGGTGTGGTGTAAGAAAAATGAAATATTAGAATTTTTAGGATTTGTATCAAATATGAGAATTTGTGATTTGAAGATTAAGAAATTAGGGTTGAAGATGAAGGTTGTTGAGATTTTATTAAAAAATTTGGGGTTGAAGATGAAGATTATTGAATTTTTATTATTTACTTGGTTTATTAATTAATTATTTAGTTTTAAGTTTTTAATAAAATAATTAAATGAGTTAATAAAATAAATTTTAATTTTAAATATTAAAAATTGCCTAGTCAACAACAATTACACGGTCACCATGTGCCACTTCATCCAAAATTAGTCATGTCACCATTTTTTTACTAAAAAAGATTCACAAAGACTTTTTTAAAATTTGTTATAATTTGCAAGAGTATAAATCAAAAAAAAAATTACGGAACTAAAATTAAAACTAAGCATATTTACAAGGACAAAAACATATTTAAACCAAATAACATTTATTAATTGATGTGCGAATGAAGTTGAAATACAAAAAATATATACATATTCACTTAATAACAAATACATGATGAATGCTCAAAAAAAAAGTTATGCAAAATACCCGAACCTCAACAATTATGAATCAATTAATAAAATTAAATTTAAAAC
This sequence comes from Cicer chorassanicum, assembly GCA_037974735.1. NCBI lineage: Eukaryota > Viridiplantae > Streptophyta > Magnoliopsida > Fabales > Fabaceae > Cicer > Cicer chorassanicum. Next base: position 11,393,080 of record JBBPBP010000002.1, read on the forward strand.
ATAAGCATTAATTATTATATTTTCACCCAAAATATAGATTAATTATTATATTTAATAAATTTCATTTCTTTATTTTTTTATAATGAAATTTCATTCCAACATAATACTTTCCAAACAATTCGGCCATATATGACAAAAGTGTCATTACCTGTTGCGTCAAATGCGCGAATCTTTATTGTTGTATCTGTACGTTAAAAAAAATTATCACGTTTATTGTAAAGAGTTTAATAATTGTTTAATGGTTATATAATTTTAATTTTGGGTTATGTATAAATATAAACATCAAGAAAATTTATTATAGGATAGATCCTTATTATTTGTGTAAAGAAGATTTATACGAAAGTTTTAGACATGATTATTAATAAATGAGTATGAAATTTTAAAAGAAGTATATGAGTTGACTTTAAAGCAAAAACGAAAATCCGTTGAGGACTAACAAATTCAAAAATATCTTAATTTTGTAAATAAAAATGTTATAATTTCGTAGGGATTAAAAAATCTCAATTAATATATCTTAAAAATTCAATTGGTTTCCATATAATCAATGAATAATTGACCATAAATATAAATTCACTACGCGAAAAATAGCATTTTACGCTTTTTTAAGCTATTTACAGCGCTTTTTCAAAAAAATAAGCGTTGTAAAAAGATACAACAACGCTCTTTAAAATAAAAAAACGCTCTAAAATAGGTGGGTATATTGCGCGCTTGTTATACTCGTATTACAGCGCTTTTTCAAAAAAGCGCTGTAATAGGTGCATTCTTACTAGTTTTACAGCGCTTTTTCAAAAAAACGCTGTAATAGGTGCAGTCTTATACATGTTTTACAACGTTTTGTTAAAAAAGCGCTGTAATAGGTGCATCCTTACTAGTTTTACAGCGCTTTTTCAAAAAAGCGTTGTAATAGGTGCAGTCTTATACATGTTTTACTGCGCTTTTTCAAAAAAGCGATGTAATAGGTGCATTCTTACTAGTTTTACAATGCTTTTCAAAAAAACGATGTAATAAGTGCAGTCTTATACATGTTTTACAGCGCTTTTTTAAAAAAGCGCTTTTAAAAAAGCGCTGTAAGGGTGCATTCTTACTAGTTTTACAGCACTTTTTCAAAAAAGCGCTGTAATAGGTGCATTTAGTATGGTTCCTTCTTCATGTCCAAATCCTTTAAATCTTCCTTCTTCATCCATAGCAAGACGAACATCAACAACCTATCCACAATCTTGGAAGAAATTTTCTCTGATAATTTTCAAAATTAGTTAAAATACATAGTGAATCAAGTAAAATACCAAATCTTCACGAGTAAGAAAAATTATTACATAATATAACATTAAAGAAGAATAAACATAAATAGAGATCTATAAATATACCAACCTTTTTTTGAGGAGTTTTGGCTGGTTTCTCCTCACTATCCTCGTCACTGTCGTCAGAACTATCACTGCTTTCTTTTGAATCTTTCACGGGCTATATTACAATATAAATAGTGAAATGTTAAATGAAAAACTATACTCACAACCATAACAAATGACTGAATAAAAAATAACAACTAGGAAAAATATTCATCTTTAGAAGTCAAGACATTTTATCTTTTTCTTTGGTGGCTCTTCATCACTTTCAGAGCTATCATCATCCTTGTCAACTTTCATTGTATCCTGTTATTGAAACATTAGTAGATTAACATCTTATAAATCCATTAATGGATTGTAAAACAATATAGCCAGACTAAGGTACATGTTTAAAGATTTACAACTCTAACATGCAGAAATTAAAACAACAAAAACATGTTCATCAATTACCTCATCGTCAGAAGAATCACTCTCAGAGTCATTGGACTCTTTCTTAACAGTCTTGGGAACAGATGCGGGTTTCTTGGTTCCATTAGAAACTTTTTCAGTTTTCTGCAACATTTGAAAGCCAATTGCAACATAAAAACACTACACAATAATTCATATACAGTATAAAAACGAATAAAACTTCATGAAACATGTTCAAGGAGTAAGTATCTAACTATCAAGGTTAGTTTTAATACTTTTAATTTTCAATATAGACACAAAGGTATTCCTGCAAAAGTAACCAACAATAATGCATGTAATTAAAAATAGAAGGCAAAAAATAGAAGTTTTACAGTATCTTCATCAGAGCTGTTATCATCATCAGAATCTGAGATTTCCTCATTCTTTTTGGCAACATCAATAGGTTTCGACACAGCAGTAAAATTTCACAAACAAGGTTGCTGATGTTCGTCTTGCTGATGTTTCCACCACCAGATTCAAAATTAACAAAGAATAAAATTTCACAAACAAGAAATATTCAAGAAACAATAAAAAAAAAGTGTTTTTTTTAATGGAGCCCTAAAATAAAAAGATTGAAACTTTACCTCCAGAACTCTTCAATAGTGGCAAAAGTGTAGATGGGTCAAATAGAACTACTTCAAGCAGCTTGTTTGGATTTGGCGGAAGGGTTATCGAACCAGAAGCTCCAAGAATTCTCGAGGGGGTGAGGTTATGGACGATGGCGGTGGTGTGGGGTTTGGAAGTGGCGAAAGAATTGTCTTCGTCGTGTCGGAAGAATCTTCTTCAAGGTCGTCGTTGTCGTCTTCAATAACCCTATTCGTCGTGATGGAAGAATTTTCTTCAAAGTTGTTGTTGTTGTTGGAGATGGAAGAGAAATGAGGGAGGGAGTGATGAAATCGGTGGTGGAGAAGAAGAGGTTATCAGATTTAGAAAACCCTAGAGAGAAAGGAAAATTTCTGTGTGGAAATAGTGATTTAGAAAATCCTATGTTTTAAAAGAAAAAAAAAAAGCGAAGAAAACCATTACATATGTATATACTTAAAAAATTAGAAATACCCTATGACAGCGCTTTTTTTAAAAGCGCTTTAAAAGACCCTAAATTTTTTAGACCCTATGACAGCGCTTTTATAAAAAGCGCTTTAAAAGACCCTATGTAATAGTGATTTTGCCGCGCTTGTATAAAAAGCGCTCTAATAGGTCCTTTTATTATGTGAAATCACTTGTATTTTACAGCGCTTGTATAAAAAGTGCTTTAATAGGTCCTTTAATTATGTGAAAGCGCAAGCCTTTTATAGCGCTTGTATAAAAAGCGCTTTAATAGGTCATTTAATTATAAGCGCAAGCCTTTTACGGCGCTTTTACAAAAAGCGCTTTAAAAACTATTTAACATAAGGTGGGAGCGCTACATTTTACAGCGCTTGTGTTTAAAGCGTTGTAAAAGCTATGTGAGAGCGCTTCAATTTACAGCGCTTTTTTAAAAAGATGTGCAAGCGCTATGTGACCCTATATTACCCTATTACAACGCTTTTTTCATAGCGCTTGTCAAAAAAGCGCTGTTGTATCCTCCGTTATTTTTAAAAAATTATACAACAACGCTTGTATTTAATAAGCGCTGTAAAAGATGCGCTATAAAATGTCATTTTTGGCGTATTGATTGGTTAAATTTTTATTACATCCGGCACACCATTATACATAAATACCACTACTCAAAGTAATCGGGCACACTATTATACATAAATACCACTACTCAAAGTAATCAACAAACATATTGACAATATTGATAATCACAAACATAGGCACTTGTAAAAAAAAAATTATATACAATAAATAAGTACAAAAGTTCAATAATATTGCATTATAAATTATGAACAATCAAACAAAATCGGTTTCATAATCACCCAAAAAAATTTCAGCAGGGTTGGAGATTAGATAAATGTTGGAAGGCACATTCCCATCATCAACAATTTGGTATTAAACTGAAATGTTAACTTATACTCATATTTTATGGTGCGGTACAACCCACTGTTTGTTGCGACTCCAAAGTTAGCCATATAATATACACGACCCTCTTGCAAGTCCTTTTCAAACATGTAAATCCATGTTCTACGTACGGTTGCATGTATTCTATTCGCCTATAAAAATAAAATTTACAAATAATTAAATAACTTATATTTAAAGCATATGTGAAATGTATTAAAAAAAAAATTAACGGACACATAATACATACATTTGAGTCCACGAGGATCATGTCAAGTGAGAATGGATGCTTGTCACGTGCAACATCTATGAAAACCAAAGTATTACCACGCGAACATTCAAACTTCATAATTCTTTAGGTGCGTTGATGTCGAAAATGCTAATGTTGTTTCCAAAAGTCTGAGATTTAGGTTAAGCCGTTTATTACAAAATGGATACTATAATCGATTTAGATTAAGCTCAAAATGCAATTCCAATCGGTTAACTTTAAAATAATGTATTGATTAATTGATTTAAAAAAATATTTAAAGGGATCCTGAAATTTAATACATGAAATACCATTTCCAAAAAAATCATGTCAATATAAATAGAAACCGTTCAAAGTCACCATTACAATATAAAATTAATGTGATTTTTCAAGATTACCAGAATAAAAATTAAGAGTATTAGTTCAAAACAAAAAATCAGAATTAGTAGTAACTTTATGATTAGTGAAAACGTGTTCCATTCAAATAAATTTGATATTTATTACAATTAAATGAATAAACAATATTCAGTGGGTCTTGTATATGATTCAACTAATGAATAAACAATTAAATGAATACCATTGTTTGTCGTTTAGAATTCGCTGTTTAAGACTTTTTAAGAGTTGAATATGATTTACTGTTTATGACAATCAAATGAATTAAAGATAGACATATTTTTAATAAATGTTATGTGAAATTAATATATGTTATGTGACATATTTTTATGTCACGTGTACTATATGCCATTTTGCTACTAAATGTCATTAGAAATGATCGATTTTAAGACTGGATTGATTTAACTGAGCTTTTTGGTAATGGGGTAATTTTATTTTGGGCCTATTTATTTCAACTATTATTGCACGATAAAAATAATTATAAAATGTTTATGAAATGCATCTTTGTTTTTTTAAAACAATAATGTCATATTTGTTATCAATTAAAAAAATAAATATAAATTGTATGTTAAAAATTTAGGGTGAGAAGATGGTGCCCCAATTTAAGATAAAGAAGACTTTAGAACTCTCTGAATATTTACAAATAGATTTACATTTGCGTCTTTCGAATAATTGGAGTTATAAATTTTGAAATATAGTGGTATCATGTTAAAATATTGTATGAAGTCAACTAATATATTGTACATGTAATAATAATGCTATGTGGATTATTAATTGTATAAATTTTTATCATTATTAATTCAAAATTTAAAATCATATATACAACCTACAACATATCTCATGTGGTGCACAAACTCCTAAATAATCTCTTTTGGTAACATTGGACATAATTAAGTTTGTAAGTGGTCTCCCATTTACCCTCGCTTATTCCACGCTCTCATTGTATATAGACGAAGAGTTCATCGAGCTAGACTGAACTATACACACACACACCATGTATTAGCATCAAACTTCTAGAAAAGAGTATTATATTTAAACTTTCAAAAGCAATTGGTTTCACTCGAAACTGATCTATATAACTCAAGTTATGGTATTCTAAAGTCAATAACATTACATAATAGTCTTATAACAGAGAAGTGTTAACAATACTGCTGAGTCATTTCTATATTTAGTAAAACCATAAATTTTAACATGATAAAACTACTATATATCTTCTTTCAGACTCAATTGGTTTAACTCAAAACTACTATATGTCTCCTTCGTAAGTTATACTCAAATACCTCTTTTATCTCTAGCCTCAAATCTTTCAAATAGTTTAAGCCACTAGACTTGAGTAATTTAATGACTTAAACTCTACATAACAAATGAGTCATAAACACGACATTAGTTTCACCCAATGCCTTCTACCTGAATAATCTCTTTTATTAAGATTAGACATAATTAAGTTCGTAAGTGGTGTCCCATTTACTCTCACTTACCCCTCTCTCCCGTCGTTATATAGAATGATAATTCATCTAGCTAGAATGAACTAATCATTTACTCCATTCACATAATTGAACATGCGCGTAAAATAGAAATCATATGTCCATATATATACGCACGCACACACACACACACACCAGTTGGTTTCACTCGAAACTTATCTATATAACTAAAGTTATGGTATTCTAAAGTCAACATTATTATGTAATAATCTTATGACAGAGCAGCTATGTTTACAATACTACTGAGTCATTTCTATATTTATTAAAATCATAAATTTTAACATGATAAAACTACTATATGTCTTCTTTTAGACTCAACTGGTTTCACTCAAAAATGAGCTTCCTAACTCAAGGTATAGATATTTTAAGATGACTAATGCATACCAACTTATAAAACAAAACAGTCTAATTCGTAAAATCAAGAAAATTTGTAAAATTATAATAAACTTATAAAAATTTAAAATAACAAATTAATATAAATAAGCTATCAAGTCCAATTGATTTCGCTCAAAACTAATTCATATTGCTTATGTAATAACCATTTTAACTCAGCTACATCATAATCATTTTCTATAGAAAACACTATAACTTTGAAAATTTAGTTAAAATATCAAACGATGTCCGATTTGAATAAATGATAATATTTTGAAAAACTTAAGATGTCTAGTTTATAAATATATTTTTTATTGTACATAATAGGCATCCAATTAATACATTTTGATAAAAATAAGGTATACAGATATAAAAACATAATAAGAGATTGGTTTCCAACTTGTAACTCCATTTTCTCTATCAACTATCAATAATAGTGAAACTAATGCCTATTTCGAAGGTAATTGAGTCTAGTTTCTAATGGAATATAAATCTATTAAAAATCTATTTATGGAGAAAGTTATGAATAAAATACCAAATGTATACCTATATGGTTCAGAGACAACATTATACTATTTTCATTTCAAATTTTATGTTCTCAAGTTCATATGCTCAACTAAGTAAAATACATTCAAAATTCAGCATAAAACCATTTAATTACCAATACTAAACAATTATCATATCATCACCAACCCAACCACAATATTCAACAATCATAATAAAACAATAACTCTTTATAGTAAGTAATACAAACATCTAACATGCATTCTAACAACCTTTTTAGACTACACAAATATTTTTTTTACTCTGTCTCTTAAGCCTAAAATTATTGCTCTAACCGCTCGTCAAGCTACCACTAGACTACATTTAGTCTTCTCAACAATTCTAACAATCTGCGCTGTTGAAAAACACAATATTCATATGTCCCTCACAAAATTTCTTTAAACAAAGGATGATACTACTACTGGGTGAGATTACATATGTTTGAGTTTGTGCTAGACAGGAACACAAGATCTTCCTAGGATCATAAGTCTCATAGAGAGGATATTACAATATTAATCCTATATCAATTCAAGTATAATAACTTATTTTATAAAGATTTCATACGATTGTGTGTCCTTTGTTGATTTACAATAAGATCTACTGATTCTCAACAAAGATGATATTTCTAACAAATATGATATTTCTAATTCATAATTCATATAACTTGTTCAATGTTTTTTTCTTATATGTACTATTTTGATATTAAACATGCCTTTTCTTTTTCTTTAATTTCTCTTTTAAGCAAACTACTTTTATGTTCAAATCATCACATTTTGTGATTCATTTACATTTCCAATTTTTAATAGTTATCTTATCACAAAGTGCATTTAGTAATTTGAACACTTTACTTTTCATTGTCAATCATTGGAGATTTTCTAGATTTTATCAGATTCATTAGTTTCAAATGAAGTTCTTTATGTAGCATTGTTGAGAATATAGCTGTTGAGAAAAGAATAGTTGAGACAATGTATAAGTATTTGTTTCTTATGTACTAAGATTCTTTTAAATTGTTGTCACCCTTGATGACGTCATATGATTGCATTGTACTAGAGAGATTCTTGAGGATCAATAACCATTGTCTCTATTCTTGGCTTTGGTTGACCAATCGTTATTTCTTAGACTTCGAGTCTGTAAGACCCTTAATTTTAAATTCTAATTTATGCAATTTTAGTGTGTTTTTTGTTGAATTGCTTAGGCATTTAGCCCAATTTTAATTTGTTTTGTGAATTAAGTACCAAAAATAAATTTTGTTAGAGATTGTGATATGTTTAATCTAGGTATATATTTATTTTGAGACCCGATTAAAATTATTTGTTGAAGAATAATTTATTTACGTTACGAAAAATTTAATACCAGATAGATTTTTAAAAAATTGTCACTTGTTGCTGAAAATTTTATCTGTCAATTGAGCTGCAACGGGAGTAGATATTTTTATCAAAATAGTTTAAGATATGAATGAAGTGAGGTGTGTAAGATTATTTAGATATTTAGTAGATATTTAGATATAAGTTGGTGAGTTAGTATTATATATAAATACATAGTTAGTAACATATGTATTTATATATATTTAGTAAGTAAGTTATATATATATATATATGAAGGCAAGTCAGAGAAAGCAAAACATTTCGTTTTTCCTGCCTCGCGAGCTGATTCTCTTCCTTCCTCCTTCTTTCTCTGTTCCGAAAATGTGTTAGTGGTTTTCAAAACCACCAAACACAAACTTCCACTTTTCTTCGACATCTGAGCTCCATCTCGCGAAGTGACAGAAGGGAAAGTTGCTCACCTCCACGTTACGGTACTAGTGAGCCCACTTTGGAAGCGACGTCGTGAACTAAGTTTTTACCGGAATTAATCGCGGTACCGTAATTGGTTGTTAGAGCGACCGTTGAGGTAAGGGCTCCTTCCAAACTTTTAGTTTGCATTTAGGACCTTATATGTGAATTTGTTGAAAATAAATTTGATGTGTTTGAGGTGTAGATTTGTGGAAAATGAACTTAATACGATTATGGGTGATTTAGCGGAATTTAAATTTGAGGTGTGGGTTGTGGTGATTCAAGTTTGGTGTGGTTTGTGTCCATAATTAATATTATGAATTTTTTAGATGAGATTTATGTGTGGATTTTGTGTAAAATGAATTGATGAAATTTGGTCGTTATGTTTGAAATAGTGGAGTTTTGAATTTGGTGATTTATGGTTGAAAATTTTGGAGATTGAAATTTGGTGGTTTATGTTTGAAAATGTGGAGTTTTGAATTTGGTGATTTATGGTTGAATTTTTTGGAGATTGAAATTTGGTGGTTTATGTTTGAAAATGTGGAGTTTGAATTTGGTGATTTATGGTTGAAAATTTTGGAGATTGAAATTTGGTGGTTTATGTTTGAAAATGTGGAGTTTTGAATTTGGTGATTTTGAAGTATCAATGTCGATTTACAAGGAAGGGGGGTTTGAATTGTATCTTGAAAAAAACTTAAGAAAATAACTCAAGATTGATCTTGGTTGTGAAAACAGAAAACGGATAACGTTCTTGGTTTTAACCAGAAAAACGGAGAACGTTCTTGGTTAGTTAAAATCAGTAATTCAGTTTATGTATTTAACTTGATAATCAATCAGACTGAAAGTAAATAGATGAGGGAAGAGATACCACACAAGGATATATCATGGTTCACCCAACTCGGGCTACGTCCAGTCCTCACAACCGTGAGCTTTTCCACTAAGTGTTCAAAACAAAGAACCTTCTTGGTTTTACAGCACCTAGCTCATATCAACCTTGATCTGTTACAACATTAAAACCTTTCCACCCAGAAAGGAGTTCAATCAGGTCACCTATCAACCTTGATAGGATTTCTTACAATCTACCCAAACTATACTAAACTCTTATAGTTTGAGTTTTACAATAATGATGAGATTGTTTTGTTAGAATCTGAGATGTCTCAACTCTTGTTTGAGATCTAATTCTTTGGGAGAGAAATACACGAAAATGATTCTAAGAATCGAATGGGAAAAATCAGAATTGATTCAATGTATGTGAGTGAGAGAATTCAAGTATGTAAGTGTTTGTGATTGATGAATTTTCTTAGTACTTGAAGCTCTGATTTTTCCTTGAGCTTGGCCTTCCTTTTATAGGTGATTTGAGCAATTAATTCTGGTCAGAAAGAGCTGTTGGTAGTGCTCTATTTTCCTTTGACACAAGCAACCTTTCTGTTGAAAAAATAATCCATTGATGTGACAGTTTTGGGCCTTGCTTGACTGGGCTGTTTTGCTCAATTTCAAACAGATTTTCTGCGCTTTTAATGACCCATTAAGCTTCGAAAATACTTGATGATAAATGGGCTTTGATCTGGTCACTTGATTTGATCCAAAACAGTTTGGAAAGTAATGAACAACTTCTACAGAAATAAGAGAATCGATTCTGCAGAAACGGAGATTGATCTTTGAAGCTTTATATGTAATTATTGATGTTACAGCTTTGATCTGGAGTTTTGATTATGTCCAAAACAATTTGGTGAATGATTATAAACCTCTACAGAAGTAAGGAGATCAATGCTGAAATTCTGCAGAAATGGAGATTGATTCTGCCAAAACAGTTTGGAGAATGATGATAGTCTGCTAGAGAATGATCAAAATTCTGGAGACTGATCTGAACATTCTGGAGACTGATCTGATCATTTTGGAGACTGATCTAAACATTCTGGAGACTGATGATCATTCTGCAGATTGATGTTATCATTCTGGAGAATGATGTTAGCATGCTGGAGATTAATGTTAACATGCTGGAGAAAGATGTTAGCATGCTGGAGATTAATGTTAACATGCTGGAGAATGATGTTAGCATGCTGGAGATTAATGTTAACATGCTGGAGAATGATCAGAATGTTGTCAAGAATGTTGACAGTCAAGTTCAAATCTGTTTAGTCTTGCTAGTTTGTGATCTTCTCTCTTTGCGATTCGAATGCCTTCTTTGACTATAATGATTTCTACTTCTTCCTTGCCATGTACTGATGAACTAGTATAAAATTCAGAGGCAAAAGCTTCGTTGAAATAGTGGAGATTGATTGGTAAAGAGGTTGTGACGATCATTCTATAAACTGGAGAACATTCTCTGTTTTCCCGATTTTGTTGTTTCTTTATATGTTCAATTTTTAACTGTTTTCTTTGTTTTGCTTGATTCCTATCTTTGGTTAATACACTCAAACACACATGTTAAAAACCAAAACACTTAGAATCATAATTAACATTCTTAATTAACTTTTTGTTTGTTTTCATCAAAACATTAAATTGAGATTTTGTCTCAACTGATTTATGGTTGAAAATTTTGGAGATTGAAATTTGGTGGTTTATGTTTGAAAATGTGGAGTTTTGAATTTGGTGATTTACGGTTGAAAATTTTGGAGATTGAAATTTGGTGATTTATGGTTGAAAATTTTGGAGATTGAAATTTGGTGGTTTATGTTTGAAAATGTGGAGTTTTGAATTTGGTGATTTATGGTTGAAAATTTTGGAGATTGAAATTTGGTGGTTTATGTTTGAAAAAGTTGAGTTTCGAATACGGGTGATTTATGATTAAATTTGGTGTGAAATTGTGGAATTTGAATGAATTGAATTTGTTGTGTTCGAGATGTGGATGTGTGGTGAATGTGCGATGGATGTATTCATAACTAATGGCATATGCATTATGAATTTTATGGATGAATATATGTTTGAGTATGCTCTGTGAAAAGATTGAAAAATCATTAATGTTAAATGAGTATTAAAAACGAGGAATCTTTTAATAGCTGCATTTACTTAATGGTTGTCGTGAAAGAGTCAGAGTATGTTCATGCATTTCATAGTACATGGTGACCGCGATGGGCCATGGTGATAGTGGTGACCGGATGGGTCACGGGATGATGCCATGTGAATTGTTGGTTCATCTTATCCTTACGAGGATTATCGTGTCGTGCTGATCAGTGAGAGATCGCACTCTAGAATGTGTTGATCGGTGAGCGATTGCACTCTAGAAAATAGTGTAAGGCCTGTGAGAGGCTACACTCTAGTAAATCGTGCTAGTCTGTGAGCGACTACACCTTGGTAATTAGTATTGGCCTGTGAGAGACCGTATAATTATGATTTACGCCCCTTCGAGGAGGGTGTTGGTGTGGAATTCCGGAATCATGTGCATTGGCATATACGCATTGCATTAGGGTGTTTGGCACGCGAGTCATGTTTGATATACTGTGATGGTTGTATATACATACTCGGTTGTTGTTTGACTTTGTGTGGTAAGTGTTGAATGATTGTGAAACGTTTTCGAAACTAAAAACTGCAAATTTTAGCAGTTGTATTCGGCTACAAGCAGTGCGTAGTTGAATACATATGTTCAATTTTGCTTCTGACTTGTGAAATAACATTGTATTCGAATACAAGGATGTTGTATTCGAATACGACAGTGCAGTTTTGTCCAAAACTTCATTTTGCAACTTTGATTATGCATGTTTGGCATATGAAAACCCTTTCAAGGTGTATGCTAAGTTGAAAGGTAATTTTGTGCATTTAAAATTTAGATGCTATGTGATATTTGTTAATTTCGGTTGGTGACCCTTTACAATTATTGTGGAAATCTGAGCTTTGCCATCAGATGAGGATTAGGACCATCCTACCAGTTAGTACCCTGGAGTTGGAAACACAGTTAGTCTTATCTGACTGTGGCTGTGTTAGAAGGATTTTTGCGGAGCGTGTGGGAATCACCCAGGTTGTTAGTTTTTGTGGCATGATCAGATTAGATGGTTGTATAGGGGCTAGACGTCTTTCTTTTGGGGTTGTATTTATTCCATTTTGGACTACTGTACTTATACTTTATATTGTCAGTTTGACTTTTATTTTAACGGATCCTTGTACCAATTTTTGATGTGACTTGGGGAAGTTAAAATTCTTGGGGCAGTGCTTTTGTACAGGTGTCTGCCGAGAATACCCAAGGGGTATGAGCTACGTTGGATAGGTCTTATAGCCCCAGTGTATTTTTCTGTTTTAAATATTTTGGATTTTCATTTCAAAACCGTTTCCGCTGTTTGTAATTATTGTTCACTTTTGTAGTTGTGATACGACTTAAATATTATATCCAAAGGTATTTCTTTCTTTATTATGAATTTGAATTTGTTTAAAAAAATTCGGGCTGTTACAGAGTCAAACCAAAAACCGGGTTTTATCTTAAGATATGTCGTTCTAGAGAAAATTGATTGTGGTAGTAGATGATTGTAGTACAAGAATATCCAAATACTATTCATCAGAGATATTACATGTATTGGATTAAGTTTCCATTTCTTTGGTCTTTATCATAAGTTTCTCTTGTTTCCAGACTCAGAGTATTAATACAAGCTATTTGTATTTTCAATATATCTTGTGTTTCATTTGTTTGACCAGACAATGATTCACTAGAGGGTTGATGACTCAATTGTATCTTAGGTAATGTCGTTCTAGAGGAAATTGATTGTTGTAGTAGATAATCATTGTTCAATATTATCAAAATACTATTTGCTAGAGGCATTACATGTATTAGATGATGTTTCCATTTTTTGGTGTTTATGTTTATCTTGTTTTTAGACTCAGAGTATTGATATAAACTATTTGTATTTTCAACATATCTTGTATTTTATTTGTTTAACCAGATGATGACTCGCTAGAGGATGTTGATGATGCTTATTTTGTGGGACTAATAAAGCTCGAAAAAGAATCATATTTGCTTTGATTAGATATACTATTCCTAAGTTATAACTTATCTTATCATTCATAACCATAATTAATTGTTCATTAGTTAATAATATTATATGTTTCTTCTAATAAACAACACATTGATAATTATTACTAAGTCATAAATACTTATATTACTAATTTAAATAGTTAATAACTTAGATTCCGATTTAACTCTATATAAACTACACACTTAAATCAATTAGTTAGCATAATTTTTTTATCTTGTTTTGTAATCATCAAAACATCAATTGTAAGGATTTGTATTTGAACCAATATGTTCTTACAACAACTACATATTTCCTCAAATCAATTTAATCAAAATTTATGATAATACTTACATCAAATCTATAAAATCAAGAACACATATTCACTTATTATTCAATACAATCATAACAACACACATAGACATCTATATAGATATACACATAAATTCTCAACAACACAACTCAAATCAATACTACATAGTTCTAACAATGAATCATATCAACCTATTAATGTAGCCAAGAATATTTTAACACCGACAATATATGAATTTCATATATTAACCAATTATTTACTAAAAGGGCTAAAATCGTAGTATGCCTCAACTAAAATAGGAAATGTGACATTCCTATTCATCCAACACAATATTTCACCCATGACTCGATCACAAATCCCACCCCTTTCCATATATTTACTAATGAAGTTTACTCAATAAGAAAGGTTTGGGTCTTACGTGTTTATCTTCCATCATTTTAATCGATGAAATCTGATCATTTGAAATTACATAGAAGATTTACAATGGCTTGGTAATGATACTAGAGGTTGAGAATTAAAGAAAATATGAAGTCTTGGAAGGTTTGAAGAAGTGGGTTCTTGGAGGCTAGGTTTTTGCTCCAATTTTCTTGTAGGGTTTATGAAAATATGATAAAAATTATGATGAAAAACCTTAAATAGTGGGACAAGTTTTAATTTCATTGCACAACAAGCATGTCATGTCACAATGTGTTGCCAGTGTCTCTCGTGTTGTCAACTGATTGTTTTGCATTGCGAACAAAGTTCAACGCAAAATTGGACATAATGGTTATTGTTTACTAAACACTCATCTTGTCAGCCGAGCAGAGCCTTCTTTGTAAGAAAATAATCATAAAAACTCTAAAACTTCGTTTATATCATTCTACAGAAGTTATATAGTTATCTAAGGTATCATTTACTCAAACTCTTGACCCAAGACATCAAAAGTAAGTAGTAACATAACACAAAACACATAACAATGTATTAGGAAAAAGTGGACCGTTAAAGAGTCTTTCTCGGTTATGCCTCTTAGGGAAACCTTAGTTTGCGGTGGACGTCATAACATGATTCTCATTGAATCAGTGACTACACAAGAATAGGGATCTTGTTGACATGAATTGTTTTTGCTATGAAGAAAAATAAACTTAGTTTTAGTAACATTTCACGTAACCTGAAACGAATAACACAAATGCATAAGAAAGACTTTGATAAACTTACAAATGTTTGTGAAAATAATGTAATTGTTTCCATCTGGTTGCAATAGTTTGTTAGCTTTAGTTCGTTTCACGTCCGATGAATAGGTTGAACTTGCAAATTTTCTAGTATGTAGGCCCCAATGACAATATGTATCACAATACGATAAGGTCCCTCCTAGTTCGGAGCAAGTTTTCCTTAATTAGCATTTTTTGACTGATATTAACTCTTTAAAACGATGTGATCTCCTTGCATAAACATTCTTGGAATGACTCTCTTATTGTATTGTGCAACAATACTCATTTGTTGCTAACGACTTAATAAAAAATCTAATAATGAGAATCAACCTTCAAACCAATACTCTCCTCATTTGTAGAATCAAGATTCTCATTTAAACCGTTATAAATGAAGCCCAAAAAAGGATAAGTATCACAATACTCATTTGTTTCTATATTATGTTGTTTATAACATTGGTTTCCTCTTTCTCTCTATTATTTTTTAGAATATGTGCAAAAGAGTTGTGCTTTCTCCTATCTACTATACTCGCATTAGTGTTTCACAAATTTGATTAAGGTATATACATAAGATTAATGTCAAATATTTTTAGTGATATAATGATTATGATTGAGAGTGTACTTGTTTTTTACATGCACCATCACTCTATATAAATAAGCTTTTCATATTTAACAATTACATTTCATTGATATAAAATTTCATTAATTGTGACCAATTATAAATGGCGCATATGACTGAACTTTTGACTCACTCTTGTTGTAACTTTGGTTCATGTAGGAAATTCTTGAAGTTGATCCTATATGATATTTTAAGGGGCATGTCTCCCCTAATTTAAACTTTTTATTATAAGAATCATTAAATATATCATAAAAAAAATTGTATTTAGTGTTCTTATTTTTAAAGAATAATTAATGTTATTACTAACACTTATATCATTTAAAATATGAAATTTTACATTAAATAATCAAGATCTCACACATTTGACATTTATTTAGTTATTTTAGATCTTTTATTTTTGAATGTTTTTTAAAGATAAAAAATAATATGATGACATATGGAAATGGTGAAATTTAATAAGATTTATGTGTAAAAGTATTAGAAAGTACATAAATATTAGAAATTAAGTATTAGATATTATTTTCTAATATAAATTAACATTATTAGATATTAAATATTAGTTTTCCAGCTTCGCATCAATACGCTTTCCTCTTTGCATCATTAAGTGGGATGGGATATCATTGTTATAATATTGAATTCAAAAATCCACTTATCTTCATCGGCGGCACCAGAAAATAATTTTACTTGTTAGTTTGTAGGAAATGATGGTCTTGCGTACATCGCTTTTATGGTCTATTGTTTGTGATTTGAGTTTGGAAAAAATCGTTCTTTCAATAAACGCATTGTGTCCGTTAGGACTTAAGAGCCTCTATTTAAATCATTTATACAAATTTTCAAGAAATCATGTAAGTTATTTGTGTCAGTTACTAAAACCTTATATTAAAAGGTTGATGCTCGTGATCAAATTTGCATAAGATTAATATCAGTTAGGTTTGACGAGTTGCAAGAATAACTTTCATGGTAGAGTCACTATATCTAAGGATGATATGTGAAAAATTTCAATCTGAATTTATGTGAAAAATATCAAAGAGTCACTTTCAAGGTAGAGTCACTTTCATGTCGATTTTATGTGAAAAAATTTTTAACAACAGAGAAACCAATTGGTCAATGGCAAGTTGTTTCTTAGACGAAATATTTCAATCTGAATATGATAAGAAACACAAAGGCTCAATGTTATATTCGTATCTACAATTTGCCTCAAGAATATTCAACTAACACAAATCATCTACAATAGGATCATCACTATCCATATATGTCTATTGTTGGTTTTTGGAGTGGTACAATGTCAAAAGAGGAAAAGGTTCAAAACGATCAAATCTCTTATCATTTGAAAGTTAACTCAAAGGTTATTTTGTTGAGTATGACATATTCAAATGTCACTGTTACTAACGATAATTTATATTTCATAATTGCTCACGAGTTAGAGATATTGTCCATCTTTCTTAAAATAAAGATGCTAGTGAAACAAATCGTAGAAAAATGAGAAGACAAAAAATATTAGTTTACAAAATCAATGTATCGCTAGTGAAGAACTTATATGATTTGAGGAACTTTTTGCCATTTGTTTTCTCTCTCTCTTTTCTTTTCTGCGTTAGATATATGTTCCGTAATTGTTTTTCTTTTCTTTTTAATAAATTTTTAACTTGAAAAATAAAAATATAAGAAATGTGTACAAAAGAGTAGTAACCAAGATTTTTTATTTTTAAAATTTAAATTTGGTTTAAATATGTTTTTGGTCCCTGTAAATATAACCTTTTTTTATTTTGGTCCTTGTAATTTTTTTTTGTTTACATCCCTGTAATATCAAAAAAAAAATTTTGGTCCTTAACGTTAAGTGGACGTTACAAAAACGTTAACTGACAAAGGGAAACAGTTTTTGGTCCCTGTAAATATAACACTTTTCAGTTTTAGTCCCTGCAAAATATATTTTTGAATTTCATCCCTGCAATATTCAAAAATCTCCTTAAATATAAAATAACATACAAATTGATCTTTATTAATAATAAACTTATGCCAAGTAATGTTTAAAATATTTTTACTTCAATAATTTAAAATTTATTGATTTTATGTTTTATTTATTTATTATTATTAAATTAATTTTCCTTTTCTGTTTCAAAAAAATCACTAAAATCTTCTATTTTATTTAATTATTATTATTAAATTAATTATATTAGTATAAAATAATGATTAAAATAACTTTAGATTTAAGATTTATAATTTTAAATAAAATTATTTTACGCTTTAGATTTTTTATTATAACCTAAAATAAATAAATTATATAA
>JBBPBP010000002.1:11423752-11435352 GCA_037974735.1 Cicer chorassanicum
ATATATATATATATATATATGCAAATAGTATAAATTATTCGGATACAAAAATAAAATTAGAACACACAAGAGTAAAGTCATAAGATAATAATAGAAAGCTACTAAGAATAATAACTTACGTTAAGTCCAGACTAGGTCAGACTTTTTCTACATAGATAAAGTCAAGACTTATAGAAAAACTTATTTAGTTAAAAAGATCATTATAGACCACATAATAAGACTTTTAAACCTATTAGGTCGGCCTATTTAAATGAATATAAATAATATTTTTTTACTATTATAATCATTATATTAAATTTTGATCTTTTTGTTATATATTCAACTTTTAGTAATTTACGCATATTAACCTCATTTAGTTTTTGACATATTTAAATATAAGTAGGATGTATATAAAGTAATATTCTTTAAAATGTAATGTTAAATATCAAAATATAACTTAATTTCATTGACATATTAGATCGTTAATATATTTAAAGATATGTTTGATTACTTATTGAAAACTGTTAAAATGAAATAGACTTTTAAGTAGACTAATAGGTCATATCAGACTTTTATCTTATTTTCCTAAATAGTAGGCATACGACAGACCACAAGCCAGACTTAGGCTTAAATTTTTTGACAAGTCAAACTCAAACCTAACAAAGCCTAGCTCGACCGAGCCTATTCCCAACCATAGGTTGGTACTCTCTCTTTCTTTTTCTTTTATCTCGACCGCACAACCCGATAGATTCTCCCTTTCAATCTTTTTATTCTAATCCTTCATTCTTCAAAAGAAAGTAACGTGATAAGTCTATGTGCTAGGGCATTTTTTTTATCTGTGTTACTATTACCATTGTCGTCCCTTGGACTAATTTTGTATCATATTAAGAAATTCATTAGATATTTTTAATCTTTTCGACTTGACTTTTTATTTTTACCAGTTAATTTCTCATTATTCTTAAATTGATGTCAAATTATTTTACTTGAATATCTATAATTATTATTAAAATAAAATAAAATATATTTTTTATTTATTATTTATATTCTTTTATAATATTAATTATCTATAGAATGAATTTAACATGCTTTTCTTATAATCGAACATCTAGTTTGTAAAATTAGAGCAACGATATCATGCTAATAAATAAATGAATAAAGAAATTGTGCAAGTTCTAGCAAAGGCACACGGAAAGTTATTTTAGTATACAAGGTAATATTAAAAGCAGAATTATTTCATAGAGTTATATTGAGTTTAATTAATACAGTCAAAGGAATATGTAAACCAAATAATATTAGATTTCTATAGAATACAATTTTTTGGACGTTCTTTATTGATTTGCTTTCAATTATTTTTATATGAAGATGTACAATTATATTTTCTATCTTATAAAAAAATTTAATTTATTATGCATTAAAAAAATAATTTTATTTTAATTATAGTTTCAAATGATACATATTCTATTTATTTAACATTTTGAGATTCTATTTTTTTTTTTAATTTTAAAATATACGATTATCTTTGATACATATATAGGTGTGTATATCATTAATTATGTTACATATATTTTAGAGTATCTTATGAATAGTAATTAATTAATTTGTACTTGTTTGTTGCATTTATTTTATTGCCTATATGGATTATTAGATGCGGCAACTGACGAAGACCCGACACATATTCAACAAGTTACTCGAGTTTGTAGTGTGAAAGCTTAAATAGTGATAAGGGGTGAAAGAAATTTTCGATTGTAGGATTTTAATTTAATGTGGGACAAATGAAAATATCGTAATTATCAGAGATTCATTTGGAGCTTACCACGTACACTCGAACACTATTGAATAATAATTAAGTAAAAATATATGGATGATAATTGTGAGAACTAAAATATGGCTTAGAAAATTATAGAATTGATGGGAATGAACTTATGCCAAGATTGCATGATATTTGATTTTTGAAAAATCTTGTGCTAATTGCTATTGTATGTGCTATGTGCATTTGAGTGTTCATGTTTTCTTGAAGAAATTCATGAATTTACTTAAATTCACTACTTGTTGGATTTTCTACTTTATGACTGACATGACTTGACTGTTCACTGTGATTATCGTTACATTTATGCTAAGATTTGATTGAGATTGACTGATATACACGCACACGTAGATGAAAAGTGTAGAATGACTGATAAATATAGATGTAAATTTTGATAAATATTGTGGAATTCATACTACGAGTTGTTGAATTGTGATCATCACATATGTATGAGCTAAATGTTGGAGTTTTTGAAGTGAAGAATATTTTATCATCATATAGGTAGGGTCTGACAAGCTCAGTGATTTCAGGGAAAAACAACTGAATGAGTCTGATCATGGAAGGATGGTTGAACTGTAAGGTAAGAATGATAGACATTAAGGTATCACTGGTGGTGTAACACCCCAAACATTGTATAATTCGCTTATTATTATTTTACTAATAATTCTATAATTTTTATTTTTATTGTTGTAATTCATATATTTATACTAATCCATTAGGTCTTATTTAATCATAAATAATTGTTAGTTATTACAGTGAAGTTCAATTTAGGATGTTCTTATCAGTGTGTTTGTTATAGTTGAGGAAAGAATTAGAAATAAACCCAACAGAAATCCCAAGTCCAACTTTTAGTAGCCCATTTTGTAGCCAAACATAACTTGTCATTAGTAAAGATTTAGAGGGACGTGATTGAAAATTCTCATCATACTCCCAGTTACTTAAAATCCAATTGTTAGAACGAAAAAAAAAAAGAAAAAGAATGAATGAAAAAAAGAAAGAAGGAGGGCTCAAGAGTTGTATGTTAGATTTTTGTATTAATTACTATGAAGAGTTGTTGTTTTATTAAGATTGTTGAGTGTTGTGGTTGGGTTGATGATAAGATGATAATTGTTTAGTATTGATAATTAATTGGTCTATGCTTAATTTTGAATGTATTTTACTTAGTTGAGTATATGAACTTGAGAATGTAAAATTTGAATTGAAAATAGGATAATGTTGTCTCTGAACCCGTATAGGTATACATTCGGTATTTTGTTCATAGCTTTCTCCATAGATAGTGTTTTGAGCTGATTTTTGTTCAATTAGAAACTAACATAATTACCATCGAAATAGGCACCGGTTTCACTAATTTTCATTGAGAATTGATAGAGGAACTTGTGTTATAATTTGGAAAAAAAAAACATCGTTCTGTTTTTGTACCTATATACCTTATTTTAAACTGTATTAATTGAATGCCTATTATTCAGAATAAAAATTATATTTATAAACTAGACATCTTAAGGTTTCTAAAACATTATCTTTTAGTCATATCAGATATCGTTTGATATTTTAATTAAATTACCAAAGTAATAGTGTTTTTTGCAGAAAAGGATTATGACGTAGCTAAGTTAAAATCGGTATAACAAAAGCAATAGGAATCGGTTTTGAGTGAAATCAACTGGACTTGAAAGCTTATTCGTGTTACTTGTTAATGTATATTTTTATAAGTTTATATTAATTTTATAAATTTTAGTGATTTTATGAAGTATACTGTTTTGTTTTATAAGTTGTTCTATATTAGTCATATTAAAATATCTATATCTTGAGTTAGGAAACTCGTTTTTGAGTGAAATCAGTTAGGTCTGAAAGAAGACATAGTAGTTTTATCATGTTAAGATTTATGATTTTTATAAATATAAAAATAGTTCATTAGTATTGTAAACATAATTGCTTTATCATAAGATTATTATGTAATGTTGTTAACACTTTTCTGAAAGTTTGATGCTAATACATAGTTTATGTGTGTGTATATATATACACATATACATATGATTTCTATGTTAAGTGCGTGTTCAATTGTGTGAATGGAGATTACTCATATGTTATAATTATCTATATACTATATTATTGTTATAGTTATATATATATATAGGGTTCATTCTAAATAGATGAACTCTCTGTCTATATACGACGGGAGCGAGGGTAAGTGATTTTAATTTTTACAGGAAAATCTCTCTACCATTGCCATGATTTTTATTAATAAATTTTTAAATAAAGTATACAAATTTAAATATACTTTTTAAGTCTTTATAAATATATAACTTTTTGCTTTTAATTTCTATAATTTTATTTCAATTCATACGAATATTTATATTTTGTTTATTATTTCTATAAACATATCATATTTTTGTTTTTAATCTCAACTAATACTATTTTAGTCATTATATAAATAAATTTTATTGAGTCCAATGACATTAAAGTTTATTTTTTATAAAAAACCTCTGACAATATAAATGACTTTTAAAAGAGAATAAGAACAAACGAAATTTCAAGAAGCAAAGACAAAATTTATTTTTTCAAGGAAGAAAAAGAAAGATACTTTTACACATAAAACAAAAAAAATCATATATTTACATAGAGAAAACATATATTTAAACAAAGTATTAATCTCACTAATATTTTTTATTTTAATTTTGTGGGAAGATAGTGCAATTAATACAAGTAGAAAGCACTTGAACAATGTCATTGAGCGATGAGAAGGTGATGATGATGAGCAATGACAAGATCTGGTGAGTATGATGATGAGCGTTAATTTTAGCTTCATCAAACCCATATTGATTTCAAAAATTAATAACATTTTCAAGTAGTTTTTAATTTCAGAAATTAATAAAATTGTTTTAGCAATTTAAAACATAATAAAAAAAATAGTGTCACATCATAAAAAATTTAAACTCAAACTCACAAGTCTAACTATTAGATCATAAGTCTTAGTAAGTTTAATTAGTTAAAATCGAACTAATGATTTATCTAAATAAGAATTTCTAGATAATTATAAGTGTTATTTGGTACGAGCTAACAATTATATCATTAAAATTATAATTTATATGTTTTTATCTGTAAGACCCTTAGTTTTAAATTCTAATTTATGCAATTTTAGTATATTTTTTTGTGTTGAATTATGAGGCTTTTTAGCCAATTTTAATGGTATGTTGTGTGTTAATTGCCAATGATATTTTTATGAGACCCGTTTAAAATTAGTTGGCGAGAAATAATTTAATTACGTTGCGGAAAATTTATTACTGGACTATTTTGCTAAAAATATCTCTAATTGCTATAAAAAATTTACTTGTCAATTGAGTTGCAATGAGAATAAATATTTTTATCAAAATAGTTGAAGTGTGTGTAAGAATATTTAGATATTTATTGATTTGGTTTAATTATATATATATATATATTATTAAATTAATAAAATATATTAGTTGATAGCTTTAT
Source organism: Cicer chorassanicum (assembly GCA_037974735.1). Taxonomy (NCBI): domain Eukaryota; kingdom Viridiplantae; phylum Streptophyta; class Magnoliopsida; order Fabales; family Fabaceae; genus Cicer; species Cicer chorassanicum. The sequence goes on from JBBPBP010000002.1 coordinate 11,429,007, forward strand.
ATACATATGTAGTCAGAGAAAGCAAGGCGGCACTGTTTTCCTTCCTCGCATGATTCATTTCCTTTCTTCCTCCTTCAGAGTTCTTAAATTTTCAAAAAACAAAATCAAAACCCATCAATTCAAAACCTCCATTTTCTTTTAAATTTAAGCTTCCATTCGAGAAGTGACTAAAGGGAAAGTTGTTTCTTGCCACGCTACGGTGCTAGTGAGCTAACTTTGGAAGCGACGTGCGAATAAAATATTTTACCGGAATTTATCGCAGTACCGTAATCGGTTGTTTAAGCTATCGTTAAGGTAATGGCTCCTTCCAAACTTTTAGTTTGCATTTAGGACATTATATGTGATTTTATGGAAAAGAAATTTGTTTTATTTGATGTGTAAAATGGTGAAAATGAATTTAATTCGTTTATTCGTGAATTAACGGAATTTAAATTTGACGCGGTTGAGTGTAGTTTGATGTGAATTGTGTGCGATTTACTGAGATTGAATTAATGTGATTAATGTGGTCGATTTTGTTAGTAATGGTTAACAAAAAAAATTGATTTTGACATGTTTGAGTTACGAAATGAGTTATTTTCAAATAAATGAGTTTGAACTAAAGTTGAAATTTTAAAAAGAAAAAGTTTAGAGTATTTTATTAACTCAAAATTTTGGTGCTTTAATAGTCGAGTGTGCGTACGTGTGATTTGGAAAATATTTGTTTTATTTAATTTTAACTAAATAATGTAGATTATTTGGTTGTAAAAGTTTGGAGTGTGAAAAAGATATAATTTTAGAATTTTGTTGTTGTTGGATAAACTTTAGTTGTGAACAAATTGCTATAAATATTTATGTTTATGTAGTTAGCTCCTTGAGTCTCGAAAAGGAATCGAGGCTGTTAGCACCGAGTTAGCGGTGGGGAGAACTCTGAGATATTAATGTTGTTGTGGTGATTCATGTTTGGTGTGATTGATGTGTTCATAATTAATATTATGAATTTTGAGATGTATTTTATGTGTAGATTGGAGGAAAATGAATTTAATGTGTTTATGGGTGAAATTGTGGAAGTTGAATTTAATGTGTTTGAAATGTGGAGTTGTGAACACAGATGAGTCACTATTAAATTTGGCGAGAAATTTTGGAAGTCGAATTGATTGAATTTGTCGTGTTTGATGTGTGGATTTGCAGAAAATGAATTTAAGGCGTTTTATGTGAAATTGTTTTGATGTGTTTGAGGAGTGATTTGAGGAAATAAATTTGGTGCAAATGCATGTTTGCAATTATGGAAATTAATGGGTGTATTGTGGTTGAAATATGACGAGTTTTGAAAATGAGTAATTTGTAGTGATTTGGTGTGGATTTGTGGAATTTGGATTGTTGTATTTAATGTGGTTGGTAGATTGAATTTGTTGGATTATGAATTAATATGTATGAGTATGCTATGTGAAAAGATTGAAAATCCATTAGTGTTAAATGAGTATTAAAAAAGGGGAATCTTTTAATAGTTGCATTTACTTAATGGTTGTGGTGAAAAGAGTCAGAGTATGCTCATGCATTTCATAGTACTTGGTAACCGTGATGGGCCACGAGATGATGCCATGTGAATAGTTGGTTCATCTTATCCTTGCGGGGATTTCGCGTCGTGCTGATCTGTGAGAGATTGCACTCTTGTAAGTCGTGCTGATCTGTGAGCGATTGCACGCATAGAAAATTGTGTTGGTCTGTGAGAGGCTGTACGATAGTAAATTGTGCTGATCCGTGAGAGATTGCACCTTGAAAATTAGTACTGGTCTGTGAGAGGCTGTACGATAGTAAATTGTGCTGATCTGTGAGAGATTGCACCTTGATAATTAGTATTGGTCTGTGAGAGGCTGTACAATTATGATTTACGCCCTTCGAGAAGGGTTTTGGTTTGGAATTTCGGAATCATGCGCATTGGCATATACGCATTACATTACGGTGATTGGCATGTGAGTCATGTTTGATATACTGTGATTGTTGTATATACATACTCAGTTGTTGTTTGTAATTGTGTTGTAATTGATGAGTGTGATTGATTGATTTTGTGTGGTAGGTGTTGAATGATTGCGAAACATTTCTGAAACTGAAATCTACAAATTTTAGCAGTGTGTAGTCGAATACAAATATTCAATTTTGTTACTGACTTGTGAAATATCACTGTATTCGAATACAAGGATGTTACTGACTTGTGAAATATCACTGTACAACTATGATTTACGCCCTTCGAGAAGGGTTTTGGTTTGGAATTTCGGAATCATGCGCATTGGCATATACGCATTACATTACGGTGATTGGCATGTGAGTCATGTTTGATATACTGTGATTGTTGTATATACATACTCAGTTGTTGTTTGTAATTGTGTTGTAATTGATTAGTGTGATTGATTATTTTGTGTGGTAGGTGTTGAATGATTGCGAAACATTTCTGAAACTGAAATCTACAAATTTTAGCAGTGTGTAGTCGAATACAAATATTCAATTTTGTTACTGACTTGTCCAAAACTTCATTTTGCAACTTTGATTATGCATGTTTGGCATATGAAAACCCTTTCTAGATGTATGCTAAGTTGAAAGGTTATTTTGTGCATTTAAAATTTAAATGATATGTGATGTTTGTTAATTTTGGTTGGTGACATTTACAATTATTGTGGAAATCTGGGCTTTGCCCTCAGATGAGAATCAGGATTGTCCTACCAGTTAGTACTCTGGAGATGGGAACGGAGTTAGACTTACCTGACCACTGCTGTGTCAGAAGGATTTCTGCGGGGCGCGTGAAGATCACTTGGGTTATAGTTTTTTTTGTAGCATGATCAGATTAGATGGCTCTATAGGGGCTAAATGTCTATCTGTTGTGGTTGTATTTATTTCATTCTGGAAGACTGTACCTATACCATATATTGTCAGCCTAACTTTTATTTTTATGGGTCCTTGTACCACTTTTTTGACGTGACGTGGGGAAGTTAAAATTCTAGGGGCAGTGCTTTTGTACAGGTGTCTGTCGAGAATACCCCAGGGGTATGAGCTACGTTGGATAGGTCTCATAGCCCCGGTATATTTTTCTATTTTAAATATTTTGGATTTTCATTTTAAAAACCGTTTCCGCTGTTTGTAATTATTGTTGACTTTTGTCGTTGTGATACAACTTAAATATTTTATCCAAAGGTATTTATCTCTTTATTATGAATTTGAATTTGTTTAAAAAAAAAAATCAGGCTGTTACATTATCGGTCTAATTAATTAAAATTGAATTGATGGATAATCAAAAATAGAATTTCTAAGTTATTGTTTGTATAATAATGTCAGATTGTACAATTTAAACATTGAAATTAGAAAACCATGGTTGGAACCACTTTTAGATGATCCAATACTTTTATATAATCTAATTAGACTAACTATGACTTATAGAAATTCTAATTACGATTATCCAATCGTTCAATCAAACCTAATTATATTAACAATGACTTAAAAATTCTAATTTTGATAATCTAATAAGTCAATCTAACTTAATTAGACATACTATTACTTAGAAATTATAATTTTAATGATTCAACAGTTAAATCGTAATTAATTTGACTAACTATGACATGAAAATTATAATTATAATTTCAATGGTACAATCTTAATTAATTAGACTAACAATGACGTAGAAATTCTAATTTTGATGATCCAACAATTCAATCTGATCTAGTTAGAATAACAATAATTTAGATATTCTAATTTCGATACTTCAACGCTTCAATATAAACTAGTTAGATTAAGTGACTTAGAAATTCTAATTTCAATGATCTAATAATTTAATATTAATTAGTTAGACTAACTATGTTGTTTATTTTGTGATTTAATTGTGTTTGAAGATGAATTTGTCTATTGTATTTAATGAAGAATGAATATGCGTGTTTATTTGTTATGGTTTTTGTCTCTAAGTTCTCTTTTACGATTTTATAGATGGTTAACATTTTTTACATAATGTAATGGTAGATCCAAGACCCAAACTCACACTTTCAACTTAAATTACTAATAATTATAATATGTATAAATAAAAATAAATATTTAAATTATAAAATTTTAAAATATACTACTATTTTTTATAATTTATTTTCAACAAAAAAATTTGAATTAATATAATATATATATATTAAATTTGCAAACATAATATTCAACAATTAATATAGCTTGGTGGTAATATAGTTGTAACAACACCTCTCACTACCTTGAAAATAATAATTATTATTGTTAAGTGATAACAATTAATTACTAGTAATCTTTGATTTATATTGTGTTCCAGAATTGAGATAGAAGAGTGGTAGTATTATAAAGGACAAATGTTAAAGGATGTATGTATACTACTCTTCTCCTTTCCCTTTGACTTATAGGTCACACACAGATTAAATTTCCTTTCTTCCTTCCTTCACCATTAGCCAAATTCTTTCATTATCCCCTACCACACATTTCCCCCTTTTTTCTTGTGCATTATTTTCTTGTTTCCTAAAAAAGAAGGAACCAAAAGCCCATTCTCCTTCAACTCCTTGCATGCCCTAGATAAATACACTAAAATATTAAACATCCACCACTAATACTTAATCTCTCATTCTGTCATTGTTCATCATCCAACTCCCTCTCATTCTCCTTACCTCGTGAAACTTCTTTTCGTAGCAGCAAACTTCAGAGTTTCTTCCTCTTTAATCTGACTTCATGCATATTCTTCCTTCACCTTTAGTATTATCCACACCTCAAAGAACCAACCAAAAAAAGATAAAGAGCTAATTTGGAGGATTTTGAGATTTTAATTCATCTAAGTGGAGGCATAAGTAATGTGAGTTAGGATGAACTCTTCCTCGTCAAAGAGTGTGAGTTTTTTTTTCTAGTATCACTGATTTTTCTTATGCACGTGAATTATTGGGTTTATTTCAACTTCTTTTTACGTTGAAGTTTCCTTTTTCGAGGTCTTGAAATAATGGAGGCTTTTAAATTGAGAATTGAGGAAAATGTGAGGTTTTGCATGTAGATGATTTAATTTTTGCAGCCATTTCTTCAAGTGTTTATCATTATTGTATGTATAATTTATCACAATGATTGTTATCCAATTGAAAGATTAGATATCATATGGTTGTGTGTTGTGTTTGATGTTGTGACTGTTGTTTTTGGTGCCTGAACTTGTAGAAATTAGCTAAGCTAAAATAATCTCGCTGAGGGAATCAGGCTTTGAAATAAACTTGTTGCTCATGACTAAATTTCACTGAGCGAAATATAGTTAACTAAGCAAAATGTTGATAGATTTTGGAAAGTCTATTATGATTCTGTCTAGAATTTTCTTCGAACATTCTATTATGATTATATCTTGAACTTCCTCTGATCGAGACTTTTCTCTAATTGGAATTTTCCTCTAACTAGAATTTCCCTCTGATTGAGACTTCCCTCCGTCTTAAACTTCTACTAATCAAGACTGACCTCTAACAGTGACTTTCCTCTTATTGGGACATCCCTCTAACTGGACTTTCCTTTGACTTAACATTTATGTGTTGTTTTTTAAGTAATTATGTTAATACTAGTCAATTAATTTGAAATTGGATTTATAACGAAGAATGTTTGATAAACATAATGTCATGATATACATTGTTTTGATTGAAAATGTTACGGTAGGATACAAGGGTGTTTCAATAATGAAACATCAATAAAGAAGAACAATTGGGACGCTGGTTGTGATCATGAACAAGACCTACTTACCGAGGAAAATAATCACAATTATCATGGTGGCTCATCGTTGAGATAATTGGAATAGATTGTCCATAAGTTATGGAAAATGGTTGAATTTTAAGAATTTAATAAAATCTATTATGTTAAAGAAAAATTTCCTTTTAAATAGAAATATTTCAAAATGCTCTTCTCATTTTTATAGAACTCATTGAGATTATTATCTCACCTCTATTTTTATGTATTATAGCACATAAGAGAAGTTGAGCTCGGACTTAGGGCGAATAGATGATGATGTAATGTTATTATGATGTATTAATATTTGTGTAATGGTACTTCACATGATGTTATATAAATTGCTATAGTTACAATAACATTTAATGCTTGTATCTTATTAGAATCTATAAAATTGCCTCTAAAACACACATATGTTTTAATTATTATTTTCTAGATACATGATAATAAATATTATGATATTGGTAACTAAATCTTAAAACACAACATTAAACCTTACTACGGATACATACCAATTGAGTAACATAGTTTTACATGACATGTGATGATACTTATTCATTTTACTATATTTAATATTAATAAAAATAAATAATTTATATAAAATTAACATTGCAATATTTGGTCCAACTTGTTTAAATCA
>JBBPBP010000002.1:11445903-11456659 GCA_037974735.1 Cicer chorassanicum
TATATACATGAGTTTGCTATTTTAATTTTTAAAATTTTAACAGGCTAAGCTCGTCATTTTAACATTTACATTTTATATTTACAAATGTAATATATTTTTAAATTACTAAATTTGATATATTTATGTCTATTCTAAAATAAAATGAAAAATATAAACATATATTTTTTTATTCTGTCATTTGTATTTAAAAAATTATATATTAAAATTAATTTAATTTATTATTTATTTAATTTTTAATGAATGATTACCATATATTTACATTCTATCACACTAACTTATAACATACTAATAATATTTAGATTTTATGTTTAGATTTTATGATGGTTCAAAATTCTAAAGCATATTCTGAAGGGGAGATTTTAAGCTCTCTATGATTAAAATTAGAATCAAAATTAAAATCTAAATTAACATGTTTGTCATCATCAAAAAAAGGGAGATTGTTGAGACAAAATCTCAATTTAATGTTTTGATGAAAACAAACAAAAAGTTAATTAAGAATGTTAATTATGATTCTAAGTGTTTTGGTTTTTAACATGTGTGTTTGAGTGTATTAATCAAAGATAGAAATCAAGCAAAGCAAAGAAAACAGTTAAAAACTGAACATACAAAGAAACAACAAAATCTGGAAAACGGAGAATGTTTTCCAATTTCAATAATGATCGTCACAGCCTCTTGACCAATCAATCTCCACTATTTCAACGAAGTTTTTGCCTATGAATTTTATACTAGTTCATCAGTACATGACAAGGAACAAGTAGAAATCATTATAGTCAAAGAAGGCATTCGAATCACAAAGAGAGAAGATCACAAACTAGCAAGACCAAACAGATTTGAACTTGATTGTCAACATTCTTGACAGCATTCTGATCATTCTCCAGTATGCTAACATTAATCTCTAGCATGCTAACATCATTCTCCAACATGTTAAACATCAATCTCCAGATTGATAGCATCAATCTGCAGAATGATCATCAGTCTCCAGAATGATCAAATCAGTCTCTAGAATGTTCATATCAGTCTCCAGAATTTTCAATATCATTCTCCAGCAGATTGTCATCATTCTCCAAGCTGTTTTGGCAGAATCAATCTCCGTTTCTGCAGAATTTCAGCATTGATCTCCTTACTTCTGTAGAGGTTTATAATCATTCACCAAACTGTTTTGGACAAAATCAAGACTCTAGATCGAAGTTGTAACATCAATAATTACATATGAAGCTTCAAAGATCAATCTCCGTTTCTGCATAATCGATTCTCTTATTTCTGCAGAAGTTGTTCATTACTTTCCAAACTGTTTTGGATCAAATTAAATGTCCAGATCAAAGCCCAATTATCATCAAGTATTTTTGAAGCTTAATGGGTCATTAAAAGCGCAGAAAATCTGTTTGAAATTGAGCAAAACAGCCCAGTCAAGCAAGGCCCAAAACTATCACATCAATGGATTATTTTTTCAACAGAAATGTTGCTTGTGTCAGAGGAAAACAGAGCACTACCAACTGCTCTTTCTGACCAGAATTAATTGCTCAAATCACCTATAAAAGGAAAGCCAAGCTCAAGGAAAATTCATAGCTTCAAGTACTAAGAAAATTCATCAATCGCATACACTTACATACTTGAATTCTCTCACTCACATACATTGAATCAATTATGATTTTTCCCATTCGATTCTTAGAATCATTTTCGTGTATTTCTCTGTCAAAGAATCAGATCTCAAACAAGAGTTGAGACATCTCAAATTCTAATAAAACAATCTCATCATTATTGTAAAACTCAAACTATAAGAGTTTAGTATAGTTTGAGTAGATTGTAAGAAATCATATCAAGGTTGATAGGTGACCTGATTGAACTCCTTTATGGGTGGAAAGGTTTTAACGTTGTAACAGATCAAGGTTGATCTGAGATAAGTGATGTAAAACCAAGAAGGTTCTTTGTTTTGAACACTTAGTGAAAAATCTCACGGTTGTGAGGACTGGACGTAGCCCGAGTTGGGTGAACCAGGATATATCCTCGTGTGGTATCTCTTCCCTTATCTATTTACTTTCAGTCTGATTAATTATCAAGTTAAATACATAAACTGAATTACTGATTTTAACTAACCAAGAACGTTCTCCGTTTTTCTGGTTAAAACCAAGAACGTTCTCCGTTTTCTGTTTTCACAACCAAGATCAATCTTGAGTTATTTTCTTAAATTTTTTCAGGAATTTTTAAATAGGAACATTTACAATTCAAACCCTCCCTTCCTTGTAAATCGACATTGCTACTTCAATTGGCATCAGAGCTCGGTCTCTAAAGTTGAACACCTAACAAGTGTTAGAGAAAAAGATCTATAAGGAAAAATGTCAAAAGCAAAATACATTGTTGAAGGAGGATCTTCATACAGACCACCTTACTTTGATGGCACAGACTACTATTTATATAAAAGCAAAATGCAGTTGTTCTTAAAATCTCAAGATACAGGAATGTGGCGCATCATTACTGATGGAGATTTCATACCAAGAGTTGATCAAAATGATTAAACTCTGATGCAAAGAAAGAAGCAGACTGGACAATTGAAGATAAAATCAAGGTACTCCTGAACTCTAAAGCTCAATTATTCTTATCGTGTGCTTTGAGCAGGGAAGAAAGTGAAAGAGTTGATGAATGCACAACTGCTAAAGAAGTATGGGATACACTACAAACTCATCATGAAGGAATAACTCATGTCAAAGAAACAAGAATAGACATTGGCATAAGAAAGTTCGAACTGTTCGAAATGCAAGAAGGAGAAACTATTGATGAGATGTACTCAAGATTTACAACCATTGTAAATGAAATACGCTTCTTAGGGAAAGCATACTCAGTACAAGATAGAGTCAGAAAGATCATGAGATTTCTTCCAATAATATGGAGACCAATGGCGACAGCCATAAGTCAGGCCAAGAATCTTGACGTACCCGGACTGGAGGAATTGATTGGAACATTACGAGCACATGAAGTACTGCTACAAGAAGACATGCCAATCAAAAAGGGTAAAGCAATAGCTTTTAAAGCATCTCAAGAAAGTCCACCATTTCAAACAGATGAGGACTCAGAAGAAATCGAACAAGAAGATGTTGATGAAGAAATAGTTTGTCTTACAAAAGAGATACAAAGAATGTTGAGAAGAAGGGATCATATCAAAAAAGGATTTTCAAATCAAAAGGAAAACTTCAAAATAGAGGTAGACAAAAGCCAAATCACATGTTTTGGATGCAACAAACAAGGACATTATAAAACTGAATGTCCCTTGAACAAAAGAGTACCAAAGAAGTTCCCTTTCATGAAAAAATCCATGATGGTGACCTAGGATGGTTCTGATGAATCAGAAACAGAGGAACCTGAAGAAGCCAACTTATGTTTAATGGGAGATACTTAAGACAAAGAGGTAATAAATTCTGAACCATGAAGGGACGTTTCGCGGCACTACCCAAATTGTGCAAGGCAGACTATCAACCACGAAGTCCCCATGATAAAATAGCCCAGATTCACTGTATCGGAGTTCCACTGCACCGTAGAAAACCGTTCTAGAATTACACCCTCAATATGGCAGTTAAAGCCACTCTCAATATTACGACAAAGTCACTCGCAATATGGTACTATGACCACTCATACATCAAAAGAACTACAACACAAAAACCGCTCTAAAAACGAAAGGACTACGACACAAAAACCGCTTTAAAACCGAAGGGACATCGCCATAACAACCGCTCTAAAACCGAAGGGACTGCAGCATAACAACCGCTCTAAAAATCGAAGGGACAGAAAGAAAGGGGAGAAGTGACTCGAAAAATAGGCGAACAGAATAAAAGAGAGAGAGAGAGAGAAAGAGAGAAAAGAGAAAGTTGGGAAAAACATCAAACTTTGGTGTGCTTTTCACAATAGTTTATACTCATTATATAGTGATGGAAGCAAACTCACATATGATTTCTAAACAATGTGGGACTTTAGCATATTAAGAGTTGAAAACTAAAAATGAGAGTTTTCCAATGTGAGGCTTCAAAAAAAATTTCTTTTCAATGTGGGACTTGAATTTTAAAAAACATGTTTCATTCCACTTGAATTTACAAAAACAAATTCTTTCCAATGTGGGACTTCAACAAATTTTTTAAATTCACACAATATGTTCCAACATTAAATATATGAAGTTTTACGTCCAATAATTGAAAAAATGGACTATGCATTGTTAGTGTAAATAATTTTCAAGTGACATTTAACAATGATCATTGATCTTGCAATGTCGCCATATTATTGTAACTGTGTGATAAAGTAAACGCAAAATCAATGGTTCTAGTTGAATGTCAGTGTAAAATTAGTTTACACCCATAGTACAAACATATTAAACTTTAAATAATTAAGATCCCACACATTAAGTATTTATTTTTTTATTTTAAAATTTTGGTTTTTGGCTCAAATAATAAATAGTTGCAAAGTTATTTGATATGTTAAAATGTGAATTCAAACTCAGTCCATATCCATCTTTTCTGCTGTAAATATATGTGATTATTATTTCTAAACTCTTTAAAATCTACAAAAAAAAATATAAATATATAGGCAAAATATGTTTTACCGCCATTTAAAAATGTTAAATAAAAAACTCAACGACTTTAAAAATGACAACGCTGTAGGACAATATTGAAGATAATATATACACATAATTAATATACAATTAAACTGTCTATGCCTCTAACCTTTGACTCTATCTCAATGACTTATAAATACACCACATTGAAGTATCAAACCAAAATAAACTTTAAAAAAGTTTTGAGAAATCAACCACCAACCTTTTCATTTATACCTCTCATTCTCAGAAATATATGAAAAGAAAATTTTATCATTTTTTTTACCTTTTATGTAAAACATGTTTAAAAATTTTGACATTCATATTTAACATCAGAAAAAAAAAAAACACTCAAAAAATTTTCAAAAATTAAAGGGAGTAATTTTTTTTTTGCAATTTTTGAAAATTTCGGATCATTGAAAAATTTTGAAATGGAGTTTCTTTAGATATTCTTCAATTTTTCAAAAATGTCATCTTCAACGAAAGTTTCAAAATACAAAAATTACATAACTTTAAAACTTTCGAAAAGTAAAAGTTTCAAGAATTTTTCAAATGAAAAATTCGAAATATAATTTTACATTTTGAAACTGTCGTCGATGAAGAATAAAATTTCCAAAATTAATTTCTGAACTTTTGATCAAGATGAATATTTTGAAATTTAAAAATTTATTTTAAAAAATTTCATTAATTTTTTTAAAATATTTTATTCATGAATAACCCTCTGTAAAAACTTAGAGGCACTAGTGTTATGTGGAGAAGATGATGGACCAAGTTGTGCATATGTTGATGGAACATGAGAATGAGCAAGTGGTGCAGCAGGGGGATCTAGAGATGTGAAATACGATAGTACCATTTCAAATAGCAAATGTCACTAGAGGAATCACACTTTAAACAACCCTTGCTATTTAGTTTTATTCTTTGGTGTTATAATAATTGTTATTTTACTCTCCTATTAAGTCTTGGGCTAAGTACAACCAACATCAACTACTAATGAGTTATATATACATCTAAATTCACTTTTAGGTTTATTATTATTATCTTTAATAAAATAAAATTCAAGTTATTCAAAATCAATTTGAATAAAAAGATTAGCTGATGTTACATTTTGTCAACTTTAGTTTTAGGACGTCTGAGTTGCGACAAATTGTTGATCTTAAGCTCTAACTAATAATTATCTTTTAATAAGATAAAACCGACTGAGATGCGACATCTTATCAATGATAATTTCAGGCGCCTAAGTTGTGAGAACTTGGTGATATGAAATTCTCTTAACCAAATTCAAATTAATAAGGAAATCACTCATCGTAAACACTTTTGTATTCAATATCTTTTTTGTTCCTTCATCATATCAACAACATTTTTCAAACCATTTTATTGTAATACATACGCATTTCTTTATAAACAATCAATGCATCTGCATTTTTTACTCAACAACTATGTAACTTTGATTTCTCTATTGCACCGGGAGATACGTAGGAGCAAGATCACACTTTTGTCAAACACAATAACAAAAAAAAATCTTTTTATTTTTTGTTTTTAGCCAACTTTTATTTCAAAATTATCTTCATAAAAACACAATTAATATCTGCATTTAATAATAAGGAGAAATAAATTTATATAAGTTAATATTAATTTTGCACAATTAATTATATGTAATCATTTTTAACGGATGATGTAGGGTGAAAATAATTTTCTACACATAATCGACTCAAAATCTCAAAATTCAGTTTCAAAGACCATTTTTCTTGTGTTTTAAAGGTTTCCCAATATTTTCCCTATTTTAAAATAAACTTTAGTGGCGACTCAATTGAATTCGAGAAACACTCGAAATTTTAGACTATGACATATATGAAACTGTAAATTGCACATCATCTTTAATTTTAATTTTGGGTCCAATTTCAATAATTTTAAAAATAAGAAGACCAAAATTATAAAATGAAAAATGTGGGTAAAAGTAAAATTAAGCCTAAATATAACTTAGATAGTAAAAAAAAAATCAACGGTCATTTGACATGCTAAGAGCATCTGCAACGGTGAACTCATTGTGCTACATCATCTCCAAACAACTCATTTATTTTTTACTCCAACGGTGAACTCAACCTGGGTTCATTAAATAGGACCCAATGTACTACAAACAAAACCATATTACGTTACACAACTTTAATTTATACATTAATATTTTAATTATATTTAATTTCATTACAACTTAAAATATTAATATAAATATTTCAATTAATATTATTATACATTATTTTAATTTAAATTTAAAATAAAATTGAACTTAAATTTTTATAACAATAATAAAAATTAAATGTTAAAATACATGACATAAATAATTAAAAATGATAAAAGTAAATGAGAGTGCCACATCATTAAAAATTATGGGGATAAATTTTTTTTAAGAATTAATTAATAAGAATTAAAAAATTAATTTTAAAAATTAGGGAATTAAAAGTTCATTTTAATCAAAATCGAAATCGAAAATGCATTTAAACTAATTAAAAAATATAAACAAACAAAATATATTTATGATCATTTAAAAATGTGAAATAAAATATTAAGTGATTCTAGAAATAACGTCATAATACAATAATGAAGATAATGAATACACATTAAAAATATAATATCGAAGTTTCCTTTGCCTCTAACCTTTGACCTTATCTCAATGACTTATATAGTTATAAATACACCACTACCTTTTTCACATGACAAACCAAAATAAACTTGCAAAAAATTGCTTAATGGCGAACCAAATACCAAAATGTTTCTGTTTCGTTGCAGTCTTGGTTTTAGTTGCTACGGGTAAGCAACTCCACCATTGCCATATGTTTTATTAATTGATAATCAAATTTTTAAGAAAATAATTTTGATATTTCAAAATTTCAAAACTATCTCTTAGAGATTTTAAAAAAAATGAAGTAGTTTGATCAAAAATAAATTTAGAGAAACCGTAACAAACATGTCTCCCTAATATATTTTTTTGTTTTTTTTTGGTCCAAACATAGTGCAATTAATAGAAGTAGAAGGTACTTGCACAAAAATTGTTGGACGATGTTCTGCAGCAAATTGTGCGTCGCATTGTAATATGTATGCAAAAGGTGCTCGTGTGTTAGGATCTTCATGTTCTTTCAACAACTTATGCACTTGTACTTTCGATCGTCCTCCCCCAGGATCAACACAACCTGCTTGCGACATTGGAATGGGACAATGCACTCGTGACTGTGCTGACGATTGTTGCAATGCTAAGTGTAAAAACGTATATAAGAGCACGGGTGCTGGAAGTTGTCTTGATATTTTTGATATGGATCTTTGCATTTGTACCTATCAACGTTGAGCTTAATCTTTATTGAAATAAACATAATATATAAAGTTATTATTCATAAATTATTGTTTTCCTTAATTAATAAACATAATATATAAAGTTATTATTCATAAATTATTGTTTTCCTTTTAGCTTTTAAGGGAAAATGTAATGATTTTATTGAATTTTTCATTATACTGTTTTTTTCTAAAAACTTCGTTGATTAATTAGATAGGAAAAAATAATTGTAAGTATTTCAATTAAAAAATCACATAATCAATGATTTGAGATTGATTGTTAGAGTAAATTTTGTTGCAATTGACACTACATGATCTCATTAAACCCATCACGTATTAAAAAAATTGATTACAAAATTAAATTATTTGAATAGTCAAACATTTATTTTAATAATAAAAAAAAGTCAAGCATTTATTAGTAAAAAAAAGTTAAACATTTATTTAGTTAATAGAAAAAAGTTTGTCACTTTAATTTAAATATCTTTAAGCATATATATTTAGTAAATTATTAATTTTCAGTAAAAAAATTAATAAAAGAATATGAATTTATAAGTGATGTATTAGGAAACAAAATAATACAAATGTTATTAAAGGTATATATTTTAATATTGTAGTAAATTATTTGAATTATATTATCACATATAGTTGCATATTTTAAAACAATTTTTTTAAAATTAAGAAAGAAAGAGAAAATTTAATAAGTGCACTTGATATGTCATATTTTCGTTGTCTCTAGTGGGCTTTTGCCAAATTTATGTTACTGAAAAGCTAGCCTTGCTATTAATAACATAGGTTTCTAATGTTTCCTTTGTGCTTGGTTACTATTAAAACTCTCTCTGTTTTTCTTTTATCTCCATCGCACAACCCGATCAATTCTCCTTTCAATCTTTTCTTCTAATCCTTCATCCTTCAATAGAAAGTAACGTGATAAGTCTATATGTTACTGTTATCATATTAAGAAATTCATTACATATTTTTAATCTTTTCGACGAGACTTTTTATTTTTATCGTTAGTTTCTCGTTATTCTTAAATTGGTGTCAAACTATTTTACTTGATTATCCATAATTATTATTAAAATAAAATAAAATATATTTTTATTTATTTTTTATATTCTATTTAAATATTAGTTATCTTTAGAATGAATTTAACATGCTTTTCTTATAATCGAACATTTAGTTTGTAAAAGTAGAGCAACGATATCATGCTAATAAATAAATGAATAAAGAAATTGTGCAAGTTCCAGCAGAGGCACACGCAAAGTTATATTATTATACAAGGTAATATTAAAAACAGAATTATTTCATAGAGTTATATTGAGTTTAATTAATACAGTCAAAGGAATATGTAAACCAAATAATATTAGATTTTTATAGAATACAATTTTTTGGACGTTCTTTATTGATTTGCTTTCAATTACTTTTATATGAATATGTGCAATTATATTTTCTATCTTATAACAAAAATATTATTTTACTATACATTAAAAATATTTTATTTTATATTTTAATTATAGTTTCAAATGATACATATTCTATTTATTTAACATTTTAAGATTCTATTTTTTTTAAGTTTTAAAATATACGTTATCTTTGATACATATATAGGTGTGTATATTATTAATTATGTTAAATATTTTTTAGATTATATTATGACTAGTAATTAATTAATTTGCATTTGCTTGTTGCATTTATTTTATTGCCTATATGGATTATTAGATGCAGCAACTAACGAAGACCTGACACATATTCAACAAGTTACTCGAGTTTGTAGTGTGAAAGCTTAAATCGTGATAAGGAGTGAAAGAAAATTTGATTTTAGGATTTTAATTTAACGTGGGACAAATGAAAATATTGTAATTATCAGAGATTCATTTGGGAATTACCATGTACACTCGAGCACTGTTGAATAATAATTAATTAAAAATATATGGATGGTAGTTGTGAGGACTAAAATATGACTTAGAAAATTATAGAATTGATGGGAATCAACTTATGTCAAGATTGCATGATATTTGATTTTTGAGAAATCTTGTGCTAATTGCTATTGTATGTGCTATGTGCATTTGAGTGTTCATGTTTTCTTGAAGGAATTCATGATTTTACTTAAATTCACTACTTGTTGGATTTTCTACTTTATGACTGATAGGACTTGACTGTTCATTGTGATTATCGTTACATTAATGCTAAGATTTAATTGAGATTGACCGACACACACACGTAGATGAACAGTGTAGAATGACTCATATATATAGATGTAGATTTTGATAAATATTGTGGAATTCAATACTACGAGTTGTTGAATTGTGATCATCACATATGTATGAATCAAATGTTGGAGTTTTTGAAGTGAAGAATATTTTGTCATCATATAGGTAGGGTCTGACAAGCTCAGTGATTTCAGGGAAAATTAAAACAACTAAATGAGTCTGATCATGGAGCGATGGTTGAACTATAAGTTAAGAATGATATGTAAACATATACATACTATATCGGTTACTCAATCATGATACAAAATATTATCCAAATATTATCGACAATTCAACTCAATCTCTATAATTTTTTTTATATTTATATTAATTTATATTATTATTATTCATTAACAATTATTATTTTTAATGAATTATTTATTAATTTTTTTCATTTTTAGAAAGTAGCATCCTCAAAATGCAACCAACTACTAACACCAAATTTTTTTTTATTCCAAATCTAATACAATTTGTTATATAATTACATATTAAAATTTAACGTTATTGTAAATTATTTTACAATAGGCAACTGTATATAATTTAAAATTAGTTTTTTGGGATACTTATAGTGACACAATTCTAACTATTGTTTAAAATACTGTGGGTTAAATATACTTTT
>JBBPBP010000002.1:11473426-11498577 GCA_037974735.1 Cicer chorassanicum
AAAAAAAAAAAAAAACAGATTTCCAAACCCCTATCAAAACTAATCACAAACAAAACACCATCCACACATTTTAAACCTTACATCAAAATCATTGATCTCAAACAAAACTCCATTCACATGTAACAACACAAAAATTTCGTCTTTCAATAATATACAGTTTTGAACATTAGAGTAAACATAAAGAGAATGAGAAAATATCATTTTCGGTGAAAATAGAGAGGTGGTGGTGTGCGGAATAATCAGATTCTCTTGTCTATTTTTCGTCGATGGGCTTGGTTATAGGTTGATCGGAAGAAATGAGAGGGTGGTTCCTTCTTCTTCTTTGTTTGTTTTTTTGGTAATACTCTATTTCTATTGTTTATATTAGAGATAGAAAACAAAGAAACCAAATCTCTCAATTTTCTTTTCTGATTTTTTCTCCCCCTGACTTTCTTAAATTTTGTGCTTCAATATATAGGCTAAAACAAGGAATGATTGTGTTAATTGTATAAAGTTAAGTTCTGGATCTTACACCGGTTTTGCAACAAGAGCAAACAAACTTATACAATTAAGGAAATGAAGGGCTAGTCTTTTTGATTGAGTATTCAAATGGTAAAATTATTACTATTGTTAGATAAAAATAAAATAAGTAGAAAATAAATGAATGGATAGATGTGGGAAAGCGCAGCAGCAAATCAGAGAAAAGAAAGCAAGGCAGGGAAGGGAAAGAAAGTATTACAGGCAAAACATTTCTTTATTTTTTGTTTTGTTTTTTGTATGTAATGTAATGAAATTAATATGAACTCAAAATCAAATGATAATTTTTACAATTTTTAGACCAATATATTTTTTTATATATTTTTATTTATTTATTTATTTTTTAAAAAATTATTTTACTAATCGGACAAAATTGGGGTACTACGCCCCTATTTAATTATATTTTACTAGTGAAAATAATATAATGGTAAAAGATAATTAAATATAAGTACCTAAATTTTGTATAAAGTATGAAAGTAAATTAATTTCGAATGCAAGAAGAAAACCGAAAATAATTTGACATGTAATGTAAAAAGTTGGTGATTGGCAAAATGAAAAGCATCATCGTAGTTTTCGATGGATAGTTGATCAACAGAAATAAAAAAATGATCGTCTTCGGATTGGATACCGATGCGTAGATCGACATAAATAAAATGATCGTCTTCGAATTGGTTACCGATGCGTAGATCGAAGTTAATAAAATGATTATGTAAATAAAATGATCGACGTAAATAAAATGATTGTCTTTGGATTGGTTACCGATGCGTATCGACATAAATAAAATGATGATGTAAATAAAATGATCGAGGTAAATAAAATGATCGTTTTCGGATTGGTTACCGATGCGTAGATCGATAAAATGATGACTATAAACAAACATGTAGGTCCAATTTAAAAAGTAGATAAAGAGAGAAATTTGTTTTTTTTCGTTTTTTTGTTTTTGTATATATATATATATATAAATTAAATAATAAAATAAAATAAACAAATAAAAGAGAAACGTGTTTATGGTAATTGTAATGCAAACGTATAATGAACAATGTGACAGAAAAATTATTGAGTATAAATATAAGATATGCATGACTCATTCATTATGCATTGCACAAGGTTGTTGAGTATATTTAAAAATATGAATGAAGATGCATAGATCATGTGTGACTACATGGAAAATGTAAAATGCATGCAATGTAAGTAAATTCTTTTATCCTTTTTTATTTTTATGGTTCCCCGATCCTTACGCGACTTTATACGCCTACAAGATTCAATGAATCAATGGAGATAACAATCGTTCTTTGTGTGATGACTCTAGTATATCCTGTATGACTTCCCCTTTATTCGAGGCGAATGCATTGTTTAAAATAATTACCCTCTTTTTGTTTTGTTTTTTTGTTTTTGTTTTTTTTTATACCCCATATATGTTAAGAATCTATCGAGTTCTCGTGTATATATTTTTCAAGTGTCAAAATAATTAAAATATATATTTTTTTATATATTTACACATATTTCAGATTCCAAAATTATTATCATAAAATAACATTTTTTTAAAAAAAATACTAGAACCAAAAAACATGAGGCCGAATCAACTTAGAAAGAGGGTAATGTATAGCATCGAATGACAAGATTGGAAAATGTACATTCATTACTTTGAGAATAATACAATTGAACTAAAGATTACAATGTAGGGATGAATGTGTTTAGCTTTAGTTGGAGAGATAACAACGCTAATCATTCCTGTAATTTAGGACTTCTAAGAATAATAAAATGCCCTAGTTTGAACCACTTGATCTTTTTGTTATCCTTAACTTTTGCATGGACCGCTCTTTCAAGTTTTCAATCCATCGGGATGCTCTAATTTTTGCCTAGGTCGCCTTTTCAGGTTTTCAACCTAGCGAGCCCATTTTTTTCATTTTTTTTTCAAGCATAATATTTTTTGACTACATCTGAGTTTACTAGAAGTGGAAGCTCATCTCCATCCATTTCTGCAAGTATTAGAGCTCCCCCAGAGAAAGCTTTTTTCACAACATATGGTCCCTCATAGTTCGGGGTCCATTTTCCACGAGAATCTCTTTTGATGGGCAATATTTTCTTTAACACTAAGTCTCCTTCTTGAAACTCTCGAGGACGAACTTTTTTCTCATATGCTTTTTTAAGTCTTCTCTGATATAGCTGGCCATGGCACAGAGCTATCATTCTCTTCTCTTCTATGAGATTTAATTGGTCATATCGTGATTGAACACACTCTGCCTCTTCTAGTTTTGTTTCCATCAGGACTCTAATCGAGGGAATTTCAACTTCAATGGGAAGTACCACTTCCATTCCGTACACCAATGAGAAAGGAGTTGCCCCTGTTGAGGTTCGAACATAAGTTCTGTAGCCATGTAATGCAAAGGGAAGCATTTTGTGCCAATCCTTATATGTCTCCACCATCTTTTGTATGATCTTCTTGATATTCTTATTTGCTGCTTCTACAGCCCCATTCATTTTTGGACGATATGGAGAAGAATTATGGTGCTGAATTTTGAAATTATCACACAAATCCTTCATCATTTTATTATTCAGATTGGTTGCACTGTCGGTGATTATCTTATTTGGCAAGCCATATCGAAAAATCAATTCTCTTTTGATGAATTTGACAACCACACTTCTCGTCACATTGGCATAAGAAGCGGCTTCAACCCATTTTGTGAAGTAATCAATAGCTACTAGGATAAATCGGTGCCCATTTGAAGCTTTAGGCTCGATGAGTCCAATAACATCCATCCCCCACATTAAAAATGGCCATGGTGATGTTAAGACGTTCAGAGAAGTGGGCGTTACATGTACTTTGTCCGCATAGATTTGACATTTATGACATTTCTTTACGTAAGTAAAGCAATCGGACTCCATGGTCAACCAATAGTAGCCAACCCTTAAGATTTTTCTCGCCATAGTGTGCCCATTTGCATGAGTTCCGAAAGAACCTTCGTGAACCTCTTGAATGATTTTCTCTGCTTCCGTTTGATCCACGCATCTGAGGAGAACCATATCATGATTTCTCTTGTAAAGCACCTCACCATTTAAGAAGAAGTTCATTGACAACCTCCTTAAAACCCTTTTGTCGTTCTCTGAAATACCCAATGGATATTCCTTATTCTTGACATAGGATTTGATATCATAAAACCATGGCTTGCCGTCAGACTCTTCTTCTATTGACAAACAATATGCAGGTTTATCCCTTTGTTTAATTTTTATGACTGGCATGTCATGACTAGTGCTTATTATGAACATTGACGACAATGTGGCCAGGGCGTCAGCTAATTGGTTTTCTTCTCGAGGGATATGTTGAAAAGTAATCTTCTCGAATTGTTCTGTCAATTCTTTGATATGGGTTTGATACGGAATCAATTTGGAGTCTCGCGTTTCCCATTCTCCTTTCGTTTGATGGATGACAAACAACGAGTCTCCATATACCTCGAGAATTTTTGCTTTTGATTCAATAGCAGCTTTAATGCCCATAACACATGCCTCGTATTCTGCAATATTGTTTGTGCAGTCAAAACACAACCTAGCAGTAAATGGATTTAACTGGTTCTCTAGGGAAATCAAAATGGCTCCAATTCCATGTCCTAACGCGTTAGAAGCACCATCAAACACCAATGTCCATTTTTCTCTATCAGATGATTCAGTCTCTTCAAATAAAGTCATTATGCCTTCATCGGGGAATTCACACTGCATTGATTGATAATCTTCTACAGGTTGTTGGGCCAAGTACTCTGCCAGGGCGCTTCCTTTGATAGCTTTTTTGTGTAACGTATACCAAATCATATTCTGATAACAACATCTGCCAACGGGCAATCCTCCCAATAAGAGCAGGTTTCTCAAAGATGTATTTAATTGGGTCCATTTTAGACACCAACCAAGTTGTATGACACAACATGTATTGCCTCAACCGACGAGCAGCCCATGCTAATCCGCAACATGTTCGTTCAAGGAGTGAATACCTTGTTTCACAGTTGGTGAACTTTTTACTCAAATAATAGATAGCATGTTCTTTCTTACCGGATTCGTCATGCTGCCCCAATACACAACACATTGACTCATCAAGTACTGTTAAGTACATAATAAGTGGTTTCCCAGGAACATGAGGTACTAAGCTTGGAGGTTTTGACAAGTACTGTTTAATCTTTTCAAAAGCTTTTTGACAATTCTCATTCCATTCAACCTTTTGGTCTTTGCACAACAATTTGAAAATTGGCTCGCATGTAGCGGTGAGATGCGATATGAACCTGGCAATGTAATTCAATCTACCCAAAAAACCACGAACTTCTTTTTCCGTGCGTGGAGCGGGCATTTCTTGTATTGCTCTTACTTTATCTGGGTCCACTTCTATCCCTTTTTGACTAACGATAAAACCAAGTAACTTGTCTGATCTTACACCAAAAGTGCATTTAGCAGGGTTTAAACGGAGTCTGAACTTTCTTAGTCGTACAAATAACTTTTGAAGGTTAACAACATGGTCTTCTTCGGTTCGAGATTTGGCAATCATATCATCCACGTAAACCTCTATTTCCTTATGCATCATGTCATGAAACAGAGTTACCATTGCTCTTTGATAGGTTGCCCCAGCATTCTTCACTCCAAATGGCATCACTTTATAACAGAAAGTCCCCCATTGTGTGATGAATGTAGTTTTCTCCATATCTTCGAGAGCCATCTTGATTTGATTATACCTTGAGAAGACATCAATGTGAGGCAAAGGAAAATCATCTTTAGGACTAGCTTAATTTAAATCCCGATAATCAACGCACATTTGAACCTTTCCGTCCTTTTTTGGAACTGGGACAATATTAGCAACCCATTGAGGATATTTGGCTACTGCTAAGAAACCAGCATCAAATTGTTTCTTGACCTCTTCTCTAATTTTAAGTGACATATCAGGCCTCATCCTCCTCAATTTTTGTTTAATTGGAGCACATTCAGGCTTGAGTGGTAGCTTGTGTTCAACTATGTTAGTATCTAGCCCAGGCATATCTTGGTATGACCATGCAAAGACATCCACATAATCAAATAAAAGTTTAACCAACTTTTCTCGTTTAGTTTCTTTCATAGACATTCCAATTTTAATTTCTTTCTTATCATGCTCAGTCCCTAGATTGATCACCTCAACAGGTTCTTGATAGGGTTGGATTGCCTTAGCTTCTTGTTCAATTAAACTTTCTAGTTCTGGGGGAGACTCATAATCGTCTTCACCATCCTCATCAGTGTGATTAATTGGGCATTCAAAATTACAAGAATGGGTTATAGCGCTGCTATTTTCAACATATTCGTTTTCAACTCTGCATTGTTTGAATTAAGAAGAAAAAGAAAAAAGAAAATATGAATAAAGATTGCCAAAAAGAGAAAATAGAAAAACAAAAGCAGTTGAAGAATTCAAAAATGCATTGTTTAAATTAAGAAGAAAAAGGAAAAAGAAAATATGAATAAAGATTTCCAAAAAATAAAGGAGAAAAACAAAAGTAGTTGAAGAATTCAAAAATGCACTTATTGATAATAAGTACGGAATTGAAATACAAGCGCCCTAATTAGTTATCCTTATAACCTTGGGCAGAGCAAAAGGAGTTAAAGTACACAATTACTTTGAACATGAATTAACAAACACGGGAAACTCGATGATCTTCCAATTGTTGAGACTGGTGTTTGGAGGACAAAGGTACACCAGATTGAGGGTATCATCATCAACATGGTCGTCTTCTTCCGCAGCAGCCACATGGTCAGCATATACTATTCCCGTGCTCTGAAATGTTTGGCGAATGTCACAAATAGAAATCTTATGTGAATTCAGTGTCTGATTTTCCAAACGAGCCATCCTGCTTTCCCTTTTTTCTTTTACAGCCTTTTCTTTGTCAGCTTTAGTAGGTACATATCCCAAACTGTACCTATCGTTCTTTTCAGGTATATCTAACAATTTTCCAAATTTAGCAAAATCTCCTCCTTCCAACATCGATTTGGTAGACTTTAAGGATGTGGTAGGCAACTTTGGTTCTTTTAAAGGGGATCTTTCACCCATGAAGACAGCATTGGCGATTTCTAATGCTTGAAAGGAAGTCTCTATGGCTTCCTCCGTGTCCTCAATATAGCCCTTAGAAGACAGATGACTAACTATCATATCTTCTTCCCCAGATATTATCACCAGCTTATTGTTCACTATAAATTTTAGCTTTTGATGGAGAGTGGATGTTACTGCTCCAACAGCGTGAATCCACGGTCTCCCTAAAAGGCAACTGTACGCTGGTTTAATATCCATCACTTGGAAGGTTATTCCAAAGTTATGGGGTCCGATTTGAATTGGCAGGTTAACCTCACCAACAACTTGTCTTCTGGATCCATCAAATGCTTTCACCACCAAAGCACTCGGCTTCAAACAAGCCTCATCAACAAATAGTTTTGATAGTGTTGATTACGACATGACATTCAACGATGAACCATTATCAACAAGCACTCGTGCAAGAATATAATCATGACACTTCACAGAGATGTGTAGTGCTTTATTATGCTCTATCCCTTCAGCTGGTAATTCGACATCGCTAAAACTCAGACAGCTACTAGCGGTGATGTTACCGACAACCCCATCAAATTGGTCGACAGTAATATCATGAGTAACATGGGCCTGATTTAAAACCTTCATCAATGCCCTTCTATGTGCTTCAGAATTCAATAACAAAGAGAGAATAGATATCTTGGAAGGAGTTTGATTTAGTTGATCCACCACTTTATATTCACTTTGCTTGATGAATTTCAAAAATTCATTAGCTTCTTCTTCAGGCACCGTCCTTTTGCATGTCTCTGGCCCTTTTACAGCATGATTCGTCACTTCTTTGCCTTTTCCTCCATGGCCCTCCTTTTCCTTAGGTTGACCGGGGGCATATACTCGACCACTTCGAGTCATCCCGCCAATCCCTGAAATGTTTGTGACATCAGTACCTTTAGGTTCACTGCTATCACTCGATTGATGATCGGCTAAATGGGACGTGGCTTCATAATTCCATGGTAACGCCTTGGTATTTTTATAAGGAAAATGAGTTGGTGCTTGGACAATTATTGCATTGGGCCTGTGAAGAGTTGGTTTAAGATTCTTTTTTCTATAGAGGATTTCCAATGGTCTTTGGAAAGATCTAATATTTTCCATGCACGGCTTTATGGTCAACACACGATCATCTTTTGTACACTCTTCAATGGCGTTGACAGAGGTATCCGCATGGCCTGGCAAAGGGTTACTCCCTATGTTGGGACCGTCTTCCTTGAAGGTAAGCCATTTTGCATTGATCAGTTCTTGCACTTTAGATTTTAGGGCTTGACAATCTTCGATGGAATGCCCTACGGCTCCTGCATGGTATTCACATTTGGCATTTGGGTTGTACCATTTTGGGAATGGTGGTTCCAGAGGTTTCATTGGTCTTAAAACTACCATTGAATTCTGGAGTAGGTGAGGCAACAATTGGCTATATGTGATGGGAATTGGGTCGAAACGGGTTATCTTTTTCTCTCGATTAACTGGTGGTCTGTAGTGATTCGGGGTTGGATTTGGGTTCCATTGGTTTTGTTGCGAAAACGCAGCAGGTGGTGGTTAGACCAAAGGTGGTTTTGTTGCGGGTATGGAGTTTGTGAAGTTGCAGCCACATATGGATAAGGAATGTAGGGAATTTGGGGTATCGGAGGCTGAAAATTCGGAGGTCGATAAGAATTCATGGCTGGAGAATAAGAAACCCTTGGGTTTGCCATTACAGCGTTAGCATCCCCCTCTTTCTTCTTTGTGAACCCCATCTGGGGTTTCTTCACACCACTCGTTGCACATGCGATCTTACCACTTCTCATGCCACTTTCAACTCTTTCTCCTATCATGACCATGTCAGAAAAGTTTGATGACATACTCCTAATCATCTTATCATAAAAGGGAGACTGAAGAGTATCCATAAACATACCAACCATTTCCCTTTCAGATAAAGGAGGATCTACTTGCGATGCCAATTCTCTCCACCGTTGTGCATATTCTTTGAATGTTTCATTGTCCTTTTTCGACGAATTTTGCAATTGCATCCTGTCAGGGGCTATGTCAATGTTATACCTGTATTGTTTCAGGAAGGCTTCGGCCAAATCTTTCCATGAACGGATTCGATTTCGCTCGAGATGCATATACCAATTTAATGATGCCCCACTTAAACTGTCTTGAAAGAAATGGATGAGAAGTTTGTCATTATGAGCATGAGAAGCCATTTTTCTACAATACATGGTCAGATGGTTTTTAGGGCATGTGACACCTCTGTATTTTTCAACCTCAAGTGTCTTGAATTTTGAAGGGATCGCCACATCGGGAACCAAGCACATATCAAAAGCTTCAAGACCATAGACATTACTTCCTTCACTTGCTTTTATTCGTTCTTCTAAAACATGGAATTTTTCTTTCGACTGTGTATCGTCACCAACCTGAGGTTGTTGCCAATTTCCATTAGCATCAAAATGGGGTACTTGGGGTGCACTAAATGGAATATTTTTTGAAGGTATAATGTTTTGGGGTGGTACGTAGCTCTGAGGAGATGGGATTTGCGGTTGGTTTAGGCTTTGAGAGTTAATATTTGAGTGGTTTGGATTATTGTCCATGGGATTGATGACTAAGGGTAGAATATAACCATGTGGGAGACCATACATAGGAAATTGCATGGCTGGCGCGCGAAATTGTTGGGTAGTTGGGGTAAAGCCTGATGGGTGAGACGGGATAGCTCGATGTTCTTCATTTGTAGCGGGAGGATTCTCATCTGTATTATCCTTCGTTGTTAAAGCTTGTATAGTCTCTAGGATTCGATCAACCTTGTCCTTCAATTGGCTAACATCCGCTCTCATCACTTCTTGGTTTTGCTCAAGTTCGTCCATGATCTTGGAGTTTGCGCGAGTTCGATAAGGGTGTTGGGGAAACAACTTTATTGTTTTTTTTTTCTGAAAGATCATATGATGCTAGTTAAAAAAAAATGAAGATTTATATGTATGCATGTGGGTATTAGAGAACCATTGATTTCGCAACCTAGGCACAAACATCTTTTTAGAAAACTCAAAACAAGTTCTCTCATTGATACTTAAAAAGGGTACAAGTGCAACATTTCTCTTTGTATCTGAAATACATTGTTTCTATCGCTCTCGGCGAATTAAACTATTCATTGCTTCTATCAAACTGTTACAATGTTGAATGAAAGTAATAATCTCAACAGGTGTGACAGATGGAACTATACTTGCTTCTGCTTTCCTTAAGAGTACGGGAACCCTTTCGATGGCTTGGTTGGCTATGGAAGTGAGTTTTTCACAACGATCCATCCGCATTACCCCTTCTTGCCCAAGCATCTCTATTGCTTTCACTTGTTCCATCATTCGGTTTCTTAACATATTTGCTTCCTCTTGTTCCTTCAACCACGCATCTCGGTACATAGCAACAACTTCTTGTTTCTCAATTTTTTCTTCTTCTATCCTTGTCTTATATTCTACTACCACTCTCTTCAATTGTTGTTTCAAATCTTCCAATTGTCTCTTCGTATTTCTTTCACTGGTTTCTGAATCTTTCAACCATTTTCTCAACTTTTCAACCTCCTCCCGCGCTTGGTCTCTTTCTTGTCTTCTCAAACATAAAGACTCGTCTGAAGCCCTTAAATTGCATTGAAGCTTGAGCTTATAATCCTCATCTACCTTTTCCCTCTTATTTGATCTTTCAAGAGAAATCGTCTTCTGCTCATTTTCCATCAGGGCGAACTCATATGCTCGACGGACTACCATCAACTCTTCTCGCATATTCTTCTTTTCCTCTTCCGCCTCTAGAATTGATGCTTGCAACTTCTCAATTTCTTCACTAACGATAATGGGTTGCATTGGTGTTTCATCAACCACCTCAGATGTACGACGAAAAGGCAACTTGATCTTTTGGACCCTATTCTTGACCCACTGCCGGTAGCAATCATCTGCACCACAACTTCTACTTCCAAGTTCCTTCCCTTTTCTGATTATCGTCTTCCAAGATTGACGTACTCTCCTCAAATCTTTAATGTTTTCTAAACCCATGTCATAAAGAATAAAAAGGGTTATTAGTTTTTGCATTGGTTCTCCTATGATAGGATACCCAAGTTGCCTCAAGGCCAATATTGGGTTATAATTCACACAACCTCTAGTCCCCATAAGTAGCACATTAGGGAATGTTCTACATTGGTATATTACTTCTTTTACCTCTCGCCATTTCGCATACCATCGAACTATTTTTTCATTAAGATCACCCAACCTCTGAGCCCATTCTCGATCATCCTTTATGTCAACACAACAGTTCTTGAAATCATTGATAGGACAACGCTTTTGGCACCCACTATCAAACATATGGTTCACCAACCAGACGTACAAAACCGGTAAACAACACAAAATTCATTTGCCTTTTTTTTTCATGACAGTAGTTAAGTGTATAGTACACGTCAGCGAGGATGGCTGTTGTAGGATTTTCTCCTCTATTCTTCAAGGCTAGGAAGACATCGATTGCTGCTAAATCAATAATTTCTTCATCACTCGGGAATAGAACAACTCCATAGATGGTGAGAGCTAGCACTTCCATAAAAGCACTCCAATCTCGGGCTTTAGCTAAATGACGTGCTCTTTTCTCAAAAAAACATCTTAGGAAACCAGAAGTCCCTTTCTTCTTTTGGCTAATCAATATTTCCTCTTCAACCTTTAGTACCTCAGCTATTTTGGTCGTGGATGGATAATTCCCCATGTAACGATAAGGTTTCCCTTTCACTAGGGAGTAGCCTAAAATTGGTCCAAACTCTTCCAAAGTAGGCGCAAGTTGGAAGTCTTGAAAAGTGAAGCATCTCAAAGGAGAGTCGTAGAATTGAGACAAAGCGGTAATAGCCCCTATTTGTACATCCACATCCAATAAATCAAGAATCTTTCCATATTTCTTAGTAAATGTTGACCGGTGATTAAGTTCCAACAAGCTACGAAGTTCTTTTAAACTGTCAACCTGAGGCTTTTTGGCTTTCACATTCATAGTTTTCCTTAGCATTGGGGTTGCAGTTTCATTGTTGGATCCCATTTTTAATCAAAGATATCCACACCCTAGCTTTGAATTCAATGGTTCTCTAATGGACCTACATAAAAATAAATGATTATGAATAATGTATGATATGGTGTTGAAAATAATTTTTAATGCATGAAAGGAATGCATGGTACTAAAAATTAAACTTTAACATTAACGATGAAAGCTAGTTGCATTGATGCAAAAAAAAATAAAAAAAATTGAGAGGTATACTAACGTCGGATGGTGGGGAAAAAATAAAAAAATAAAAAAAAAATAATAACAAAAATAAAAAATAAAAAAATCTACCATTTAAAAGCAAGAAAGCTAGGATATGACTTAGATGCATTCTAACCAAAATTAGAGAAATTTTAAAGTCTATAAGCTTCTAAATTCGTGAATTCTTTCCTGGGCGGGTTCTATAGTCCTAAAATTCATTGAAACATCACTACAAATAGGAAGTACATCCAAAATGTAGGTATTTTCAATAGAGTCACACTCTAGACGAGATTTTCGCAATAACCAAATAGGATGTACATCCAATATGATTACCACTAAACCCCTAACTAAACTTAAGCTTCACTCAGGCCCGGGTATAGGGTCTCACTCATAAGTGTGTGTGTAAGTGAATGTGTAGTGTGTGCATGAATCACAATCCAATAAAAGATGTAAAATACTCAACACACATATATAAATATATAAAGATAATGACTACAAGAAAATAATTAATAAACAATAAAGGCATAAAGTAAAGAAAATGAAAGGAGAAATAAATATAAAAGAAGTCAAAAAAAAAAAAATGCACAATTAATTATTTTAGGCTTGACTCTCTAACAGTCCCCAGTGGAGTCGCCAGCTGTCGCGGCCTAAAATTTCGAGTTTTTCTCGAATTCAATGGAGTCGCCACCAAAGTTTATTTTAAAATAGGGAAAATATTTGAAAACCCTTAAGAATAAAAATAAAAATAAAAAAATGGTCTTTGAAACCAAATTTTGAGTTCGGGAGTCGATTATGCGTAGGGAAGGTATTAGCACCATACGACATCTGTTAAAAAAACGGTTACCTATAATTAATTGTGCAATATTAATATTAACTTAAATATATTTATTTATCCTTTTTAAAATGCAAATATAATATTTTTTACGAAAATAATCTAATGATAAAAATACATTTAAAATATAGAGAGAAAGAAAAAAAGTTTTTGTTATTATGATTGACAAGAGTGCGATCTTGCTCCTACGTATCTCCCGGTGCGATGGAGAAATCAAAGCTACGTAGTTCTTGGGTAGAAAATGCGGATGTGTTCATTGTTTTTAAAGAAATTGTGTTTGGTTGTTGATACAAAAAATTGTTTTGAAAAAAGAAATTGTTTGATTTAAATAATAATTTAAAATGCAAGTTTTAAGACTATCTAGTTGTACAACTCGTAAAATTTAAGGAGTAAAAAGATGTCACATCTAATTTAATCCTTTTAAAAATATTTGTATCATTTTTTGATTTTAAATATTAAGTTTTAAAAATGTCAAGTAGTATAACTTGTGCCTCGAAAAATTTAAGGAGTAAAAAGATGTCACATCTAATTTTTAATATTAAGAAGAAAAAATAAAATAAAATAAATACTAAATACTAAATAAGTTTAAGCGATTCTTCGAAATAAAATTAGTAATAAATATGAAGATAGTATCAAGAGAAATATATGGACTTGTAACTTAATATGTTAAATAGGACAAAAAAAATATTTTAATACTAATTACAAGTGGAGGCCCTCTTTTAAAATATTTTATAATTTAATAAGTGAAGAAATAAAATTCATTTTTATATTAAATAGTACCACCAAAAAAAGAAAAAAATCTAATATAAAGTAAAATAAATGATATTTAACCATTTAAATATATTATAATTATCTATATTAAATATAATTATTATTACTTTTAAGTGAAATAAACACATTTAATAGTTGGTTAAAGTGAAACAGCTGACACATCCATTACTAAATTCAAACCATTACGTTCTCTCAAAACCACAACCCAGAAGCAATAAAATTTTTTTTTCCAAACCCATACAGCTGGCACATCTATTACTACATCACATTCTCTCAAAACCAAAGCCCAGATGCAAAAAAAAAGCAGATTTCCAAACCCCTATCAAAACTAATCTCAAACAAAACACCATCCACACATTTTAAACCTTACATTAAAATCATTGATCTCAAACAAAACTCCATTCACATGTAACAACACAAAAATTTCATCTTTCAATAATATACAGTTTTGAACATTAGAGTAAACATAAAGAGAATGAGAAAATACCCTTTTCGGTGAAAATAGAGAGGTGGTGGTGTGCGGAATAATGTCTATTTTTCGTCGATGGGCTTGGTTATAGGTTGATCGGAAGAAATGGGAGGGTAGTTCCTTCTTCTTCTTTGTTTGTTTTTTTGGTAATACTCTATTTCTATTGTTTATATTAGAGATAGAAAACAAAGAAACCAAATCTCTCAATTTTCTTTTCTGATTTTTTCTCCCCCTGACTTTCTTAAATTTTGTGCTTTAATATATAGGCTAAAACAAGGAATGATTGTGTTCATTGTTTAAAGTTAATTTTTGGATCTTACACTGGTTTTGCAACAAGAGCAAGCAAACTTATACAATTAAGGAAATGAAGGGCTAGTCTTTTTGATTGAGTATTCAAATGGTAAAATTATTACTATTGTTAGATAAAAATAAAATAAGTAGAAAATAAATGAATGGATAGATGTGGGAAAGCGCAGCAGCAAATCAGAGAAAAGAAAGCAAGGCAGGGAAGGGAAAGAAAGTATTACAAGCAAAACATTTCTTTATTTTTTGTTTTGTTTGGTTTTGCTTTGTTTTTTTTGTATGTAATGTATGCAATTAATATGAACTCAAAATTAAATGATAATTTTTACAATTTTTAGACCAACATATTTTTTTTATATATTTTTATTTATTTATTTATTTTTTTAAAAAAATATTTTACTAATCGGACAAAATTGGGGTACTACAGAGGGATGTCGAAGATGATGAGGAAGCAGAGACAGTTGGAGGATCTTAGTGACGAAGTGAATACATTAGAATCGAAAAGAAGAAACTGTTGGAGGATATTAAGATGAAGGAGAAAGCCTGCGTTTTAAAAAAAAATTAGGGATTAGAAGGATTAAAAGAGTGAAAAATTATTTAGATTTAGAAACTAAGTAGAGAAAAAATGAGGTGAAACACAATGCACAAGAGAACTCTTTAACGGGGGTGTACACATCATCATTTTTACTGAGGTGGAATATGTTTGTACACGTGGAAAGAATTACTATGAGGTGATAGGGAGTTTGTTTTAAATATATATAATAGAAGATTCTACTCAATTCAACATTGGACTTTACTTTTGAAGGTTCGTTTCCTTCGTGTCAATAGGTCAATTACATATTTTACAAAGTCCTTTATTTGGTAAGGTATTCAACCGTTTCTTCATCTTCATCAGATTTTGGACAACAATTGCTAGTGAATTGGTAATGGTAGTTCAAATAATTTATAGTCTGATAATTGATTAGGTCAATCCCCTATGGGAAGACTTGGTTCAACTTGGACATTCCTTACATTCTACTGTTGCAGATTTGAAGTGAGGGGTGAGAAGTAGAAACTTCTTTGATTAATTAACCTATTAAACCCCAAAAGCCCGCCCACTGAATCCCTTTTAATCATGGCCCTATGTTATGGGCTTCTTTTTGCACGAGCCCATTAAGCTGTAATTACTACGGATCCGGGTCGGGGGCTTTGTGGCCCGTCAGTGAGAAAGGTTTCAAGGTCCTAAACATTTCATTGATTTGGTAAGGTTTTTTTTTTTCTTTTTCTTTTTCTCTTCTTCTAGGGGAGCAAGTATAGTACAGTAATTAATGATGAATGAAGAATAATTGTGAGGAGTAATAGAGAGAGATAAACTTATGAATTGGTTATGGTCTTTCATATGCGTTGTAGGAGATGAAGATGTATGTCACTACTATTCTTGTCAAACTTGTTGCTCAAATATTTCAGATGAATCTCTTTCTGTTGGAACATATATGTTATTATGTTATTATGTGAATTGAAAATAATAATAATAATAATAATAATAATAATAATAATAATAATAATAATAATAATAATAATAATAATAATAATAATAATATTTTGTTGAAGTCCCACATTGGAAAGAATTGATTTTTGTAAATTCAAGTGGAATGAAACACGTTTTTAAAATTCAAGTCCCACATTGGAAAGAAATTTTTTTGAACTCCCACATTGGAAAACTCTCCTATTTTGAGAATGCTAAAGTCCCACATTGCTTAGAAATCATATGTGAGCTTGCTTCCATCACTATATAATGAGCATCAATCTATTGAGAAAAGCACACCAAAGTTGGATGCTTTTCCCAACTTTCTCTTTTCTCTCTTTCTCTTTTATTCTGCTCGCCAATTATCGAGCCACTTCTCCCCTTTCTTTCTGTCCCTTCGGTTTTTTAGAGCGGTTGTTATGCCGCAGTCCCTTCGGTTTTTAGAGCGGTTGTTATGCCGCAGTCCCTTCGGTTTTTTAGAGCGGTTGTTATGCCGCAGTCCCTTCGGTTTTTAGAGTGGTTATTATGCCGTAGTCCCTTCGGTTTTTAGAGCGGTTGTTATGCCGTAGTCCCTTCATTTTTAGAGCGGTTTTTGTGCCGTAGTTCTTTTGATTTAGAGTGGTCATAGTACCATATTGCGACCCTTCGGTTTTTAGAGCGGTTATTATGCCGTAGTCCCTTCGGTTTTTAGAGCGGTTGTTATGCCGTAGTCCCTTCATTTTTAGAGCGGTTTTTGTGCCGTAGTTCTTTTGATTTAGAGTGGTCATAGTACCATATTGCGAATGATTTTATCGTCATATTGAGAGTGGCTTTAACTGCCATATTGAGGGTGTAATTCTAGAACGGTTTTCTACAGTGCAGTGGAACTCCGATACAGTGAATCTGGGCTGTTTTATCCTGGGGACTTCGTGGTTGATAGTCTGCCTTGCACAATTTGGGTAGTGCCGCGAAACATTTTAAAGAGAGCGACCTAGTCCGCGACTCAACCCAGTAATATCTTCGGTGGCATAAATTGTGATTTTAAAGAGTTTTTCGAAACTCAAAAATAACAATTTTAAGACGTTTCTTTCTGCCATGTCAACCGAAGAGATTACTGGATTTGGTTCTGTTGCCTCTGATTTCCCTGAATTGTTTCAGTTTGAAGCAAACATAAAAGGATAAGAAAGCTAGAGAATTAACCCATGATAAGAATTATATTCTTAATAGACTTGCTGATGATCTGTATAACTACTACAGTTCCAGCAATACTGCTAGTGATGCTATGAATATGTATGTTGTAAGCTGCTACTCAGAGTATCATATGTCTGATGACATATTCGTGGAGGCTGAAGAAAACTCGTGAGATCATCTATTAAGGTACGTCATTTATGGCATATTTAATTTAAATGATGAAATTTAATATGTCTCTTTTTGTTTGAATGTTGAAATCAATAAATGTCTCCTGCTTACATGTTGTATGATTTTAATTTTTGACATGCTAGACTATGTGATGTGAACACATTTGATTTCAAACTTAAGTAACCTAGGTTTAATTCCAAAGTTATCTATGAATGATTTTGAAAAATGTGATTTTTATAGTTAAGCTAAAATAAATAAAAAGGGGAGTTCACATAAATTTGTAGTTAGAGAATCTGAGTATTTAGATTTATTACACTTTGATATATGTGAACTTGATGGGACGTTAACAAGAAATGAAAAATGTTATTTCATTACCTTTATTGATGATTGTTCTGACTATACTTTTGTATATCAAATGAAAAATAAAAGTGAAAAGCTTGACATGTTAAGGATCTTTGTAACTGAAATTGAATATCAATTTAGTAGAAATATTAAGAGGTTCTAAATATGATTCTAGTTTGTTTAATGAATTTTATAAACTGTCTGGAATTATAATTGGAACAACTGCACCATAATTGCTTGAAGTGAATGGTAATGTGGTAAGAAAGAATAGAACTCTTATTGAACTAGTTGTTGCTAGTATGTTTAACTCTAGTGTTGTATCTCATTGGTGTGAGAAATATATATTGCTTATTCGCTATGTTTTGAATAGAGTTTCTAAATTTAAAAACAAAACATCTCCTTATGAGATAGTGAAGAAAAGACAACTAAACTTGTCTTATATTCAAACTTGGGGCTGTCTGGCTTATGTCAGAATCCCCGATCCCAAGCAAATTAAACTCCCCAGCAGAGCCTATGAATGTGTATTCATTGGGTATGCAATAAACAGTAAAGTTTATAGGTTTTATGACCTAAATGCAAAAACGATCATAAAGTCAAATGATGTTGACTTCTATGAAAATAAATTCCCTTTCAAATGGAGAAATAGTGGGGGCGGCGAACCAAGTCAAGTTCCTGTGACAAGAAGCGCTGAAAGCAACAAACAAGACGAAACAGAAACTCGAAGGAGTAAGAGAGTAAGAGTTGCTAAAGATTATGGACCTAAATATATGGCCTATAATTTAGAAGAGAATCCTGCAAATCTTAAAGAAGCTTTGTCATCATTGGATGCATATTTATGGCAAGAAGCTATAAACGATGAAATGGATTCTCTAGAGTCTAACAAAACCTGACATTTAGTAGACTTGCTTCATGGTTGCAAATCAACAGGTTGTAAATGGATTTTGAAAAAGAAACTAAAACCTGATGGATTTGTTGATAAGTACAAGGCACGCCTTGTAGCCAAAGGTTTTAGACAAAGAGAAAATATAGATTTCATCGACACTTTTTCACCAGTCACTAGAATAACATCCATTAGGGTGCTCATATCACTTGTGGCTATTCATAACCTGGTGATACACCAGATGGATGTCAAAACAATTTTTTTAAGTGGTGACTTGGAAGAAGAAATCTATATGGAACAACCTGAAGATTTTGTAATACATGAACAAGAAGACAAAGTCTGTAAGTTAGATAAGTCTCTGTATGGTCTTAAACAACCTCCTAAGAAATGACATGAAAAGTTTGATAAGTTGATTAAATCGAATGAGTTTTAGTGAATGAAAGTGACAAATGTATTTGTTATAAATTTGAAAATGGCATTTGCACTATCATATGTAGACGACTTACTCATATTTGGTTCAAACATTCATGCCGTCAATAATGTGAAATCACTGTTAAGTAACAACTTTGATATGAAAGACCTCGGAGAAACAAATATAATCCTTGAAATCAAGATTACTAGGTCAGAAAATGGAATGTCTTTGGATCAGTCTCACTACGTTGAAACAATCCTAAAGAAATATAAATATTTTGATTGTAAACCTGCTTGCACACTACATGATCTAAGTGTTAAACTTTTCAAGAACACTAGTGAAAGTGTTAGACAAACTGAATATGCGAGCATCATTGGCAGCCTCAGGTATGCCAC
The DNA here is from genome assembly GCA_037974735.1 of Cicer chorassanicum. Classification (NCBI taxonomy): domain Eukaryota; kingdom Viridiplantae; phylum Streptophyta; class Magnoliopsida; order Fabales; family Fabaceae; genus Cicer; species Cicer chorassanicum. Next base: position 11,492,479 of record JBBPBP010000002.1, read on the forward strand.
TGATTGTACTAGACCCGACATTGCCTACGTCGTGGGACTGTTGTGCAGGTTTACTAGTAGACCTAGTATGGAGCATTGGCACGCTATCGAAAGAGTCATGAGATACCTTAAAAAGGACCATGAGTCTCGGATTACATTATCGAAGATTTCCTGCCATCATTGAAGGATACAGTGTTATTGATTGGAACATCTTATCAGATGACTCCAAAGCAACCAATTGCTATATTTTAGTATAGCTAGTGGTGTTGTATCTTGGAAATCGAAGAACAGACGATATCGGCTCAGTCCACTATCGAGTCTGAAATGATAGCACTAGTTATTACTAGTGAAGAAGCGAGCTGGTTGAGATGTTTGCTAGTTGAGATCCCTTTATGGGAAAAATCTATGACAGATGTGTTGATCCACTGCGATAGTACCGCGGCTATTGCGAAGATTGAGAATCGTTATTACAACGATAAGAGACGACAAATTCGTCGTAAGTACAGTGCTATTAGAAAGTTACTTTCTAAAGGAGTTGTTATAGTGGATCATGAACGCACTGATGATAATTTAGCAGATCCTTTGACGAAAGGATTAACTATAGAGAAAGTCATAAATACATCCAAAAGGATGGGACTAATGCCTATAGAGTCACTCGTGATGGTAACCCGACCTAAAAGACTGGAGATCCCAAGAATTAGGTTCAATGGGTAATAACAAGCTGTGAAGTGATATGAGATGAACATGCTATTATAAATTAGAGAAGCATGATTCCTGAAGCGATGATAGGATGAGGTAATAGAAACTCTTAATGAGATCTATACTCTATGTGGAGGGAGTACCTAGCTACATGATTACTCTTGATAGACTCACCTATGTGAATGTGGAAGTGGGGCCGCTTCCTATGGAATTTTGAGGCAGAATTCCTAGAGCGTTCACTATACTGGGATACACGTGCAGGGCCATTAATGCACGGGCTTTTTAGAATACACCCTATGAAAAGGTTGTGTGTGGGTTTGATGTCAGAGATAGAGTTCAAGACTACGAGTCACTCTTGTTGAATCTGAATCTTACTTACTATGCAAAGGTTCAAGTCAAGAGACACCTTTGTTTATGCACGATCTTATAGAAGCGTTTGACGCTATTTCAGAAACACTTTTTTAAATTCAAGTGGGGGATTGTTGGAACACATATGTTATTATGTGAATTGAAAATAATAATAATAATAATAATATTTTGTTGAAGTCCCACATTGGAAAGAATTGATTTTTGTAAATTCAAGTGGAATGAAACATGTTTTTAAAATTCAAGTCCCACATTGGAAAGAAATTTTTTTGAACTCTCACATTGGAAAACTGTCCTATTTTGAGAGTGCTAAAGTCCCACATTGCTTAGAAATCATATGTGAGCTTGCTTCCATCACTATATAATGAGCATCAATCTATTGAGAAAAGCACACCAAAGTTGGATGCTTTTCCCAACTTTCTCTTTTCTCTCTCTCTCTTTTATTCTGCTCGCCAATTATCGAGCCACTTCTCCCCTTTCTTTCTGTCCCTTCGGTTTTTTAGAGCGGTTGTTATGCAGCAGTCCCTTCGGTTTTTAGAGCGGTTGTTATGCCGCAGTCCCTTCGGTTTTTTAGAGCGGTTGTTATGCCGCAGTCCCTTCGGTTTTTAGAGCGGTTATTATGCCGTAGTCCCTTCGGTTTTTAGAGCGGTTGTTATGCCGTAGTCCCTTCATTTTTAGAGCGGTTTTTGTGCCGTAGTTCTTTTGATTTAGAGTGGTCATAGTACCATATTGCGAATGATTTTATCGTCATATTGAGAGTGACTTTAACTGCCATATTGAGGGTGTAATTCTAGAACGGTTTTCTACTGGAACTCCGATACAGTGAATCTGGGCTGTTTTATCCTGGGGACTTCGTGGTTGATAGTCTGCCTTGCACAATTTGGGCAGTGCCGCGAAACGTCTTAAAGAGAGCGACCTAGTCCGCGACTCAACCCAGTAATATCTTCGGTGGCATAAATTGTGATTTTAAAGAGTTTTTCGAAACTCGAAAACAACACTTTCTATCTCTCTCTCTAATTAGATGCTATTCATGTTTAATGATCTTTTCATAGCTTGGACGCCAATGTGTTGGCTTTGCTTATATTGTCTAAAGAATGTTCCTTACAATTTCTTTATTCTTTTGGTGATAGCTTTTTTTTCTTGTCCAAAATTATATTTCACACTTAATGCTTTGGTAGTGGTGATGTGTGTTCCAATTTGTCTTTATTGCAATGATGAAGAATACTCTGATAGCACACAGGGAAATTAAGATGGAGTTAAAGAATCTTATATTTTTATTACTGATACGACAAAAATAATGAGGAGATATCATAATTGAGCTCTTTTCTAAACGAACTCCCAATCCCCTATAACTACTGTTAGCCATTCATCTTATATATAAAATACTTTTGCAACCTTTAGCATTGATGTGCACTGATCAAAACCATTTAATGTGTTCATGACTATACAATGAAAAGAGTGATTTTGAGAAACAAACAATAGCTTACTCCAAAATATTTTCTCCCCAATTTGAATAATATTAGGTCCAAAATTCAAAATCCTTTATCAACATTCACATTCTAAAATCTCACAGGATTTCCTCTCTCTGTACCTCAGAATAAATTCATCATGAAATCCTTTTTTGCATGTAATTTTCTTAGAATTTCATAAATCTGGTCAGATTCATTATGAAATCTATCACCTGCTACGACACTGCGGACCTGTTCTTCAACTCCACCATACTTTGACCAACAATCTGCTTCAACCTATTCTCCTTTACCAGTCTCCTAAGTGTTGTAGCATTATGCCAATTTTCGTCAACGCAATAAATATTTGATAGCAGTATATAATACCCTGCATGATTAGGCTCTAATGCAAAAAGATTCTTAGCTTTGCTTCACCCATCTTTATATTCTGATGTATGCGACACGCGCCGAGTAAGGCTCCCCATATATCAGGTCCAGCTTGCATTGGCATACTGTTAATTAGGTCCAAAGCCATATGCAACTCTCCCATTCGACCGAGAAGATCAATCATTTTTGCGTAATGCTCTGAGTTTGGTATCAATTGATACTTGTTTACCATGATATCGAACATCTTTATTCCTTCTTTAATCAGACCTGAATGACAACAAGCTGATAGAATTGAAATGAAAGTTAAATTATTAGACCTTGTATGTGAATGACTTTCCATCTGATAAAATAATTTCAAAGCTCTTCTCGAAGACCATGAAATCCATAACTTGCAATCATTGAGCTCCAAGTAACAACATCTTTATATGTCACTCCTTGGAAAACCTTGTTAGCTTCTTCTATGCTACTACATTTTGCATACAACTCTATAAGTGATGCTCCAATAAATTGGTTATTTCTAAACCCATTTTTAATTACAAAAGCATGAAGACATACCGCTTATTGAAGAATCCTCAGTTGTGAAATAGCAGTAAGAATCTTAACTAGAGCAACGGCATCGGGTCGAGTTCCTCTAGCTAACATTTAGCAGAAAACCTCCATTCCGAGGACAGCATAGCCGCTAAATAAAACAGCCCAAGCTATTACGTCCTTCTCAGACATTCTGTTGAAAAGATCAACTGCATTTTCAGGTGAAAAGCACTTCATGTACATATCCATCAAAGTTGTAGAGACAGTGGTTTCCATCTCAAAACCATAATTCACGGCCAATTATGAATCTTCATACCTTGTTCCAAATCGGGATTGCAAGCACACGCTCGCAATGCGCTAACCACCGTAACCCAATTGGGTTTAATTCTCTTATCTAACATTTCATTGAATAGATTAAATGCATTAGTTTCAGCTCCGTTATCAACATAACATGCAACCATTGAGCTCCAAGATATAATATCCTTATCAGGCATTTCCCTGAACAAGTTTTCTGCACTCTTGATAGAACCAGCTTTTCCATATAAATTAAGCAGTGAATTGGCAAACATATTTAGCATCTAAACCCCTTCTATTTACAAAACCTTGAACACTTCTACCAAGTTTAAAATCAGATAATTGAGCACAAGCAAAAGCAACACTAACAAGCGTCATTGGATCAGGACTTTTCTCCGAGACAACCATTCCAGAGAAAAACGCGAGTGCAAGTTCCGGACTGCCACACTGCTCATAACCACTAACAATTGAAGTCCATATGGCCACTGCGGAGTGAAGTTTATAATGACAATTACAAAATTTGTATAGAGCTTTGATAGAGTATCCTTCGGAACAAGAAACCTTCATAAACATAAACATGTTTAAAATGATTTAACTTAATTCAAGTGTTGCTGGAAAGTGTACCTAGACAAATATTTATTTAGTATAATTAGTCATATTAGCAAGCAACCTATATATCAACAATCAAACGAGGGAATAAGACATGCTATTGACAGCTTAGTAATCATTTTACTATGGTAGACCTAGGAGAAATAAAAGTAATTAAATAACTATAAATAACGAATAAAATAGTATCCATCTCATCTTTTTATTAGTGAAATCTTAAATAAAACACAAGTTGCAGATTATCTATGTAATTATGTAACTAATATTATTTATTTATTTTAAGTTTCTTAATCTTTTACATTAATATTAATATACTCATACATTAGGATCATTAATAGTTCTAATTCCTAAAAGTGAATGACAACCTAGACACTTTCAGGGAATTTAGGCATGTTAATTTGTGGATCGGTGTCTACCAGCCTAAAGAATAAACGTCTACACTTTAATTAGTTTGACGCTCGATGGACTTTGGACTGGTATGGACGACCATAAAACTTGGACCCTGCTATTTCACTTTATACATTCATGTTATGTCTAGCGCAGATCCACCATTCAGATCATGTCTAGTTCAGTCCGACCATTCAGCTCATGCCTAGCTCAGCTCCACCATTAGCCTCATGCCTAGCTCAACTTCATCATCCAACTCATGTCAGCTCATCTCCACCATTCAACTCATGTCTATCCCACCTTGACCATTCAGGTCATGCTTAGAACAACTCCACCATTTATGTCATGCGTAGACAAGTCCACCAATTATGTCATCACTAGCTCAGCTCCACCGTTCAGGTCATGTTGAGCTCCACCCTGATCAACTGCACCAAGATCGCCCTAAGTTCAATTACGTAAGTCAGTTCCACACCAAGTTATTATCCAAGTGAAAGTTGCAATCGTTATAAGAAGCGCTCTATGGCTTGCTACGTGTCCTACACGGACGAGTGACATGAGTTACGAGTGCTCTCCCTGCGTCTTGTACAAATAGTCAATGTGTCTCAAGCATGTTCCTGCTCCACACGCCCTGAATGAACGCGTTGAGTGGAGAAAAGGAAGCTATACCATGTGTTGTAGAACTCATACAGACAAGTAGTGTAGTTTGGGACAAATTTGAAACGAAATATATAATTTTAGGGAAACGACTAAAATATTTGGAGCGTTAATTTTAGGTTAAAAAAGACTATAATTTAATTATGTTGGATATTTATTCTTAGGTTAAAAAAATCATGTTTTAATTATATTTAGCTTTAACGGTGTTACAGTTTTTGTAACAGAATTTAGATGAAATGACTATTTTAAAATGAAATAATATTTGCAGGGATGTGAACCAATCAAAAAAATTTATGATGACCAAAATAAAATAAAAAAAATATTATAATTACAAGGACCAAAGACTACTTAAACCTATAATCAAATACTTATCAATGTATTTTGAGCTTCATTAAGGAATAGATTGATAAACATTTAATGATATAACAATCTCAGTATTATTATTCAATTTATTTTAGGGTTAAATATAATTTTAATCTTTATAATATTTTAACCTTTTAATTTTAATACTTGTAAAATATAAATATAATTTTTAGTCACTACAAAACTATCATGCATGTAATTTTAGTCCTTGTTGTTAAGTCAATATATAATTTTCAATGAATTTTGGCTAACATGTTTACAACATTATAGAAAATTCTTATATGAAAAATGATTTCAAAATTCAATTTATAGGTCTATATTTTCGTTATTTTTATCTTGAGTTTTTTACATTTAAAAATTTATATTTAATTCATTCCTAGTTAAAAAAATT
>JBBPBP010000002.1:11499829-11511699 GCA_037974735.1 Cicer chorassanicum
TTTGCTAAGTATTTGAAAAAAAAAAAAACAAATGTTTATAATAATAACAATAATAATAGAAAAGAAAGAATAATGAATCGGGAAACGTTAAAAGAAAATTACATTACACTGATGAGTGAATATTTAGGGTCTTAACGGGCTTAGATTGAAAACATCACGTTCCCCACCTCTACTAATAGAAAAGGAAAAAAAATAAACCGACACCTCCCATTCACAAATCCTCTGCGACAAACAAAGAAAGGGTTTAGGGAGAAAAAGGAAGAATTCAAGAAATAAAGGAGTCACTGATTTATCCCCTCAAGTAAGAATTCTCTAATTATGACCCTATTAGCTTTATATAACCATTTTTATTGGTAGTAGAATAAAACCCTTTATTGATATTATGAAAAATAAGATAAAATAGAATAAGATCGATAGATGAATATGTCTCCCTAATTGTATCTTTATTCCTAATAGATAAGAACCTTTCATTTATTGATTTTTATTTTCTTAATCAACTATCAGAAGTATAGGTGCCATAATTGTGTTATGATGTTTAGATAAAGTAGTGAATAGGTTAGACGGTAGGATCAATTGTTATAAATAAATTAAGATAGTCACATTGTTACAGAGGAAAGGAAAGTTCTTAATACCGTTGGAGATAGATTATTAGGAACTCTATTATCTCATTATTATTGTAATAACGGTCACACTAGTAATAGGTTTTTGTACGTCAATCTATAAAAATAAAACTAAAAAGTTTTGACACTAAGTGAGAAGTAAATTAATTTATGAAGGTTTAACGTATTTGGAGCAAAGATCGTTGCGTAGGAACCTTATAACGACATTTATAACGGTAAGGGCATCACTCCATTCGCTTTCTTACTTGAATTATATGTGATTTAAATGTACTGTGATGTTGTGTATTGAGTATGTTTGTGTGTTATCTTCAAAATGAATGTTATATGATACGTTGTTATAATGGTTGTGCTTGACATGTTGTGGTTATTCAAGGTGATTACTTTGTGTCTAAACTAGATTGGTTTAGGACAAGGTTGAGTGATTTTGGACGCTCTGGTTGAGTGGTATATATTGTTACTAACAACAGTGTCTACATTTATGCATTCATAGTTGTGTGGTGCGTCCATAATTGGTTGGAGCCCATAGATCCTTGCGGGGATTTTGAGTTAGTGGTGTTGCTTGGAAGGACCCACGAAGCCCTTGCGGGGGAGGTGATATTCCGGAATCATGCATTGACATATAGTCTAACAAATAGGAGTTGTGCATTTTGGTTGAATTGTATCTTTGGTGCGATGTGATTTTTAACTGTTAAATGAAGTATATGGTTTGTTTATATTTTTGCTATAACAATTATATATGCATGTTTATTTGCTCTATGTTTGTTATTTGGAGATGACCCTTACATTTGACAGGAAGTCGTGTATAGTGTTACTTGAGCGAATAATGTCGCAACCAACCTAGTAAGAGAAATGCGAAGAAGTACAATAGCATGCAGTTGGAGGCTCCGAGATACTTTTGTGCTGGTGTTAGACTTGTTGGGTGAGTTTTCCACAAGTCCAAAGTTTATGACCAACTAGGATTTATTTTTGGGTAGTAAAACGCCAAGAGATTTGACCTTAGAAGTTTCTTTTGTTTAACGTATTAAATTTACTTTTAGTAATTGTGAATACTCTGACTCATTAATTTTGAAAATACAATTGAAAAAGTTATTAATTGGTTTTAAAGTAAATGAACATTTAAGATAATCTTATATAAAAAAATGTATTTTTACGTTTAGAATTTCGTTAGTTAATGTCTCGAAAAAGCGGGATGTTACATCTGGCCTCAAATCTTTCAGACTCTTTAAGCCACTAGATATGAGTAATCTAATGACTTAAACTCAACACAACAAATAAGTCATAAAGACTACATTGGTTTCACCCAATGCCTTTTACTTGAATAACTTCTTTTGGTAACATTGGACATAATTAAGTCTGTAAGAGGTGCCCCACTTACTTTCGTTCCCATCATATATAGACAGATAATTCATCTAGTTAAAATGAACTATATATATATATATATATATATATATATATATATATAACAATAATACAATATATATCTAATGATAGCATATGAGTAATCATTTACTCCATTCACACAATTGAATATGTGCTTAAAATAGAATTTATATGAGTGTATATATACACACACAATGTATTAGCATCAAACTTCCAAGAAAAGAGTGTTATATTAAAGCTTTCAAATGCAATTGATTTCACCTGAAACTAATCAAATATAACTCAAGTTATGGTATTATAAAGTCAACATTACCAAATAATCTTATAATAGAGTAGTTGTGTTTATAATACTACTGAGCCATTTATATCTTTATTAAAATTATAAATTTTAACATGATAAAACTACTATATGTTTTCTTTCTGACCCAATTGGTTTCACTCAAAAACGAGTTTTCTAACTCACGATATAGATATTTCAAGATAACTAATGCAGAACAACTTATAATACAAAACAGTCCAATTCATAAAATCACGAAAATTTGTAAGTTTAATATAAACTTATAAAAATTTACAGTAACAAAGTAATAAGAATAAGCTTTCTATTCCAATTGATTTCACTCAAAATCGATTATTATTGCTTCTGTTATACCTATTTTAACTTAGCTACGTCATAATCTTTTTCTACAGAAAATACTATATATTTGGTAATTTAATTAAAATAGTAAATAATATTCGATTTGAATAAACTATAACATTTTAGAGAGCTTAAGATGTCTAGTTAATAAATATAATTTTTATTTTGCATAATAGACATTTAATTAATATAGTTTAATAAAATAAGGTATACAAATACAAAAATGGAACAACAAATTATTTACCAACTTGTAGCTCAATTTTCTCTATCAATACTCAATGCAAATTAGTGAAACCAGTGCCTATTTCATAGGTAATTAAGTCTATTTTTTAATGTGATAGAAATTAGCTCAAAACACTACATATGGAGAAAGTTATGAACAAAATACCGAAGGTAATACTTATACGGGTTCAAAGACAACATTATATTGTTTTCAAGTTCATATGATCACCTAAATAAAATAAATTCAAAATTCAGCATAAAACAAATTAATTACCAATACTAAATAATGATCATCTCATCACCAACTCAACCACAACACTCAGCAATCATAATAAAACAACATCTCTTCATATTAATTAATACAAACACCTAACATGCATTATTAATAATCAGTGATGCTTAATCAAGTAGAATTATCTCAATACATAAATATGCAAATTGTAACGCCCCAGATTTTGTAATAAAATATTTTAATAATATTATGACGCCCTAGATTTTTTATTAAAATATTTTAGTAATATTATGATAAATTATTATTATAAGTGTGCTTGTTGTGGTGTAATAACTTCTATATGGTTGTCTTATGTGTTTGTCTTAGTCATTTATTTAAATTATTAATATTGATAATATTGAATTTATTTTAAATATATATATATATATATATATAAAATAAAACAGAAAGTAAACGGGTGTTGCTGTAACTTTAGCATTAATTGAGTTGGTTTAGGAATGTTATTATAATAATAATAATAATAATAATAATAATAATAATAATAATAATAATAAAACCTAGGCTAGTATACTAGGTATATATATTTATATATAGCTAAGCGCATACGGAAAAATAGGATTAGTTTGCCACCAGCTCATACTTACTAATACCATATAGCTGCACCCTACAATCAGGTACACTTTTATTATTGCCATCCAATTTGATATACACTAGTCTGAATAAAAAGAGGGGGAATTAGTATAGTTGATTAGCTGTTAGGATGAGCACATTTCAATGTGCTAGTAAATTCTCATTGTACTATTTTGAACTAAATCTTTATCTTATCTTATAGAATTAATGGAAATTATAAAAGTTATCTTGAGATTGTCTCCTTTCATACTGTTTCGTTGCATTTTATTTTTTTTTTATTATGTTTTATTCTTTTGCTTGTAAACTCAATTTTTTTTTTATATTGGTGAGACACCTATTAACCGAATTAGTACTTTATTATTTTAATCAATATAACAATAAACTCTATTTCAATTTCTAATAACATAAAATTTATGCTAATTACTGTGAGAACAAAATAAGGCATAGAGTTTAAGGTTTAATTTATTTAATATAAAATTGCTTGCCTGAGTTCATGTGACATATATAGTTACCTATTTAAAAATTAAAACTATTTATATATGCACGTTATATTTTGTTCTTTTTATCCTGTTTAGTTTTAAACAAAAATCTGATTATATTAATATGTATGTTTTGATGATATTAAATATATTTTTGGGTTATATTACAAATAGCATGTTATTTATTTATTTATTTATTCTTAGTAAGTAATTTATGTGTATTTGGTTGTTGTGTTGTTATAATTCTCTCACGGGTTATTAGAGACGACGATCGACGAAGACGCGACATATTAGCGAATCAGATTCATTTGGTGAAATCTTTAATCGAGGTAAGGGGTGAGATGAGGTTCGATTTTATGAGTATAAAATAACGTGAGATGAACGGGAATACCGTAATTCCCAGATATTATTTGATTGAAATCGTGAAATTATTTGAATGTGCTACCTGTTTGATTTTTCTATTGCGATTGATAAGATTGGATTGTGCATTGTGAGTAGTGTAAACCAAATATTGAGATTGTATTGTGATTGATTGATATACATATATAATGATGAATATTGTGAAGTCAAACTGAAACTTATTGAGTTGTGATGATCGAGTAAGTCTGAGATATGTGTTGTAGATTTTGGAGTTAGGATTATTTTGTCATCATATAGGGAGGGTCTGACAAACCTAGTGATTCGGGGAAGTACAACTGAATGAGCCTGATCGTGGAGGGCTACAATCGAACTCTAAGGTAAGATTGATAGACCTTGGGGGTACATCTTGTGGGGAATTCCTAAGTGGATTAGTGGGTAATTCCCTAAGGCTGGGAGCTACCGTGCAACACAAGAGTACCCCGACCGTCGCGTATATGTGTCTCGGGTTGAGTTGAGGGGATATATGAGAACTTGGCCATTAATGAATTGTTCGTCCACTCTTGTAGTGGCATAGTATCAGGCCTCCTAACCAAGTACTTCAGAGTAGAATGGTACCAAATGATGAAGTATACAATATAGGACATGCATAACATCTCATCCTTGTAACTATTTTATTGTGATTGAATTAGAACAACCTTTGATATTATGTTCTTGAATGTTCTCTTTATTTGTGCTGTTTTGACTGATTGCGTGTTCTCCTCGTGTATTTTATACTGTTACATAATTTCGAAACTCACCATTCGTTGCTTGTGTTTAGCGCTTGCGAGAGCGCGGTTATTTCAGGTTGTCGATTGATGATCCATGCTCTGATAGGTGATACTGGGTGGGACTAATTTGTTGTGTTTTATCGAGTTACGAACTAATTTTTGTTTTGTAAACTATATTGATCAATTGTGTTGTATTCGATCTTTTATTCGAAGATACAAATTAATTGTCCCTAAGTTTTGAACATGGTTTTATGTTAGTAATATTTGTTTAATAAAACTCAGCTATATTTGATGTTAAATGATTTTTTATTAAAAAAATTTATGCAATGGTCCTGTGTAAGTGTGAGTGTGATGTCCTAATCCTTATATTTTAAAAGAAATTTTTTTATACTCTACTTTTGGACTGCTGCTAATCTCTTTCAAAATAGTGCATTTTACTTTTTATATCAATTTGGGTTTAGGGTGTCACACAAATGACGAACATTTATTAGGAACATGCAACCGATATCTCTAAGCACACCTAAGAGAGGTTTTCTATGTTACCTTATGAAGAGATTTGAGACTCCAAAGTTTGATTCTAATTCCTTCTTCTACTAGTGAAATATTAACTACTCTTCAAGTTTCCATCTTCCTTCTCAACATGCAAAAACTTTAAACTTCTTTTCCTATATTGAAACTCTAACTTTGCTTTTCTTCTTCTCATAATTTCTCATTTCACTCTCCCTCTTGGTCCTCTTTTACTCTAATATAGGTGTGGGGTTGTTCTCCCACTTGTTTTCTCGCTGTTTTCCCCGTCTTCTTCTTTCCTCTTTTCCCTTCTCTCTCTCCCTCCCCCCACCCCTCCACACACACACAATTTCTATTTTCATTTAGTTTAGATATTGGAAGATTGATAGGCACACCACTATTAGGTTGGTTGCACCCTCTATTAACCCCTCAACAATATTTTAGTAGTTACTAGTCACTTAAAACTACACTATAAACAAATGTCTTACAAAATAACATACAGTACATGTGACATGATATTAGATCACTTAATATTTAATAATTTTATATTATGTGTTCATATTTAATGATCACAATGTGGGATGTTAAAAAAAATCATTTGGGACAAAAAAAGTCATAATTATGAAAAATTTATTATTATAATTAAAAACATATAAAGAATAATAAATAGTTATAATTAGTGTCGATAACAGATCTGTCAAAAGAAGTATTATAACCGACTGTTAAGACTTAAGACACGTTATCAACTATACAATATATGTTTTGGTATTAGTAAAAAAATGTTCTACAAGACATAATATACACGTATATTATCCTTAAATGACACTTATTTTTCTATATTAATTTATTTGTATAAATTTATTTTCCTCTATTAGAACTTACAATTTTCAAATATTGGTATTTCAAATTCTAAACCCCAAATTTTTGAACGGTTTCAATTTATATTGGCATAATTTTTGTGTAAATGGTATTTCATGTCATTTAATTAGCTGAATATATATATGTGACTCAATTAAGTCATAAATTTAATGATAATTGTCTATTCATTTAAACATAAAATTACTCTCATTTAAGTTTTCAATTAGGTAATAATTTTGATTGGTAATTATTAGATATCAAAAAGTCAAATTAATTTTATAGTCTAACGATATTGACATTTTCCTGTTGAGCTAGGAATTAAGGACATTGTGTCTCATCCTTTACCAAACAATAACTCGTCATCAAGCGATTCTATGATTATTTTGTATTCGTTGTAGTTCGGTGTAACCATGACCACTTTCTCAAGTGACCCAATGTTTGAAAAAATAAATAAATAATTAGACGTCTCATCATGTATAAATATTATAGTATGAATAAACAAAGTGGTGTGGTAATGCAACATTTATTTCAGTTATATTTTATAGTATAGATAGATGATTAATATTTAAATATGGAATATATTAAATTTACTAGCATCTCGAATTTTTAAATAAAAGGAATCCTTATAGATAGTGTAGACTATTAAGAAATGAAAAACTTACAAGTTATTCGTTGTCAATATTTTTTAACACCGGCACGAAGTGTTAGATTTCGATAGTAAGTGTTCTTCCTAACAAAAATAGAACAATTATTGCAATATACAAATTTAAGAAAATATAAGTCAATCTAACTAACCTTAAAATAATTTTAATAAACAAATAATAAAACATTAATATTTATGAAATTATTATTTAATAACCAATAACTTATACGAATGGGTGTTAATCTTAGTGGGACAAACCAATAGAAATACATGGTTAAATAATTGAAGTTTTCCTTTAGAATAGCAATACCTCACAAGAGGGATGGTTCAATAATTTTTATTTTTATTTAAATTATTGATGATTCAATAATGAATTCTGTAACACCATAAATTTTAAAATAAATTATTTTATAAACTAAATAAGATTCTAAATGATTAATTTGATGTTAAAATTATTTTAAAGTAAATGTTGATAAATTTTGTTACTAATTTTCATTATATGGATAATTTCTATGATATGCTAGTTTAATACATATTATATTAAATGAGTGATATAAATAATAAATATTTTATGATATTATTTTATATATATTTTTCTAAAAATAATAGTGTTTTAGTGTAATGTTTTAAAGAAAAAGATTTTATGCGATTTTACATGTATATACGCGTACCCAATTAATGTAATACTTTCTGCGCGTTGACTAATGTTAAGTATGCACGTAGTTATATTTCCATTATTTATAACTATTTTTTATTTTTAGTTATTTATTTTATAAATAATTATCTTGGAATAGTAGCGATATTGGGTTTGATTTCCTTTATTGTTATATTCTTGTTATAACATTGTGATTTTATATATATTATTATGATTTAGTAATTAATATAAAGTTTTGATGTTATATTTATTTACCTTACAATTTCGACTATTCTCTAATGACGGTAATATTTTAATTCTAGTATTTGAAAAAAATAAGTATTATTATAGTAATTATTTGGAATACGAGAATTTCGGTTATTAAAGTATTTTAAAAGATTAATAACTTTAATTATTTTATTTTGCATAATATTAGTTTTGAAATATTAGTAATATTTTAGAAATTAAATTGTGTTTAAAAAAATATATATATTTATAAAAACTAGTTTTGGTAATTGTTGGCTTTATTTTAAAAATAAAAAATAAAAAAAGGAGTAGAATGTGTTTTATGGGTTAACCGCAACTAAAATCTAATTAATAATAATAATAATAATAATAATAATAATAATAATAATAATAATAGAATGTGTTTTGGACTCCACGAAACACCCTCTTCCATTACCTATGCTTTGAAATCGCCAACCGTTATACTTCAAAAAATGGGTTTTCACCCTCACCGCGGCTGTGTTGCCGAATTCCGGCCAGCACGTTTGTCGTCCTGAAAAACTGACAGCATTTTTGGATTCCTCTCGTCGAAACCTTCAAGAAACACTACTCATTCGTGTGTTTCGGTGAAGTTGACGTCGGACCCTGTCGGCGCTTCAACACGTCGGTGAGACCTTTTCTAATAACTTGTCTCACGATATTTTGAATATATTTCTTCGCCTAATACTGTTATAATTATGTAATGCTGATTTTTATGCCTCGCGTAAATAATTAGCCATGTTTCATTGACTCTGCAAATTCGTCGATGCTTTTGGAGTTGTTCGTTGCGCGTTATCGACATCTCATGATTGCTGAAAATTATTCTGGTCCTTATATCTTATGAAAACATCATATTAAGGTAAGGGGTATAATATATTGTGAGATGAACGGAAAACCGTATTTCCCAACGATTCATCCGGGGCTCGCTACGTACGGCAGTAGCCCTTTGAGTGATAAATTAATTAATGTGAGAATATAAAAATTGTGAGATTAAAATGTGGAATAGAAATATTTATAAGGTGTAGATTGGTTTAATTTCGTTAAAAACGTAGTATTTGATATTATTGTGATATTTGATTTCAAATGAATTTGGTGTATATGTTTGATTAGATGAATTTATGTGATGTGATAATAAAATATGAATGCATGGTATGATATATGTATTCGTGATGATAATGATGATGTTTGATCGATGATAGTAATGTTATAACATTGTGATGAATTTATATGATGATTATGATTATGTATGATTAATGATGTTATAAAATTGTGATGAGAATATTGAAGTACCAAAAAATTGATGAAATAGTGATGATTTATAAAGATGGTGCTCTTAATGGAGTAGTCTAAGATAATGAGGGGAGAAAATATATATTGATAATTTGTGAAGTAGAGATTATTTTGTCATCATATATGTAGGGCCTGACAAGCCTAGTGATTCTGGGGAAGTACAACTGAATTGAGTCTGATCGTGGCGGTCTACTGTTGAGCCTTAAGGCAAGATTGTTAGACCTTGGAGGTATTCAGGTGGGGAATTCCTAGGTGTCTTGGAGGTAGCACTCCAAATGTCGAGAGCAACCATGCAACACACGTTTACCTCGACTGTCGCGTATATGTGTCTCGGGTTGAGTTGAGGGGATCTATGAGGACAGGACCAATTTGAATTGTCCGTCCACCGGGATGGTGGCATAGTATCAAGCCTCCTAACCAAGTACTTCAGAGTTAGAATGGTACCAGATTGTGAAGTAGAGTCTAAGCTCATGCATAGCATTGCATTTCCGTGTGATTGTTTTATGATGATTGATGTATTTCAAAAGTGATAATAATTTCTCTGTGACGACTTGATGTAATAGTGAAAGGTATTGATTTTTCTTGAGTGATTTTGACTTTTAATGTGATATTTTTCTTGAGCAATGTTTGTGTAATGATATGGTTCTATTAAGATTATTTGTGTGTTCTTCCTACTTGTATTATATTGTCAACATGTTTTCGAAACTCACCTCCTTCGTTGTTTGTGTTTGACCAGCTTGGCCCTACGTTTGCAAAATCGCAGTTATTACAGGTTAATGAGTCTTGAGGTTCAAATTTGGGAGAAACCCCGCTCTGATAGGTGATACCGGGAATTAAGAGTTTTACTGTGCATTTTACTTTTTTAATTACCAATGACTCTTTATATGATAATCTAAGTATTAGTAAGTTTTGAGAATTAAATTAATAAATTATTGTCAAATCAAGTTCATTTAGATTAAAATGTTTTAATTGAGTAATAAAGTTTGAATTGTTCCAGGTGTACTTTGAGAACGTGATATCCTAAATTAGTTACAAAAGTTTTTATTTCCTGCTAAACAAATTTTATTTATCCGCTGCGAATTTTGCTCAAAAAATCTAGTACAAATTATTATATAGGTCATTTTGGATTTAGGGTGTCACATTAGTGGTATCAGAGCAGGTATGTCCAATCAGGCTGTGTGGGTTATGTGTCAGTCATCTGTTAGTCAATTGTGATTTAGCCAATTGTGTTTACCTGTTCCCTTTTAAGTGTTGAAATGCCTACATGTTATTCTTCTGCTAAGTGTTATGTATTTTTTCATCGCAATACATGATTTTTGAAAAATGATTGTTAATTGTTAACTACTTGCTTATTCTTGCTGTGTCCTGGATTCTCTTATTTTTTTAGATAAATGTTAACCGTTAATTGCTTGTTTGTTCTTGTTGTGTTGTGTATTTGTTAAAATTTGAGTTAATTTGAATTATTGACATGACTAAGTTAATTACCCTTTGATTAGACTTGTGGCTTGTATTTCTAACTTTGATTATTTGCTTTTATGTTATAGTGGATAATTAGAAATAATTTTTTTTTTGATTGACTAGCTATGTGTTTGAAATTATTAATTTAATCAGTGATAGACCTTGCCTTTGGGGTCGTAACATGATTATTAAAGTTTTGATCTTGCTAATGTAATCAATTCAGAATGTTAGTTGTAGTTTTGAAACGTTAGGAATTCATATTATTATTCATAATAATTCTTGAATGTAAGAGGTTGCTAGAACTTATAACAAAAAAATGATATTTTGAAGGAGTTAGTGTTGACTTATTTTGTAAAATGAAAATAACTTTTGTTTGAATTATTCTTGACTATCTTAAAGAAATTAAATTGAGTTGAATTTTTGTTGATTTATAAAATAACAATAATTCTATACTACTGATTTTATTTAATATTTAAAAAAGATTAAAATTTACATTATATTTTACTACGTGTTGTTTTTAAGAAAATAAAAAATGATTTGTTGTTATATTGGTTTAGAGGGGTTGATGTGAATATTGAATCGTGAGCGTATTGGGATATTTGTTTGAAATGATTGATTTAGATATTATGAACTCATTAGAGTTTAACTTTATATTAGAGTTTTAGATTTTAAGAACTCAGTAGTGATTTATAATGGTACAAAAAAAAGTCAAATGATAAAATGTCTACTAATTGAGAAAGAGAGAAAAAAAAGTTAAAAAAATAATAATTTTAAAGCATGAATTTTAATTTTAAATCACTTGAAAGTGTTTATGGTTGTATCTAAATGATTAATGTTTTTATATTGCTTTTGAAATCAATTTAGGACGTCCGTCATGATTTTGAAATAGTAT
>JBBPBP010000002.1:11532049-11570964 GCA_037974735.1 Cicer chorassanicum
ATTAATAATGTTTTTTTTAATATAAATAATTAATTTATATACAAGAAACTAGTTGTCTTATTAATAATAGTTTTGTTTTTATAATTTGCATTGTTGCAAAAACTCTCTTTATAGTTATTATAGAGATTAGAATAGTTAATTAGTAGTATTTTAAACTATATATATATCTTCTAATTAAATTTTGAGTAATCTTATTAGGATAATTAGAAGATACAATTTAAAACAAATAGATCAAAATTACATTGGTTAAGGAAATATAAAAACATTCATCGGTTGAATTGATAAAATTTAATATCAACAAATAGTTATTTAGTAGAGTAACTCAATTGAGTCAAGTCTCCAATAATAAAATAAAAAGACTTACACCTCTAGAAAAAGAAACACATCTCCTATCTACCAACAAGACATTAGAAGAGAAGGCAAGACAAACATAAAAAATGCTACTATTTCTAAACAGAGACAGAAAACATAACAAAGGAATGTGCAACTTGATTTCCATCTCAATGCACATGTTTCAAGCTATAGAAAGAGAATCCAAACAAATCTAACGAAGTAAAAAGTATCTAAGGATATTTATGAGATACTCATCACCATTATTACAATAAGCACAAATTGTGTTTGATGTCATACCTCTTCAAACACGATTAACATAAGTGAGTAAGCATTCTCGTGCTACCTTCCGCAACGAAGCCTTTTCAGAGCAACCCAATTCCAAATCAACTTGTAAACCTATTCATTGCTCCTCCCATGCAAACCCCACATTACGCTATATCCTACTTTAGATGTAAAACACCCATTAGGAGCTCTAGACCAAACCACAACGTCTTCCCTAAAAAATACTATTAGGGCAAGGAAAATCTCATACCATGTTAAGCACATCAGTAGAAATAATCGTTTTAAGTTGATCTACATCCCACTCACCATTCATGGTGTAATTGCGAACACAATTATTATGCTTCTCATCAAAGATTATGGATGAAACACAATTAAACAACCTACCTCCATTTTGACTCCAGACATCCGACCATAACATAGCATGAATGCCATTTCCAATATTACCATTGAACTCAATCTAAATATTACACAAGCCCGTCCAAAAATTTGACCCAGATTTGAAAGAATTATAGTTAGGAACAATGCCATACCCACACTTCTACTTATGACGCACCACTTGGACTTATAAATTGATAGCGTTTCAGCAAGTGTATTAAATCGTTGCAAGTAATAAATAAAATGGTAGTACCGAGTGTCGAACTCAAGGATTGCGTTTTACTATTGAATTATATTTGATTACTAAATTGAACAAAAAGTTTCCGAATTGATTGAAATAATATTTAAAATTAACAACGGTAATAAAATTGATCCTTTATAATAAGAAAAATGTTAGGGATGAGTTTCACTTTGAATCCAACCTTGGTGTCTAATTTGAACCTAGTTACTGAATTCCTTTATTGAATTATTACCGAATTATCTTTATTATTCTTGGCCTAATGTCTTAGTGACAAAAATTTTAATTCCAAAGTAACCCCTAATTCCTTAGTAGATTTAAGATTATAATTAAGCCTTATTGTACAAGAATTCTCTTGTTAAACTACTGTCTTTTCAACTAATTTAATTGATTTCATGACTTGCATCTATCCCTAGACTACAAATTCATTAATTTCTCATCTCAAGCATTCATAAAGTCCACTTCCGTTTCAAAATACGAATTGTAGAACATTTTAAAGTTGATCAGGCAATAAAAAGCATTAAGCACAGAGATGAGAAAAATAATTCAATAAACTCATTCATATAACTAAAAATCAAATCAGAAAAATAAGGGTTTCATCTTGTTACACTCATCCCTAACAAATAAGTTTTAGTTACTCATGACAGAGATACAAAAGATAAGGATTAAAGAAGAATTACAAGAATGATTCATGAATGATTCTTGATAAAACTCTTCCAATGGTGTTAAGAACGGCCGTCTTTGAGTTTCTCTGCTATGGCACAAGTCTCCCAACTTCCCAATAGTCAAAAAGATGCCTAGAAAGTAAAAAAAAAATGCATTTTAATGTATGTTGTCGCGTGCCACGCACCCCAGGGGCAGCTGTTGCACTTCAAGTGCGAATCAACAGGGTATTCCGCGTGGAAATGCGCCCCAGGCGCGGCTGTTGCGCTTCAGGCGCACAACTTCTTCTGTTTGACGTTTTATGCATTTTGCTCCTCTTTTGAGTCTGAATTGGGTTGCGATGTCTTCATGGAAGTTGTAGCTATGGATCGTAGCTTTCATTTGCACTTGGTTTGACTCCATATATGACTGAAATACTTCACATACTTCACATATGTCATGTTGATTTGTCACCAAAATTCAGCACTGCTCTAAAACAAAAAGCAACGTAAAATTACAAAAAAAAATCCCTACTAAATCAAGGGAATAAAAACACAAACATTTTATTAACTCAAAGAACTAAATTCAACAAAAATATATCAAATAAATCCTTAAATTAACTAATGATTAAAGATAAATAAGACTAAAAACAATGACAAATATGCATATGATGAAGAGTTATCACAACCCCAAACTTAATCTATTGTTTGTCCCCAAGCAACAATTAATTTCAGATTTGGTACAGTTAAAAGCAAACTTATACTCAATTTCTCAAATCAAATCAAACTCAATTCTCAAAGTCCCAGCTACTACAAAACATTCATCATGCTCCATGGTCGCTTAAAAAAAAACAACACAATTTGTACATTTTAGCATTCATTCATCAAGTTCAACTCTCTCTTAACACAATCTCACCAAAATTTCTCTCAAGTGTTTAGCAAGGGTTATGAATTTATCACTCAAATCCTAGAACATGCATCACGCTACCATAGGCTTGGAAAAATTCTAGTTAGCAATCACAATGCAACAAACACATACACTTTTGGAGAACTTTCGGGTTGTAATGGGGCTTAGGTAAGGGTAGGACATTTTGGGATAGTAGGCTTTACTACTTGGAGTTTGGTACACAATTTCAAATTATTCTACCAATTTCATTATTTTCTCACATTTTCATTGTGGAGATTCTCAAACATTGACCACAGAACCAAGAATATTTTCAATTTTTTTTTCTTCACATTTTCATTGTAGAGATTTTCAAATTATTCTACCACTTTTTTTTTTGAAATTATTTTTTTTTAGAACCACCACCCAAAACTTAAAACTTTACCAAGATGAGATAATCTCTTAGAGATTTCAATGTCACCCAAAAAAAAATCTCTACACCTTTTGTTCACAACATCACAAATGGAACTGGGAAGAGGGATAAACTGCACCACGTAAATTGAACGGTAGTACCGAGTGTCAAACTCAAAGATTGCGTTTTACTATCGAATACTAAAATTGAACAAAAATTTCCAAAGTGATTGAAATAATATTTGAAACTAACAAGAGTAATAGAATTGAAATTTTATAATCAGAAAAATGTCAGGGATGAGTTTCACTTTGAGTCCAACCTTGGTTTCTAATTTGATCCTAGTTTAGTTGAATTGTTACTGAATTCTCTTTATTATTCTTGCCCTAATGTCTTAGTTACAAAACCTTTAATTCCAAAGTAATCCCTAATTCTTTAGTGGATTTAAAATTAGAATTAAGCCTTACAATACAAAGATTCTCTTATTAAACCATTGCCTATGCAACTAATTCAATTGATTTCATGACCTGCATCTATCCATAGACTATAATATCACGATTTTCTCATCTCAAGCATTCATAAACTCCACTTCCATTTCAAAATACGAATCGTAAAACATTTTAAAGTTGATCAAGCAATTAAATGTATTAAGCACATAGATGAAAAAAAATTATTCAATAAACTTATTCATATAACTAGAAATCAAATTAAACAAATAAGGGTTTCATCTTGTTTCACTCATCCTTAACAAATAGGTTTTAGTTACTCATCACAATGATACAAAAGATAGAGATTAAAGAAGAATTACAAGAAAGATTCATGAATGGTTATTGATAAACTCCTTCAATGGTGTTAGAAACAACAATCTATGAGTTTCTCTGCTAGGGGACAAGTCTCCAAACTTCCAAAAAACCCAAAAGATCCCTAGAAAGTGAGAAAAACGTGTTTTTAAGCATTCCGCAGCGCATCACGCACCCTAGGCGCAACATTTGCACTCCAGACGCGCTTGAATAGATTCAAGATGTGAAAATGTTGTGGAAATGCGCATCGGGCGTATGAATTTGCGCTTCAGGCGCACAACATCTGTTGTCTGACGAATATTGCATTTGCTCCTCTTTTGATTCTGAATTTGGTGCTGGTGTCTTCATGAAAGTTGTATTATGGGTCTTATCATTCATTAGCACTTAGTTTGACTCCAATTGGACATCTACAGCTCCATATATGGATGAAATACTCCACATAGGTGGTCATGTTGATTTCTACCAAAATTTAACATTGCACTAAAACAAAGAAACAACGCAAAACTACGAAAAATCTCTACTTAATCAAGGAAATAAGTACATAAGCATTTTATTAAATCAAGGAACTAAAATTAACAAAATATATCAAATAACTCCTTAAATTAACTAATGATTAAAGATAAATAAGATTAAAAGCAATTACAAATATGCATATGATGAATATTTATCAACCCACCAGACTTATATAAGTGGCCATCAAGATTATGCTATGGTTATGCAGTAGCTATTGGGAATAAATTGCGACCTTTACACGACTTAAGAATTCCCTCCTAGAATATCCACAAGGTCTGATCTCCTCTGCATGCTTGATTGTAGCCCCCATTGTCAGACTTATTCAGTTGTACTTACCAACATTGAATCAAATATCTTCACATTGCTAATAATATGTATGCATATTAGGTAGAACCCATCACAATTATCTTCCTCCCTAGTCACTCCTTATGCAAAGGAGACCATCATAAGCATGAGTCATGTATAACACATGTTTATAGTTTGCATAATATAGTATGTCACTTATTACAAAACAATCAAATCACAATTTAAACATAGCAGTTTATATCTCAGAGTATCTCAGTTCACACAACAAAACACATTTACAACAACCAAATACAATTCACAACACAATTATTTTTGGCTTATTCAAATAACCAAACAATATCAAATAAGCAAATATCACATATCACATATCACAATATCTCAGTAAAATAAACATGACAACTTATAGTTTTTTCGAACTGATTTTATTACTCATCAATCAAGTGATTTATTTAATTCAATTATTAACCTCAATAGGATGTTAGCCTTTGTTAGCCCCATAGATTGGAGACACTCTCCTTCATCCCATCCCATTTGTACCCATGATTCAATCACATTAAACTCACATATACCTAAAAGATTTCCAAAGCACAATGTTGACAACATAACCACATCTCCAACACACATCGATTCTACCATAGGACAAATAGTTTTAAGACACGTCTACATAGAATACGATGAATAAAATTACAAACAAAAAGAAAACAGTGAATTATTGGGTATTACATTCATCTCGTTCCTCTGTTCATCGTTGTTCCACTGTTGCCTATAGTCTTCATCCAACAAAGCTCTACTCTTTTATTGTTTTGCCATAATTGTTGCCCTTGATTTTTCTCAATATTTTGCCTGTAATTTATGACCATCCTTCGCTATAAGGTAGTTCTTAATTACTTTTGCCTTAAGAACGGTAAAATGTTGCAATTATTGCGTGTATGTTGATTATTATATTCTCAACTCTATGTTAATTTTCTTATATTCCTCTAGATTTTGATTAATTTATGATTTTTTCCAGCTTTCTATCCAATTCCATAGATTTACAAGCTTTTTGAGTGTCTTATTTTTTATTTTTTATTTTTATTATTCTTAGAATAGAGAGCATGAGTTTTCAAAAATCAGTACAGAGGAGGTGGATGCTATGTTGTTTCTATACATCTCACACATGAAATTTTTTCATTGGTGTTGAATTATTTTTAATTTTATTTTACTTCATTGATTTTGGTTATTGTTTGTTGTGGTTCTTTACCTAACATTTGCAATACATTGTTTTGTAAGCTTCGGTCTTGTTCTCTTCAAAATAAGTACATATATGTATTTTATTTTTTGGGTTTTTCATTTTGCATGGAGAGACTGCGTTACTCTTACAATTTAATATTTCTAAAGCAAGAATTTAGTGTTAGAGAGTAATTTTTTTTCTAAAATGCATAGATCATTTGATCTAGAAAAACTAGAAATTTTAATTAAGATGATATATTTTTTTATCATATTTTATTTCCTTAAATTAAAGTGTTTTCTTTTAAAAGCAATAAAATGAAAACAAACACTCAATGAAGAGTTATAATTTCATTAAGATTATTAGACAAAGAAAACATAAGGAATACATTATATAAATATTTAATCTTGCAAATACGCTAAAATTTCGACTATTGAGTAAGTTGCTCGAAACTTTAGTATTTGATATTCACCTTGCATGATTAAGTTGTAACTTTTAAAGTTAGAAATAATTATGTAAATAAGATTATTTCATAAGGTGTGCAAGAGAGAAAATGGTGAAGCAAAAGAAAATTAAACATTGCTCATTTGGAAAATACCTAGAAAGATAAGACAAATAAAAAAAATTAAGGATGAAACAAATGTACAATAATTGAAAGATACATCAATTTAGAAAGTACAATGTCCGTAAAGATTGAGACTTTGAATATTTCTGAATTGTTGTTACTTGCTCATATTTATATTTAAAAGACAATTCGATTCAATCATTATTTTGATAAAATTTTATTTTAGTTTCTCTTTGAACAAATAAAATTAATTTTTTTAGTTTTATTTTATAATAATAGATTCATTTTTGTCTTTTAAGTTCAAATATTATTAGAGTCAATTCAATTATGACTCGTGACAATCTATAATTGCCAAAAAGTTTAAGAAATGTAAATTTTGGTCCAAATTTAAAGAAATTTTTTAGATAATAAATACAATGTTTTTGAAGATAGTGAGTTTAGGAAGAAATATAGTCAAAAAAACTAAATTAAACGAGGATACGAGTGTTCTTCCTCCCAATCAGGTTAAGAAAATATTTATGATGATCAAACTCATAATCTTCAAAAACCGACAATCAAGTGTCAAAAAAAATTTACTAAAAAGAAAGATTCTATTTAATATTCATAAAAGACTATATTAAGACGGCCATGACATTTGTTGCTGATGGTAATGTTTTGAGTTGCATGAAATGAATGTCAATACGGTGTTTCTAAACGGATACTTTGGCGGAGATTTTCTCATTTCCGACCACCGTCGGCGGTCAATTTCCCTACCTCCTTCTTCACCGTCGAAGTTCGCAGCGTGCTGCTTTACGCTAATCGTAAACTTAATCTGCTTCTCTGTTCTCAACTTTTAAGCTCTCTTGCACCTTTCAAGGTATACTTGCGACTCCTGTTCGCAATTTTTCAGCTCTCTTGCACTTTTTTAACTTTCATTACTCTTAATACATGAAAAGGAGGAATCGTTTTGTGAAATTATTGGAAACTTGTTCTAGTAACTTATCCATTTCACAGTTGCATTCACAGTGTTTGAAAGTTGGTCTTGCTCATGATAGTTTCATTGTTACAAAGCTCAATATTCTTTATGCTAGATATGTATCAATTCACCATGCACATAAACTGTTTGAAGAAACGCCTCACAGATCTGTTTATCTATGGAATGCTTTGCTTAGGAGCTATTGTTCCAAGGGAGAATGGGTAGAGACGTTATCTCTATTCCGTCAAATGTATGATGTTAGTGCTTTCTCGATTGAGGAAAGACCTGACAATTACTCGGTGTCTATT
The DNA here is from genome assembly GCA_037974735.1 of Cicer chorassanicum. Taxonomy (NCBI): domain Eukaryota; kingdom Viridiplantae; phylum Streptophyta; class Magnoliopsida; order Fabales; family Fabaceae; genus Cicer; species Cicer chorassanicum. Next base: position 11,539,865 of record JBBPBP010000002.1, read on the forward strand.
GCGTTGAAATCGTGCGCGGCTTTACGGAAGCCTATACTGGGTAAGATGATTCATGGGTTTCTCAAGAAAGAGAGGATAGATGATGATATGTATGTTGGGTCTGCCTTGATTGATTTGTATTCAAAATGTGGTCAAATGAATGATGCTGTGAAAGTTTTTTCAGAGCATCGAAAACCAGATGTTGTTTTATGGACTTCAATTGTTAGTGGTTATGAGCAGTGTGGCAGTCCGGAACTTGCACTTGCCTTTTTCTCCCGAATGGTTGTCTCGGAGAAAATGAGTCCTGATCCAGTGACGCTTGTTTTCTGCTTGTTCTCAATTATCCGATTTTAAGCTTGGTAGAAGTGTTCAAGGTTTTGTAAAAAGAAGGGGTTTAGATGCTAAGTTATGTTTGGCCAATTCACTGCTTAATTTATATGGAAAAGCTGGTTCTATCAAGAGTGCAGAAAACTTGTTCAGGGAAATGCCTGATAAGGATATTATATCTTGGAGCTCAATGGTTGCATGTTATGCTGATAACAGAGCTGAAACTAATGCATTTAATCTTTTCAATGAAATGTTAGATAAGAGAATTAAACCCAACTGGGTTACGGTGGTTAGCGCATTGCGAGCGTGTGCTCGCACTTCCGATTTGGAACAAGGTATGAAGATTCATGAATTGGCCGTGAATTATGGTTTTGAGATGGAAACCACTGTCTCTACAACTTTGATGGATATGTACATGAAGTGCTTTTCACCTGAAAATGCAGTTGATCTTTTCGACAGAATGCCTGAGAAGGACGTAATAGCTTGGGCTGTTTTATTTAGCGGCTACGCTGACATCGGAATGGCACACAAGTCAATGGAGGTTTTTTGTGAAATGTTAGCTAGCGGAACTCGACCCGATGCCATTGCTCTAGTTAAGATTCTTACTGCTATTTCACAACTGAGGATTCTTCAACAAGCGGTATGTCTTCATGCTTTTGTAATTAAAAACGGGTTCAGAAATAACCAATTTATCGGAGCATCACTTATAGAGTTGTATGCAAAATGTAGTAGCATAGAAGATGCTAACAAGGTTTTCCAAGGAGTGACATATAAAGATGTTGTTACTTGGAGCTCAATGATTGCAGCTTATGGATTTCATGGTCTTGGAGAAGAGGCTTTGAAATTATTTTATCAGATGGAAAATCATTCACATACTAAGCCTAATAATGTAACTTTCATTTCAATTCTATCAGCTTGTAGTCATTCTGGTCTGATTAAAGAAGGGATAAAGATGTTCGATATCATGGTTAACAAGTACCAATTGATACCAAACTCAGAGCATTACGCGATAATGGTTGACCTTCTCGGTCGAATGGGAGAGTTGCATATGGCTTTGGACCTAATTAACAGCATGCCAATGCAAGCTGGACCTGATATATGGGGAGCCTTACTCGGCGCATGTCGCATACATCAGAATATAAAGATGGGTGAAGTTGCAGCTAAGAATCTTTTTGCATTAGACCCTAATCATGCAGGTTATTATATACTGCTATCAAATATTTATTGCGTCGACGAAAATTGGCATAATGCTACAACACTTAGGAGACTGGTAAAGGAGAATAGGTTGAAGAAGATTGTTGGTCAAAATATGGTGGAGTTGAAGAACGAGGTTTGCTGTTTTGTAGCAGGTGATAGATTTCACGATGAATCTGACCAGATTTATGAAATTCTGAGAAAATTACATGCAAAAATGAGAGAAGGTTTTGATTCTCAGGTACAGATAGAGGAAATCCTATGAGATTTTAGAATGTGAATGTTGATAAAAGATTTTGGATTTTTGACCTGATATTAATCAGATTGGGGAGAAAATATTTTGGAGTAAGCTATTGTTTGTTTCTCAAAATCACTCTTTTCATTGTATAGTCATGAAGACATTAAATGGTTTTGATTAGAGCACATCAATGCTAAAGGTTACAAAAGTATTTTAGATTTAAGATGAATGGCTAATAGTAGTTATAGGTGAAGAGTAAGTGGACTGAGATACTTAAGGGGACTGGGAGTTCAATTAGGAAAGAGCTCAATTGTGATATCTCTTCATTATTTTTGTTGTATCAGTAATAAAAATATAAAATTATTTAACTATATCTTAATTTCCCTGTGTGCTATCAGAGTATTCTTCGTCATTGCAATAAAGACAAATTGGAACACACATCACCACTACCAGACCATAAAGTGTGAAATATAATTTTATTATCACCACTTTGTATATATCGTCTTAAAAGAATGAACCTGAGAAAAGGTACTGAGTTCCTACTTTATATTTTGTCCATTATTTTATTATTATGAAAATTTATCAGTTAACCTAACTTCAAATAACCTTTTAGGTTGTATTTATAGATGAGGATATTACTGTTAATTGATTGAGTCTCCTATTAATTATCATTCAACAAGGTATACCTGATTTTTATTGGAATTGTTTTCAACTAATCTCGGAATTTGTATTATTCTGCAGAGTAATAAGTTTCTTGATATGAGAAAAGATGAAGAACCTGAGTCTAAAAAAAATCTGGTTGAGAAAATGAAAAATGTTGTTGTAAATGAAGCAGCTCTTGCAAATACAGAAGCTAATGTTTCTCGCAATATACCACCATATAATACTTCTGCGACTACACCTCAGGAGGCTTATGTATTGGACAGAATCATCCTTGAGAGAGAATGGAATTACCTTGAAGGCATTTATTATATTTTGGAACAGGGAGAAACAGCAAACTTCAGTGCTTACCCAATATATATTCGCAACAGGATAGGCAGATTAAAGAAGATTGAGGTATTTATACAAATATAACCCTTTTTTGCTTAAAATATAATTTTAGAGTTCCTAAATATTGCTTATTTTGAACCGTCCTACTTGAAAAAAAAATAGTTTTGCTTTAACTGTGATATACTTATATTATGTAAGGGGAAGAAATGCTTAGACTCCTGCTCACTTGATAATTAAAAATATATATTTTATCATGAATGTTGTTGAATTTAGGGATGTTGTCATTTACCAGCAATTTTCGGTGACCCCACGGGGATTGTCTGTTGAAGTTAGCCAATTAATTAAACTGATTAGCCCAAAGCTATTGTACTAATTTATGTACAAAATATCTTTTTTCTAATACTTACAAAGTAAAGGACGAATGGGCACTTCCAAATGGCAACTTTGTCCTGTCATATTTGGATCATACACGCATACATGTCTGATTGTTCATGGACACCAAACCCGAAACCCTTCAGTCTACAAATATTGTGTGCCTTTTGCAATATCTTACCTCCTATTATTTTTTATAAAAACTTTTATGCCATACAAATAGGAATGACCATAATTTGATTAATGATGACATTTTATTGTGCTTACAATATAATGATTTGTGTCAACTTTAAAACAATGACTCTCTCTCTCTATTTAAGATTTATGATTTTATATTCTGCGCTGTGTTATAGTTGTGTTTGAGTTTTAAATTTGGTAGTATGTTTTGTATTTGTGTGGTTCTGTTTCCTTTATTAAACAATCGTGTAGTCAGCCTCTGCTGTTCGATGAAAGATTGGATGACTTGTATTTCACAATGTACTTTAAAACCATCCAATCTTCATTCGTGATCGCGATAACATGACTCCATGTGTTTTCTAACCGCAGGAAGTCTGGGTCTGTGCTTTCTTGAATAAAGTTCTGAGATTTGTTTTTGCTGATAAAATTATTATATCCATTATCTACTGTCTTTATTTACAGGATGAGTCAGAAAAGAAGAAGCAATTTTGCATACTCTCATACATCAATCATCTTATCAAGTTCAAAGATCAGCACTCCATGGATGGTGTTTCCTCTGCAAAGTCCCACAAAATTCCCAATATTTTGCGTTCTAAATTTTCAACGATGTTTGATGTTTCTGAATCAAAAAGGCTGCCAACTGAAAAGATTAATCTTCTCATTTCTTATGTTTTGGTGCTCACACTTTTCATTGACGGTTTCCAAACTGACTACAAAGATATAGCAAAGGATCTGAGGATGTCTCTAATACCCCTGAGACTCCTCTACAAGCATTTGGGTGGCAAAATTGTATTCCAGGACAAGCAATCCTATGCACACTTCCTATCCCACTTACATTCCCTGAGTTAAAGCCAAAGAGGAGGAAAAGATAGATTGATCCATTTTTTGAATCTGTTTTGTTACTCTTGACTGTTGCAAAACAAGTTGTTTGGTAAGTCATTTTGATGCAGTGATGCCAAAATTTTGCTATCCACAATCCCAGGAGTGGTTGGATACTTTAATTACTCTTTTTAATCTACTTACATTTGAACCATGTTGCTTTTGTGTTTTTGATGATTTTGAAATTAACATCATATTTAAATTAATAGACACCAGAAATGTTTCTGGATAAAAATGTACTATGTCAGCTTTGAATCCTTTCATATTGATTCAACATGAGAGTATTGTATTGGTTATACAAGTTCCGTCCAAAAAAGAAAAAAAGAAATATACAAGTAAACTTCATTGGTTAGATAACCAACTTTTTATATGAAATGATTCAAATCTGTACCTTGACATTACATTTTGTCAAGATATGGTTGGGGTGCACGCCTTTGCAACACGCTCTACTTCTACTTTTGAATATGGTTTATCAACGGCTAACTTCCATGTAAAAGTAACAATGATGTTGCATCGATCCGATTAAGGTATTTGGTAGATTAGATATGTCCACACATGTATGTCAGCTGGTAATCTCATGGTCTTATACACATGGTACCACAGTAGTCATGAAGACAGTTAGATTCAGAGAGAAAATTTCTCCCTCTTAAACTTCATTGGTTAGATAACCAACTTTTTATATGAAATGATTCAAATCTGTACCTTGACATTACATTTTGTCAAGATATGGTTGGGGTGCACGCCTTTGCAACACGCTCTACTTCTACTTTTGAATATGGTTTATCAACGGCTAACTTCCATGTAAAAGTAACAATGATGTTGCATCGATCCGATTAAGGTATTTGGTAGATTAGATATGTCCACACATGTATGTCAGCTGGTAATCTCATGGTCTTATACACATGGTACCACAGTAGTCATGAAGACAGTTAGATTCAGAGAGAAAATTTCTCCCTCTTAATCTAAAAATCTCTATGGTAGTTGCATCATTTAGGGGTTTTTGAGAATCTAAGACCTCGTAGAAACTGGTTTGTGATATATGATATACATTGTTTTATTATATCTCTATATATTTATATATAAAATTTCAGTAGTCGCTAAAGCAATGGTTTCTCTCTTAAATTTTAAGTGTAATTTTGAAATTTAAAATTTTATATTAACTTTTTATTTCAACAAAATTTAAAAATAATTAATGCTCTAATATTTGGATGATAAATCTAATATTGAGTGTACATAAAATTCTTGCATGGTATGGGACATAACAGTTCACACTTGGACAAGACCAATAAAAACAATAAAAAAATATCACATCTCCACTCAATATTTAAGATATTAGGTATATATATGAACCATCTCTCTTGACTCTCTCAGTTTGTTGAGTTTCATTGATTTGATCCTGTTGAAAACAGAATTGTATGAAGCAACTCAATAGAAATTCAGTTTCTTATTCATTGAGAGTTATACACTTTGTGTATTTCACAATATTGATTCTTACTTTACAATGAATGGAAGGGAAACTTATATACATTTACCAAGCTTAGTTAGTTATGAATAACAAACTTTCATAACTGAATTAGTTACAAAGTATATTACTCTAATATTCCCCCCTCAAGCTCAAGGAGGTTGGCTAAAGGCAAACACCTTGAGTTTGCGACGAATTTCTGGAAATTGGTTGGACGAAATCGGTTTCGTGAAGGAATCAACAAGTTGTAGTGAAGCTGGAACATGTTGAACCAGTAGTTGTTTGGCAATGACTTTTTCGCGAACAAAATGTATATCAAGCTCCATGTGTTTTGTTCTAGAGTGGAGAATTGGATTGTGAGCAAGGAGAATAGCACTGAGATTATCACATAGCAGTGTAGGTGTTCTGATGCTGATTTGCAGCTCATGAAGAAGTGATTGATCGAGCAACTAGTTGTTGCTTATTGGCTGACCATGATACTAAGTTAGGACCCAGAAAGATGCATGATCCAGAGGTAGAACGACGATCATCGGGATCATTAGCCCAATCAGCATCACTATAAGCAATTAAAGAGATAGGAACATCAGGATTACTAGGCTGTAACAGTAGACCCATATCAGAGGAACCCTTAAGATAACGAAGTATTCTTTTTAACAGCTTTCCAATGAGTTTCCAAGGGTCGAGCCATGAATTAGCAAACCTTGTTGACACTAAAAGCAATTTCAGGTCGAGTAAGGGTGACATATTGTAATGCCCCAACAACAGATCTGTACTCAGTAGGATCAGATAGACTGTCAGTTCCAAATTTACTTAATATGCAGCCACTTATCATTGGAGATGAGATGCTATTTGAATCATACATATTAGCACGAGATAAGAGGTCACATATATATTTGCCTTGGGACAGGAGCATGGAACCATTGGACAAGTATTTCACTTCAATTCCCAGAAAATAGTCTAAACAACCCAATTGTTTAAGAGCAAACTTATTATTGAGTTTAGAGATAAGATCTGTAATAAGACTAGGTGAAGAACCAGTTATAAGAATGTCATCTACATAGATAAGAATGTAGAGACAAACACCATTTGACTTGTAGAGGAGGAGAAATGGATCACATTTACTCATATGGAAGCCAAACTGAAGAAGAAAAGAAGTGAGACATTCATACCAGGCACGGGGCGCTTGCTTGAGGCCATATAATGACTTGTGCAGTTTGCACACTAAAGACTTGTTGGGATCCTCAAAACCAGGAGGCTGCTGCATAAAGACCTCTTCTTGTAGAACACCATTGAGAAATGCATTATTTATATCAATTTGCTGAATTTGCTGAATTTGCCATTGGTTATGCAAAGCTAGAGTTAACAGAATCCGAGTTGTGACAGGTTTGACAACAGGGGAGAAAGTTTCATTGAAGTCAAATCCCATTGTTTGACGAAACCCCTTTGCAACAAGGCGTGCTTTGTACTTGTTAATGCTTCCATCTTGATTTTCTTTAATGCGAAACACCCATTTGCAGCCTATGGCCCTCTTATGAGGTGGGAGTGGAACAAGGCTCCAAGTTTTATTGGAGAAGAGAGCATGATATTCAGATTGCATGGCAGCCAACCAGTCAGGATTGCACAAAGCCTGCTTGACAGTAGAAGGTTCCACAGTAGAGAGAAAAACCTTGGGCTTTAAATGACCAGTCTTGCCTCTTGTTATCATTGAGTGATCATTGGAAGTTAAGGAGGTGGCAGTTGTTAAGACAAACTCTCAAATTAAGTTTTGATGAAAATAAACAAAAGATTAATTAAAGATATTAATTATGATTCTAAATGTTATGTTAATTTAATCTGTGCTTTTGAGTGTTTTTATTAAAGATAGGAACCAAGCAAAGCAAAGAAATAAGTCATGATCATAAACTATACAAAACAGAGAAAGATCAGCAGAATCAAGAAAGATCGTTACAGCCACTTCACCAAACCTTCTCCAACACTTGTACATTGAATATGCCTGAAATCTTTATATCAATTTCATCAACACATGGCAAGGAACAGATAGGAATCATTTTTACTCAAAACGATTCACGGATCATTAAGAAAAATCATCACCAATCTAAGCATATCAAAAAACGGACTGCAACTTTCTCCAGTCTGGAAACTGTCAAGAAAGTTGAACAAAGCTGAAACTCAAGATTGAATATAAGTCCTTAGATTATTCAAAAGTCTATCAGACAAGATTGATTATCTTTCTCCACTTATAATCAACGTTCTCCGTTTCTAAGAAGAACAAATTCTGTTTCTGCAGAAGAAGACTTCTCAATTCTGCAGAAAAATATTCACTCCTTTTCAAACAGTATTGGATCAAATTAAACATTCAAATTAAAGCCCAATCACTATCAAATATTATCAAAGCTTAATGGGTCAGTAAAGCTCGCAACAAGTCTGTTTTGGATCAAGCAATAGGCCCATAACAGAAAGCCCAAAGCTGTCAAATACATGGTGCTCTGTTTGTCAACAGATTCCTTGCTTCTGTCAGAAGGAAAACAGAGCACTCCCAACAGCTCTTTCTGACCAGAATTTATTGCTCAAATCATCTATAAGAGGAAGGCAAATTCGCAAGCATAAACCAGATCTTTAAGTCTGAAGTTTTCTCACTAAATCATATTCACTTACATCCTTAAAGTCATCTCATTCAAGAAATCAAGCTGAACCAAATACATACTTCCAGTTTTATTCTATTGGTTTCTTTCTCTGTTCTGAATCCTTTTCTCAAACAAGAGTTGAGCAAAACTAGATTCGAACAAACCTTTTAAATCATTACTGTATAAACTCATAACTATAAGGATTGTTTATAGTTTGAGCGAAATTAAAAGAGTTGATTTCGAAATCCTAACAAATTAGTTAGGTGACCTGATTAATCCTTTCTGGGTGGAAAGGAAGTGTAGTTACAGATCAAGGCTGATCTCTAACTGTGATTGTTCTCCTTTTGTCTTTGAAACACTTAGTGAAAATCTCACAGTTGTGAGGACTGGACGTAGCCCACGTTGGGTGAACCAGGATATATTCTTGTGTGGTATTTCTTCCTTATCTCTATTTACATTCAGTTATTATTATTATCTTAATTAAATAGATAAACTAAAACTGCTATTTTAACTAATCAAGAACGTTCTGCGTTTTCTGTTTTAAAACCAAGAACGTTCTCCGTTTTTGTTTTTGTAACCAAGATCATTCTTGAGTTGTTTTGTTAAAGTTTAAACAGGAAATTTTGAAAAAGGCAAGATTACAATTCGAACCCCCTTCCTTGTAACTTGACATTGCTACTTCAATTGGCATCAGAGCAAGGTCTCTAGAAAAAACACTTTAACCAAGTGCTAGAGAAAAAGATCTAGAAGAAAAAATGTCAAAAGCAAAATATATTGTTGAAGGAGGATCCTCAAACAGGCCACCATACTTTGATGGAACTGATTACTACTTTTGGAAAAACAAGATGCAGTTGTTTCTAAAATCTCAAGACACAGGAATGTGGCGCATCATTACAGATGGAGATTTTATTCCAAGAGCTGATCAAAATGATTCAAACTCTACCAAGAAGGAAGAAGTCGACTGGACATCTGAAGACAAAACTAAGGTACTCCTAAACTCTAAAGCTCAATTATTCTTATCGTGCGCTTTGAGCAGGGAAGAAAGCGAAAGAGTTGATGAATGCACAACAGCTAAAGAAATCTGGGATACACTACAAATTCATCATGAAGGAACAAACCATGTCAAAGAAACAAGAATAGACATTGGCATAAGAAAATTTGAACTGTTCGAAATGAATGAAGGAGAAACTATTGATGAAATGTATTCAAGGTTCACAACTATAGTAAATGAAATGCGTTCATTAGGAAAGGCTTACTCAGTACAAGATAGAGTAAGAAAGATCATGAGATGTCTTCCAATCATATGGAGACCAATGGTAACAGCCATAAGCCAAGCCAAGAACCTTGAAGTACTGGCACTAGAAGAATTAATTGGAACCTTAAAAGCACACGAGGTATTATTACAAGAAGATAAACCTGTCAAGAAAGGAAAAACAATAGCTTTAAAAGCATCTCAAGAAAGCACGGTTGACCAAACAGAGGAAGAACCAGAAGAAACTCAAGAAGAAGCTGATGAAGAAATAGCTTTTCTCACTAAAAGAATTAAAAGAATAATGAGAAGAAGAGATCAAATGAAGAAGGGATTCCCAAACAGAAAAGAAAATCCTAAGACAGAACAAGATAAAAGTCAAATTACATGCTTTGGATGTAATAAGCTGGGACATTACAAGTCTGAATGTCCTCTAAACAAAAGAACACCAAACAGATTTCCTTTCAAAAAGAAATCAATGATGGCCACATGGGATAACTCAGATGAATCCGATGAGGAAGAAGATGAAGAAGCCAACATATGCTTAATGGCAAACACTGAAGAAAATGAGGTAACAAATTCTGAACCCTGTATTTTGTGTGAACAAATGGAAAAAGAATTTGATAACTTATTAAATGATTCAAACTTACTCATACAAAAATGCAGTTCCTTAAAAGAAAAATTTTATAAAGAAAAAGAAGAAAAAGAAAAAACTCAGGTTCTGAATAATAAGCTAAAGGAGATCATTCAAAATCTGAAAGAATCTCAAACCAAAAACTTTCACACTGAAAAAAAAGAAAGTCCAGAACGTTCTGCACTTCAAAAGGAGAACGTTCTCCTTAAATCTGAAGTTCAACTTTTGAAAAATGATTTGTTAAACTTTATTAAAGCTACTGGAACATTTCAGAAAATCATGGGATCTCAAGTTGGAATATTTGATAAAGCTGGTCTTGGTTTTAATCAGACTCAGAAAACCAAAATGTATGAAAATTTCTTTATTCCAGAAAGAAAAGAACAAACATGCAAAATCAAATGTTCATATTGCAGTAAAACTGGACACCTTGAATTTGCGTGTTATTTTAAAAAAAGGGATGAGAAAATCAAGAGCAAACAAAAAAAACAATCTGAAAGAAAAACAACTTTTCAGAAAAACCAAGAACGTTCTCCAGGTAAAACAGAAAACGGAGAAAGTTCTAAAAATCTGTCAAAACCAGCTAGAAAATCTTTTCATAAACAAATAATTAAATGTTCTTCATGCTCTAAGATTGGACACTCTGAATCTACATGCTATAATATCAGAAACACAAAATTCAGAACTAATCAACAAGGACCCAAGACAGAATGGGTACCAAAAGTTAATAAAACCAAAACTGCAGGTTGGTTCTCAAGGTGTCAAGAAAAAGCCATGGTTTTTGGACAGTGGCTGTTCAAGACACATGACGGGTGATAAAAATTGCTTCATGTCTTTTGTTAAAAAAGATGGAGGGTCTGTTACTTTTGGAAACGACAATCAAGCTCGAATCAAAGGTAAAGGGACAATTGGTAAGAAAAACTCTGCTCAAATAACTGATGTTCAATATGTTGAAGGTCTAAAACATAATCTCTTAAGCATAAGTCAACTCTGTGACAATGGCTGTGAAGTTATTTTCAAATCAAACATATGTGAAATCATAAAAACATCATCAGGTGAAAAACTGTTTTCTGGAACCAGAAAGAAAAATCTCTATGTATTATATCTTGAAGAATTGCCTGATGAATCTTGCTTCATATCTATTGATAAAGATAAATGGATCTGGCATAAAAGGGCAGGGCATGTCAGCATGAAAACCATTTCAAAAATTTCAAAACTAGAACTTGTCAGAGGTTTACCAAAACTAAATTTTGAAAAAGACAGAATATGTGAAGCGTGTGTAAAAGGAAAGCAAGTTAAAAGCAGCTTTCATTCAAAAGATTTTATTTCCACAAACAGAATTCTTGAATTACTTCACATAGACTTATTTGGTCCTGTCAAAACAACCAGTTTAGGAGGAATGAAATATGGTTTTGTTATTGTTGATGATTTTTCTCGATACACTTGGGTACTATTTTTAAAACAGAAAGATGATGCTTTTGAAGCTTTTAAAATCTTTTGTAAAAAGGTACAAAATGAAAAAGAATCCAGCATCATCTCTATAAGAAGTGATCATGGAGGAGAATTCATAAATGCCCCCTTCAAAAACTTTCTAGATGAACTTGGCATTTCTCATAATTTGTCTTGTGCAAGAACTCCACAACAAAATGGAGTTGTTGAAAGAAAAAATAGAACCTTACAAGAAATGGCAAGAACAATCCTGGAAGAATCAAACGTTGAAAAATATTTTTGGGCTGAAGCCGTCAATACATCATGCTATATTCTAAATCGTGTATCCATTAGAAAAATCATAAACAAAACTCCATATGAAATCTGGAAAAACAGAAAACCAAACATTTCATACTTCCATATTTTTGGATGTTACTGTTATATTCTAAACAACAAAGAAGTTCTTGGAAAATTTGATTCTAAATCAGATAAAGCAATCTTTTTGGGTTATTCAACCGATTCTAAAGGATATAGAGTTTTTAATCTAAGAACTAAAATTGTTGAAATCAGCATGCATATTTTATTTGATGAATTTGATGATTTAATACTTGAAAAGTCAAATGAGGATGAAGAACTGCCAGACACACAACAGAAAACTGATATACAGGAAACGGAGATCGATAAACAGTCTCCGTATCATTCTCCACCTAAAAGCTGGAGAACAATAGGAGATCATCCTCAAACCCAAATCATTGGGGATACAGCAGATGGAATTCGAACTAGGAAATCATTCAAGAATGATGAAAACAACATGGCAATGATCTCTCAAGTTGAACCAAAATCAATTCAAGAAGCCATAGTTGATCAATCTTGGATTGAAGCCATGAAGGAAGAACTGCAGCAGTTCGATAAAAATGAAGTCTGGACTTTGGTACCAAATCCTCAAGATCAAACAATTATTGGTACACGCTGGGTGTTCAGAAACAAATTAGATGAAAAAGGTAAGGTTGTAAGAAACAAAGCAAGATTGGTTGCTCAAGGTTACAATCAACAAGAAGGTATAGACTATGATGAAACTTTTGCTCCAGTTGCAAGGTTAGAAGCTATTCGTATACTTCTTGCATATGCATCTCACAGACTTATTAAATTATTTCAAATGGATGTTAAAAGTGCATTTTTAAACGGTTTTCTAAATGAACAAGTTTATGTGAAACAACCTCCTGGCTTTGAAGATCAATCAAAACCAAATCATGTTTTCAAACTCACAAAAGCTTTGTATGGCTTAAAACAAGCACCAAGAGCTTGGTATGATAGGTTAAGTTCATTCTTAATCAATAATGGTTTTTCCAGAGGAAAAATTGACACTACACTCTTTAAGAAAATTGATAAAAATGATCTACTCATCGTACAAGTGTATGTTGATGATATTATCTTTGGATCAACAAATGAAAAAATGTGTAATGGTTTCTCAATGCTTATGCAAAGTGAATTCGAAATGAGCATGATGGGAGAATTGCGATATTTTCTTGGTTTACAAATCAAACAACATGAGAATGGTATTTTTATTTGTCAAGAAAAATACATTAAAGATTTGTTAGCCAAGTACAAAATGAATGAAGCAAAAATTATGTCTACTCCTATGCATCCATCCTCTTCATTAGACAAAGATGAACATGGAAAATCTGTTTCTGAGAAAGAATATAGAGGGATGATCGGTTCCTTGCTTTATTTAACTGCTAGCAGGCCAGATATTGTATTTGCAGTAGGATTATGCGCTAGATTTCAATCTGCACCAAAAGAATCTCATTTAACTACTGTAAAACGAATTTTTAGATATCTTGTTGGAACTACTGATCTTGGCCTTTGGTATAGAAAAGGTTCTCATTTTGATCTTGTAGCATATTGTGATGCTGATTATGCTGGAGATAAAACTGAAAGAAAAAGCACCAGTGGAGCATGTCAATTTCTGGGAGATGCATTGATAAGTTGGTCTTGCAGAAAACAAAATACTATAGCCTTATCAACCACTGAAGCTGAATACGTATCAGCTGCCAATTGTTGCTCACAAGTCCTTTGGATTAAAAATCAACTTGAAGACTTCTCTGTAAGTTACTCTAGTATTCCAATTTACTGTGATAATACTAGTGCAATCAATTTGTCAAAAAATCCAATTCAGCATTCTCGATCAAAACATATTGAAATAAAACATCATTTTATTCGCGATCACGTTAACAAAAAGGAAATTGAATTAATTTTTGTTGATACTCAAAATCAGCTTGCTGATATTTTTACAAAGCCCTTAGTCGAGGAAAGTTTTAATTCAATCAAAGAAAAACTGAGAATTTTGAAAAATCCTGAAAAATCTAGTTAAAACTGCTTCTGCAGAAAACGGAGAACGTTTATCAATCTCCGTTTTTCAAACATCTTTCTCCGTTTTTCAAATCATCTTCCCAGACGTCATCTCCCTCATGCGCAGGCAAGGCATGTCTCAGCATTTAATGCACATGCATCAAGTCCTTCAAAAGGCACTGCTCAGCCGTCAAAGTCATCCCTTTCCCCAAACACTTGTCACTTCCCTAGGTTTATCATCATTACTCTCTCTCTTGAAACTGCAAAAGGCAAAAATTGCAGTTATTACAACTGTTCAATTCTTTTTGAAACAGTTTCCATTATTCTCAACTATCATCTTCCACCAAAAGCTTCTCTTCAATCTCTCTTTCAGCATCCAAAATGGCTCGAACCAAGCAAGCTGCTCGCAAAAATGCCAGCACTGAAACTCCATCACCATTATCATCCTTCTCACCAGTCTATGATCGTTCACCTTCACCTCCACCCAGGCCAACCCCTCCAAAACACTCATCAGATTCCTCATTTTCTGACTATCTGTCTTCGTCTCCCGAATCCAACCCCAACACTTCCATTCCTGAACCTATCTCCTCTGTTCTTCCTCCTCTACACTCCTGTCAAACCCCAAATTTTACTCAAGTCCCGCCTCATTTAAGAACATCCTTTTCCAAACCCACCCCACCACCACATAAATTTGTTAATCCTCCAGCACCTAAGAGGCGCTCAATGAGAATTCTGGCAGGAATTGGGACTTCAAGGACATCAAACACTAAACCTACCTACTTCATCATCTCAGACACTGACTCAGATGAATCATCTGATACTCCTGCACCTTCAACAAAACCTATTCCTACATCAAAAACCTCTATACCAACCTCTTCTAAATCTTCATTTTCTGAAACCTCTCAATCCTTTCCTTCAACCCAGAAACAAAGACCAATGACTGATTTTTTCTCCTCTCCCAAAACTTCTCAACCTAAAACCCGTACTTTAAAAACCAAAACCACCATTTCAACCTCAAAATTTCTGGCAAGAAAAAACTTACCCATTTGCCAGAGATTCAAAACCACTGTACCTAGAAACAAATTTCGTCTTTCCCCTTCATCATCTCAAGAACGTTCCCCAACCCCAAAACCTTCTCCCACCCAAACCCACGAACGTTCTCCCACTCCTTCCGCTACCACTGCTCACAAAACTCCTACCCCTACTCCTAAACGTTCTCCAATTCCAGAACGTTCTCCTAGTCCTCCCCATTTTACTTCCCCTCCTCAAGAACGTTCTCCTCACTCTGAACGTTCTCCCGCTACTTCTCCTTCCCACACTCAAACACGCTCTCCCATTCCAGAATGTTCCCTTGAACATCAACATTCTCCCTCTCCAACTCAAGAACGTTCCCCTTCCGACGAACGTTCTCCGTCTTACAATCCTTCAACAACCACCAAACGACCACTTTCACCTCAAACTCCCTCCTCTCCTTCATCAGAACCTTCATCTGACCCTGATTCTCCTATACCACCATCTCCTCCCTCCAAAAAGACCAAGCCAAATACCGCTCCTCTAATTCCTCCCACTGCCACCAAACTGTTCAAAGACAAATGGGCTCAAAGACCCATTGGTGTTGGTAGAGTTTTCATTTTCGACAAACTCATAGTCGATGGAAATTCTGTCAAACACTTTACTGATGCCCTAGGCTGGACTGCATTTATGCAAATTTCTGAGCCACATTATCCAGACGCTGTTCGAGCCTTCTACTGTCAAGCCAAAACATTTCCTGACAAATCTCTATTCATTTCCACAATCAAGGGAATTGAGATCAGGTTAACCCCTGACATTTTGGCCTCAATCCTGGATCTCCCTACTGAAGGTCCTGCTGTCTTTGGAAAATCCTGGTATGCAGCTCTCAATCTTAAAGAGACTGCAGTTCTCTCAGAATTATTTCAAGAGAATTCCACCAGGTATTTGTCAACATTTCTGCGCCCTCTCCCTAAGATCTTCAACAACATGAGTCAACATACTCTTCTTCCTCACTGTGGAAGTCATGAGTATGTCTCTGAAAACGACGCACTGGTCATATATCATCTACTCAACTGCAAGCGTCTCAATCTGCCTCATCTGATTCTTCACCACATGATTGTTGCTGCAAATAAAGACTACAAGAAGAATACTGTTCCTTATGGTATGATTCTTACAAAAGTCTTTAATCATTTTCATATCCCCTTGACCAATGAAAAATCTCTTATCAAAATCTCCAAATTTTCCACCAAAAACATGTCCCATATGAAAATAAATGTCACTAGACAACCTTCTCCCCCATCTGAATTACAGCCACGATTTCCACAAACCACCAGACCCAGAACAAGACAGTCTGCCCCACTTATTCATTCATTTCCTTCCACCCTAAAAAGAAAACGTTCTTCCAGACGAGAAGCTCCTGTCACAAATCCCACATCATCATCTCCTTCACCAGATAGAGCTAAAGATAAAACCCCAGAACGTTCTCCTCATACCCCAGAACGTTCTTCCCAAAATCCAGAACTTTCTCCACAACACCCAGACCAAACACCACCAAACCCAGAAAATCCTAATCCTGCTCAAGAAAGTTCCCCTCCAAACAGAGAACGTTCTCTTACCCCTCCTCCTACCAACCCAACATTCTCTGTTTTTCCCCAACAATCCACCATTTTATCCACAGATTTCATTTCTGTCTCTCAGCTTCTTCGTTCTCCACTTGACCCCATGACCACCATGACTTCTCACCAAAATGTCTCTGCCATGTCACCAGCATACATTTCTCCTCAAACCACCACGTCATCTATTTTTGGTATTAGTCAATTTTTGGCTTCCTCCGAACCATCTAACAACGCTACTTCATCCAATCAATCCAACCCTCAGCCTCTCCCTGCCTCTCTCCCAGCTGTCTCAACTCCATCAACCAGCACTACCCCTATTCCTCCACCAATCATGAATCCTCCAAGGGAACCAAGCAACTTTGAAATCATGGCCACTCTACAAGTCCTCTTGGCTCAGCAGACTCAGCTGCAATCCTGGCTCACGGATACACTTGCACCCAAGCTCGGTGTACCTCGTCCTCCTCCTTTTCACGCTGCTCCAGCTCCCGAGCCTGTTCCTGTGCCATCCAAGTCTCAGTCATCAGAAGGCTCTTCTCCTTCTTTAGCCAAATAGGGATCTTTTTCTCCTTCCTTTTTGTATGACAAAGGGGGAGAATTAAGTTTAGTTTTTTTATTCTGTTTATGATCCAATTAAAATTTAGGATCCTACTTTTTGTAATTCAGCAAAACACTTTATTAATGAAATATCTTTTATTGCTGAAATTAAACTGATTGCATTAGTTATATCAATAAAAACATCTGTTGCATCAATTGAGGGGGAGTTTTTACCCTCTTCAAAATTAAAATTAGAATCAGAATTAAAATCTAAATTAACATGTTTGTCATCATCAAAAAGGGGGAGATTGTTAAGACAAACTCTCAAATTAAGTTTTGATGAAAATAAACAAAAGATTAATTAAAGATATTAATTATGATTCTAAATGTTATGTTAATTTAATCTGTGCTTTTGAGTGTTTTTATTAAAGATAGGAACCAAGCAAAGCAAAGAAATAAGTCATGATCATAAACTATACAAAACAGAGAAAGATCAGCAGAATCAAGAAAGATCGTTACAGCCACTTCACCAAACTTTCTCCAACACTTGTACATTGAATATGCCTGAAATCTTTATATCAATTTCATCAACACATGGCAAGGAACAGATAGGAATCATTTTTACTCAAAACGATTCACGGATCATTAAGAAAAATCATCACCAATCTAAGCATATCAAAAAACGGACTGCAACTTTCTCCAGTCTGGAAACTGTCAAGAAAGTTGAACAAAGCTGAAACTCAAGATTGAATATAAGTCCTCAGATTATTCAAAAGTCTATCAGACAAGATTGATTATCTTTCTCCACTTATAATCAACGTTCTCCGTTTCTAAGAAGAACAAATTCTGTTTCTGCAGAAGAAGACTTCTCAATTCTGCAGAAAAATATTCACTCCTTTTCAAACAGTATTGGATCAAATTAAACATTCAAATTAAAGCCCAATCACTATCAAATATTATCAAAGCTTAATGGGTCAGTAAAGCTCGCAACAAGTCTGTTTTGGATCAAGCAATAGGCCCATAACAGAAAGCCCAAAGCTGTCAAATACATGGTGCTCTGTTTGTCAACAGATTCCTTGCTTCTGTTAGAAGGAAAACAGAGCACTCCCAACAGCTCTTTCTGACCAGAATTTATTGCTTAAATCATCTATAAGAGGAAGGCAAATTCGCAAGCATAAACCAGATCTTTAAGTGTGAAGTTTTCTCACTAAATCATATTCACTTACATCCTTAAAGTCATCTCATTCAAGAAATCAAGCTGAACCAAATACATACTTCCAGTTTTATTCTATTGGTTTCTTTCTCTGTTCTGAATCCTTTTCTCAAACAAGAGTTGAGCAAAACTAGATTCGAACAAACCTTTTAAATCATTACTGTATAAACTCATAACTATAAGGATTGTTTATAGTTTGAGCGAAATTAAAAGAGTTGATTTCGAAATCCTAACAGATTAGTTAGGTGACCTGATTAATCCTTTTTGGGTGGAAAGGAAGTGTAGTTACAGATCAAGGCTGATCTCTAACTGTGATTGTTCTCCTTTTGTCTTTGAAACACTTAGTGAAAATCTCACAGTTGTGAGGACTGGACGTAGCCCACGTTGGGTGAACCAGGATATATTCTTGTGTGGTATTTCTTCCTTATCTCTATTTACATTCAGTTATTATTATTATCTTAATTAAATAGAGAAACTAAAACTGCTATTTTAACTAATCAAGAACGTTCTGCGTTTTCTGTTTTAAAACCAAGAACGTTCTCCGTTTTTGTTTTTGTAACCAAGATCATTCTTGAGTTGTTTTGTTAAAGTTTAAACAGGAAATTTTGAAAAAGGCAAGATTACAATTCAAACCCCCTTCCTTGTAACTTGACATTGCTACTTCAGCAGTGGGGTTTATAGTAGGTTCTGGCACAATAGGAGAACAAGCATCAGATATTAAGGGAGGTATGTGGGCATCTGGTGGTTGGTTTGAGATGGGGGAAGATATAGGGAAATGTGGATTAACATGTATAGTAGTGGGTGAGGCTGATGAAGGCAAGGAAGTAGTAGTAGATGGATATGGTGGAGGAAGGCAGGGAATAGTGGCAGGATACGAAACAGGTTGTGAAATTATAGGCGTGGCTGTGGTAAAAATAGTGGTATAAGGAAACCTCTGCTCATTAAATCGGACATCCTTAGATATGTAAATCCTGCCGGAAGGAGCAAGACATTTGTGACCCTTGTGCATTGGAGAGTGACCAAGATAAACACATTCAGTAGATCTGAATTGTAGTTTGTGTTGATTGTAAGGCCTTAAGAGAGGATAACAAGAACAACCAAAAGTTTTAATATAAAGATAACTTGTATAAAGCATGAAATGGGGAAGAAAATTGTTTCAAGTTTGATGCAGGAAGTCTATTAATAAGAAAAACATCAGTTGTAAAACTATGATCCCAAAGTTTGATAGGCATGGATGCATGAGCAAGTAAGGATAACCCCATGTCAACAATATGACGATGCTTTCTTTCAACAAGACCATTTTGATGAGATGTATGAGGACATGCTAATCTATGAGTGATACCCAAATTAGTCAAGCAAGACGTAAAAGGTCTAAATTCACCACCCCAATCACTTTGAACAGCTTTAATTTTATAAGAAAATTGTGTTTGGATCAGCTTATAAAATTGATGAAAAGCTTTGATTGAATCAAACTTTTGCTTGAGAAAATAGATCCATGTGAATTTAGTAAAATTATCAACAAATGAAATATAGTAGTTATAACCATTTGAAGAGGACATTGGGGTTGGGCCCTATAAGTCAGTTTGAATAACTTCAAAAGGGGATGTATAATGTGTGGTAGATGGAGGAGCAAACAGCCTATGTGCTTTGCCTAAACAACAAGCATTACACAAATTGAAAGTGCTTTTATTTGAAAAAGGTATCTTACATAGATGCATAATAGATTTTACTAAATTAAAATGGACATGCCCTAGTCTAGAATGCCAAGTTGTAATTGAATCAACAACAGAATTGTAACTACAGGGTTTGTGAAAAACAGAATGACAAGTAGAAGGAGATTGAGAAACAAAACTATCAGAAGACGCAGGTTGCAAAATCTGCAAGTTCTTGAAGGAATAAAGACCATCAGCTCCAATGGATCCTTTTAACAAGACTTGGTCAGATTCCTGTGATTTAACAACACAAACAGTTGGGTGAAATTCAAAATAAACCTTGTTATCCTTGGCAAATTTAAAAACAGACACTAGGTTTTTATTAATATGAGGAACATGAAGCAAATCAGTCAAAATGAATTGAATGTGAGGATGAATATGGGAATAAATTTTTGAGGAACCAACAGATTGAATATCCAAACCTTGACCATTACCCATGAGAACCTGATTTAAGCCATTGAATGGAGCACTGTGTGTCAGATTCTGTTGGTTAGCAGTGAGATGATGAGAGGCCCCTGAATCAGGGTACCAGGTTTGACCATCAAAATTATGAGGCATGATAAACTTAGTGGTGTTAGGGTGCTGATGAGTTGCCATATGTGCTGAAGGGTTCAAAGCTGGAGAAACAGATTTAGGTGGATGCTGATTGGCAGAGTTGGAACCTATATTAGGAGAAGAGTGAACTTGTGGAAAATCTTGTTCAAACCTGTGCCAGCAATGGAAGGCATCGTGGTCGTATTTATTGCACAGCTGACAAGTGGGTCGGGAACCACCGCGTCCTTTGGACCGACCACGCCCACGATTGCCACGACTTCGTCTGCCATGAGAAGAGGGACCGGAAACGGTATATTGATTTGCGGAATCATGATGATATTGGGATTTAGGGTTCGCATCTTGCGAAGTGAGCGCAATATTTGCCGTCACAGTAGGTGTAGTTAATTCCTGCCGAAATTTCTCAAATTGAACTTCTTGAACAAGAAGAAGGGCCTCAATATCATCAACAGGAGAGGAATTAAGTTGTGCATAAATCATCATGACAAAAGAATTGTAATCCTCAGGCAAACCTTCAAGAATGGCATCGATGTGCTCTTGATCAGAAATTGGATCCCCAACCGCAACTAAAGAATCAATTATACATTTGATACGAAGAAGATATTCAGAGATCGTGCGTGAACCTTTCTTTATGTTTTTGAGTTCGGAACGAAGCTGGCAAACCCTAGCCTTCAAATGTGAGTGAAAATATTTGTGGATCTTTTCCCATACTTCCCATGAATGCTTGCAGCCGATTACAGAGGATAAAAGCCATGTAAACAATATTTGATCGGTGACTAGCCAAGATTGATATTCATCAGTGACCTGGTTCAGAATACGATCAGCTTCAGAGGCAAATTTCTGGGGAATATTTGGTTGAACGACAAAGCAGTGGAGCTTATGTGCAGTAATAACGCCATCGACTTGCTGATTCCATAACAGATAATTCTTGTCGGATAATTTGATGGACAGTGTATGAATAAATGGGTGTGGGCCTTTGAAACGAAGGTGCTTCAGGGAATGATCCATCTTGGATCGTTTGGGTGAGTTATCCAGTGATTCGTGATCGGAACTTGAAGAAGAATCAGAGTGCAACATTTGAGGAACGATGAGTCAAGAATGCAGCGAAATGAAATGAAGCGGAGAAAAAAAAATATTGAAGAAAACAGGAAAAGAGAGAGTTAGATCTAAGAACCAAAGCTCTATGATACCATGTTGAAAACAGAATTGTATGAAGCAACTCAATAGAAACTCAGTTTCTTATTCATTGAGAGTTATACACTTTGTGTATTTCATAATATTGATTCTTACTTTACAATGAATGGAAGGGAAGCTTATATACATTTACCAAGCTTAGTTAGTTATGAATAACAAACTTTCCTAACTGAATTAGTTATAAAGTATATTACTCTAATAGATCCAAGGGATAAGCTTTTTGAGTTACAATTTAGCAGTAAAATTTTCTTAAATAATTAATTTTAACTTAAGAGTTAAAAATCACGTGTAAAAATGAGACTTACTTTAAAATATTATTTTAAAAGTCATCATAGAAACTTAATATATGAGGATAACATGTTAGACATGTAAGGTGAATTATTAATTTTTATGCTCAATACACAATAGTCAATGTTTTGAACTGTTGACTATTTACTTTAAGATATATGAAACTCTTAACACTTAGACTCAAAGTGGTCATAGTTGTTCTAGACTCAACATATGTTTTACCTTTTCCGACGTCAATCCATCAATCCAAATACGCTATAAATTGTTGCGGGAATTTATCATATGACAATTATATTTTTAACATAAATATTAAGGTGCAAAAGTATCACTATGAATTACTGACATCTCAAATATGTTGGTATCTAATAATTCAACGGTCATTTGCAATACTTTAAAAACGTCATTGATGTTAAAAGAGAAAACTAAGATATAGGAGACATAAATAAAAATCCATATAAAGAATATTAGAGGAAACAAAAAATTAGAAAGACCAAATCTATTACGCGAGAAGTCATCCCTAGTACAATGAAGCATAAAGTCACACCAAATAAAACCATTAAAAGTAAAATCTAAAATTTTCAATAGTGATTACTCTTCCGAAAAATGTGAGAGATTGGAAAACGAAAAAACACAAATAATATTCAAACAATTTAATCATCTGTTGTGAAGGTTTCAAGGAACTATAGATGTGTTACTAAAGGCTTGGACCACCACAAGCGAGTCACGTTATAACCAAAAATTGATCCAACCTCAATCACAAGCAATCTCAATTTTGCTAAACAATGAGCAATCTTAATTGTATGCATGGTTACACATAATTCTGCATGTAAAACATTAAAAACACCAATATTGACAATAAATCCTTCAATTGAAAAGTACCTTTGTAATCACGATACAAGTCTCCATAAGCTGACAAGTCAGGCAAGCTATGAGAAGCTTGATTGGAGGGTGCAACCAATTAATTTTTCTTTAATATGCATCCATTCAAGATTAGTTCTTTTTACGAGAGAGGATATCCATATATTTTTCGTTTTTATTTAGCAAAAATTTAAGGTGAAGGGATGGTACTCTAGTGTAAAATAAAGAAGATTTTATGACTCTTTAAATACTTATAAAATAATTTACATTTATGTTACTCTAATAACACTTGCGATATCTATATATATATATTTTATGTATAGATAAATCTAATTAAAAGGGGGTAACTCACATTGTATATCCAATACACCTATAGTTATAAAAATAAAACCATGGTCCGGCTTAGTGTTTTAATATGTTCTCCACTTTTTATAGATGCAACTAAAAATGGTTTGGAAAGAGATTAAATTGAATTGAGATACTTATTGCATATCCAAACAAACACATCCAAGATATATGACATTATTTTTCAACTCAGATTTCACGGATCATAGTAGTGTATCTTTTTCGACAAAAGTAATAGTATATAATTTGTTCGGTTCCTTGTTATTTATTTGGGTCTATGTTAATTGGGTTTTTTTAAATTTTAATAGTAATTTGGAGGGGAATTTTGATTTTGATAGATAGTGGAGGATTAAATCTTTCACTTTCTATTACTTTACAAAGATTCTTTCAACTAGAAAAATGAAATTCAGAGCCCACCAACTCTCAAAGCATAGACCAAATTGTAAAGGCATTCCTTAATTTTTAAAGTTTTCATTACGAGTGTCACACATTGTTTTACTCAAAGGATAGACTATAAACGAAAAATATAGTAATAATTTAAAAAGATAATCTTATCTATTGTTTTGGACAGAAAGTTAATCTAATTAACATTGGTGTATAATCTTCAATGCAAAATGTAAAATATATTTGTGAGTGATTTCTATAATATTAATTTGGGAGAGAAAAATATAATTTTTTTTTCAGTGTTCAATGAATTTTAAAGTTTTCTTTATTTTTAATCGAAACATACATTCTTCACTTTAATTTTTTATAAAAATTAATGTTAATTTGATGATATAATCAAAAATAATAATTAATATGACATTAAAAAGTTAAAATGAAAGTTATTTAAAATATTTTTTTTATATAAATATGATAATTTTAATCACACTGAGAGTAATTTTTCCTAGTAGTCTAGTAGGGATTAGGTTATGACTGAGTGAATTGCACCGTCATGTTAGAAGAATTAGAGCAAAATTGAATGTGACCAAAAAATCATGTCTCATAAAGATAATTGAAGATGGTAAAAAAAGACAATGTGTGAGATTACATAATGTGATTATGTACCCTTTAACTGGCACCAAAAGGTGTGGTGCATTTGTCACATTTGACAACCACCCTTATGTCCCTATTATTATAAAATGAAGATGAATGTGAGTGCATGTCATATTCAACAAGTTCATAAAGATTGGGTCCTATTACACATGGGGTAACTATAAAGTGTGATAAAAGGTCAAAAAACGTGTCAATCAATAATAGTGATGACACATTGCTGTCTCCAATTTTGGATTTAATTTTTTTAATCATAATGGCTTTGATTTTTTTTTTTTTATAATAAATTCAGTAAATAAAAATTCACACATACTAATAAGAAAAAGAGACATATTTTGAATTTAAAACTCGCGTCTTAATATATTAAATGTCTACCATTTGAGCTGTAATCAAGAATGGACCTAGAAAGTTTGAGTAGTGGAGTTGAATATATTTAAAAATTTAGAGTATTAAATATGTATAAAATTTTATTTTTTAAAGTATTACTATACATAATAATAGTTTTTCATATTTCATAACATCGAATGATTTTCTCATTTTTAGTGTCAATAAAAATATATTTATATAACTAACTAAACAATTATTTAATCACTCACAAATCATACAATTTCACATCTAATTCTTGATAATATTCATTTAACAAATATTTAATTATTCAACATCTCTTTATCAAATGCATTAAAGAAATCTCTTATACTTAAACAAAACTACACAAAGAAACAACTCACACTTATGTATTATGATAATTTAACTCTTAAAATTATGGATTTGTCACTTGATAGAATAATTGAACTTAAAAATATTGTAAATTAGCAATTATCTATATTTTGTTGTGTAAGTTTTGATTTCAAATGTGTGAGCAATATTAATCAATTAACAAAACTATCTATTATCTATGTAAATATAAGGTATTTCAATATAAATATAAAAAACAAAGTGGGGGCTCAAAACCCACTGGGCCCAACATAGGGCCGTCTCTGGCTGAAATATGATGCTTTGAATTTTAAAAGTGTGTTGAAAATTGTACATTCAATTTTTTAGAGTTTAAATTTTGTTTTTTCTATTAAAAATTTACTATTTTTGATTGTTTAATAAATACCCTTCCAAATGCTCTAAAACACCTATTTTTTTGGACAAACTCTAAAACACTTGATTTTTTTCATGGGCAAAAATACACACATTTTTAAGTTTAGCTTAATTTTCATTTAGATCCTTTAAATTTATTTTTTCTCGATTTGATCATTTAAGTTACATTCGTTTGCACCATAATTCTTTAAGAATTACTAAATCACGCATGCAGTCCTTTATGTTTGATAATTTTCTCGAGTTACTGTCATGAAATGTTAAGATCGAATCGAAATCTCACAACAAATTGAATGTTAAACCTACTTTGCATGTGAAGTAAGTTAAAGATATTGAGTTTAATTTAAAAGACTATAAGTGTATTTTTTCCTACAGAAAATAATCTAGGTAAATTGGAATAACAAAAGATAATCTACAACCTTTTTGAGTACAAAAAAAATGGATAGACAAAATAGTAGGGTGTAAGAGATGAGAGATCAATGATAAACCACCAATTCAACAACTAAAGGTTTAGAATTTAACTTCTAAAATAAGAAGTTGGAAAGTGAATAAATCAATGGTTAATATTATAACCATTCATGATTGATCATGTATAATATATCAACTATTGATTTAATTATCAAGATATTTTTGGTTGTGTCTAGTTGGGTCAAATTTGAACAACACCTTTTGGTCCTCTAATTAATTATCTACTTTATCAATTTGTCATTTGTTTAGTTGATCAAATGATATGTCAGTTTACTCACACTTCTAGATAATTGATTACGTTGAGAAACATGTTTCTCAACAATAAGTTTATAAAGAACGTCTAGAGTAGAAGGTTGAACAACTAACTAAAATTGCATAAAAAATAAATGATATGATAACAATGATAAAAGAAATTGAAAAAGATAAGTAAATAGATTTTTGATAGATTGTGTGGTCAAAGATAATCTTACACTAACAAGCTTTATATAGATTTAGAGTATCTAAAAAACTACACTAACATTATTTGTCAAATTCTTAACCTGCTAAATCACAATTTAGATAATATAAGATCGTGATTAATAACATAAATATAAGTAGCTAATTTGTTAATTGTGTTAAAGATAAAAATAGCCTGCATCCCCTAACTGAATGATTGTCCAAATACTCTCCTTCCTTATCTTTAAGGGAGTGAATATTCATGCATACTTTGAACTAAAACAACTCTAACTAAAGCTCATTGTTTTTATCTAACGTTCTTATTTTTAAGAACATGTCTTTCAACGTTTTTGAGGTGGTCAATTCACATGTATATATATAACCAAAGTTGCACAAATTATATATTCATTTTTCTCTATCCAAAATCACCTTCAACTTTTTTCCAATTATTTGTGGTCAACTCTATGGTTTTTTTACCCCAAAAAATCTATGGTCTTTTTTATTTTTTAATGTCTAAAGCCTTGATTTTTTCTTCTTCTTTTTATTAGTACAGTTGTATTGTGTTTTTTGAGCAAGTTGCACTTCATTCAATAAGGTAACATGTGTATTGTGCGTGTCACTATTTTTATTTTTATTTTTATTTTTATTTTATTTTTTATCTTAGACTTTAGAGAAAGGAATATCAAATTGATTGAAAAATAATGAAACAATTTGAATATGATTTATTCACCACAAAAAAAAAACATGCTTTTTTTATTTTTATTTTTGAATTTCTGACCGTGATCTCACATTATTAGTGATTAAAAATAATAAAATCCTATTTAAGATTAATAATGTCTTAACAAATATTAAATAGATTGATTTCATATTATCAATTGAAAATTATTGAACAAAATTGATTAAAATATTTTAATAAATGATTTTGCATTTAAAACATCTGAAATATTTTTACTTTTAGTTAAACATCGATGTGTTCTACATTAGTTAAATAAAATACACTTGATAGATAAATACTTTCACTTCAATCGAGTAGTCAATATATGACTTGAATAACATTTTTTTTATTTTTTTTAAGAGTACAACTATTTTTAATGTTAAATATTTTTTTACTTTCTTTCCGCACACCTTTTTCAAATTCTAAGAGTATAAAGGAATAATTGTCGAAGTAGTTATAAAACTTTTTTATGATCATGATCATCCTTGTTAGAACACAATGTTTAGAAATGATAGGAATTGAAACTGTAAAAGAATAGACTTAGTTTCATTGAGTTATGACAGTTACTTATAGTGCAGGTAATCTGCTCGTCATTTACAAAAATTATCAAACACTTTGTTAGTTACATTTTAACTAACTAACATGCTTAACAAACTCTTAACTGTCCTAACTGCATTGTTATGCTTATTACATTCATTTTGGATTAAAACATAACTAACACTCTTCCTTAATTCAAAATGGATTAAGTGTTGCTAAGCTAAGCTTGCTTCTCATCTCTTGGAACTTCACCCTCTTCAATCCTTTGGTTAGCATATCAGTCTTTTGATCCTTTGTACATCAATGTTCTAGCTCTATTCTTCCTTTGATTACTTGATCTCTTAGGAAGTGAAATCTAGTCTCTAGATGTTTACTTCTTCCATGAATACTTGGATGCTTGGATAAGTCAATTGCTGATTTGTTGTCTACCTTTATCATGACTGGTTCATCACCTTTCAGCCCTATCTCAGTCATTAAAGTTGCTAGCCATAGAGCTTGACAAGCTCCCATTGAAGCAACCACATACTCGGCTTCACAAGTGGATAATGCAACAATGTTTTGCTTCCTTGAACACCATGAGATTGGTGATTCATTTATCATAAAGACATAGGCAGAAGTGCTCTTCCTATCATCCTTGTCTCCACACCAATCTGCATCTGTAAATCCAATTAGTTCAGCCTTGCTTCTAGCCTGCTCTTTGGCATAATGCAGACCCAACCCACTTGTTTGTTTGACATATCTCAAAATCCTTTTAGCTGCCAAATAATGAGGAGTTCTAGGCCTTTCCATGTATCTACTAACCAATCTCACATTGTATGCTATGTCTGGTCTTGTGTTGCATAGGTACCTTAATGATCCTATCATTTGCTTGAATGTGGTGGAATCAACTGGATCTTCATTGCCTTCCTTGGACAGAATCAGGCATGCCTCTGTTAGTGTATTTGCTCCATTGCAGTCCTCCATTTTGAACCTTCTTAGTACATCATTGGCATACTTCTTTTGATGCATGAAAATACCATCTTCCTTGATTACAAACTCAATTCCAAAGAAGTATGATAATCTGCCCAGATCTGTCATCTCGAATTCTTTCTCCATTCTGATCTTGAATGCATTGATCTCCCTTTCATTGCTGCCAGTCAATAGCTTTTCTTCACATATACTCCATGCTCACTTGTGCATTTTTTCAAATTGATGTTCAATAAGGAATTGATCTATCCTTTTATTTCAGGCCCTAGGGGCTTGCCTCAGGCCATATAGGGCTTTCCTTAGCTTGTACACCTTCTCTTCCTTTCCTCTTATTTCATAACCTGATGGTTGGCTCACATAAACCTCTTCTTCTAGTGGTCCATTAAGAAATGCAGATTTGACATCTAGTTGATGTATGGACCAACTTTTGTAACTAGCCATTGATACCACCAGCCTCACTATTTCAATCCTTGATACTGGTGCAAACACTTCATCATAGTTTAGGCCAGGTTTTTGCAAGAATCCCTTTGCTACAAGTCTGGCCTTGTACCTTACAATCTTCCCATCAGGCTTCAGTTTAACTTTGTAGACCCATTTTACATCAATTGCTTTCTTGTGGGCTGGCAGGGTCATTAGTTTCCAGGTTTGGTTTTTTTCTATTGCCTTGAGCTCTTCCTCCATTGCTAGTCTCCATTTAGGATCCCTCAAGGCCTCATCATCATTAATTGGTTCTGATTCAGCCAACAAGGAAAAATGAACCAAATCTTCATCTGCATTGATGGCTAAGTCAACAGTAATTTTATATGGCTGCAATAGGACTGAAGGTAGCCTAGTTCTTTCATATCTCCTCATTGGTTCAGGTGCTGGTTGGCTGGCTCTCATCCAGTTCTACTACAACTGCCCTACTAACTGGCATGTCTGGACTAGCTGGCTTGCCTGGTCCTGCACTGCTGGTGTTGGCTTCACATTTCTTCCAATCCCATCCTCTTGATTCATCTACTAGTATGTCCCTACTTGTGATTACTTTATTCTTGTTTGGATCATACAGCTTGTAAGCTCCAGTTGAATCATAGCCCAGCAGTACCATGTGCTCGGACCTGTCATCAAGCTTCCTTCTATTCTAAGCTGGCACATGCCTGAAGCACAGTGAACCAAACACTCTAAAATGATTCACAACTGGCTTTCTTCCAGTCCAAGCTTCTTCAGGTGTTCTAGTACCTAGTCTCTTGGTTGGACACCTATTCAAGATATACACTGCAGTTGACACTGCTTCCCCCCAAAATTTATGAGGCATTTTCTTCCCCTTTAACAAACTCCTGGCCATGTTTACTATAGTTCTGTTTCTCCTCTCAGTCGTGCCATTATGCTGAGGAGTGTATGGTGCAGTCACTTCATGCAATATCCCTTTTCAAGCAACTGTCCAAGACTTAGTAGATTGTTCTTCATGTTTGGCACATACAACACATCACTTATGAATGATTGTTTGCCATCTCTCCTTTGAATTAATACCTTTCCTACTCCTTCTGTTGTGACCGTGTTGTTGTCTGCAAATCTGATTTCCCTTTTTACCTTCTCATCAATACTTACAAACCACTCTTTATGGCCAGTCATGTGATTTGAACAACCTCTGTCAAGGTACCACTGCTTTGGGCAGTCATCGTCTGACTTTGTTGTAGCCATTAACAACACCTCCTCTGAGTCTGAATCCTCAGCTGAATTTGGGTTTCATCATCCTCTCTTTGAACCTTCTTGGATCTGCATTCATTTGCAAAATGCCCCCATTTTTGACAATTGTAACATTGAATTCCTTTCTTGTTGAATTTCTTCTTGCCATTCGAGTTCTTATTGCTGGTATCACCTTGGCTTGTCTTCTTGCTAACTTGGGCCTGCAGGGCCTGCACTTGAGATACTGAAGTTGCTGCACACGATTGAAGTAATCTGCCACAGCTTTATCTTCTTTCATCTGCAATAGTTCATATTGCCTTCTTAACATTTGGAGCTTCACTTTCTTGGCCTTTTCCCCACTTGTATAGTACTTGACCAAGATCTCCCATGTCTCCTTTGATGTAGATGCCTTCGAGATCCTCTCAAAGTTGTTTGAATCCACATTTTGTTGGATGTAAAACAATGTCTTGCAGTCTCTCTTCTTGCATTCTTTGAAGATTGTTTGTTGTCTTTCTATTGGATTTGCACCAAGTTGTTCATAACCATCTTGAACAATCTCAAACACTTCTTCGCTCGAAATCCTCCTCCATTCATGTTTCCTTTCTTTCTTTAACTCACACTTGTGTTTCCCAATTTTGATTCCCCCTCACACTTGCACCCGTGTTTCCCAAGAATTATAACCCACGCTCTTGATACCAATTGTTAGAACACAATGTTTAGAAATGGTAGGAATTGGAATTGTAAAAGAATAGACTTAGTTTCATTGAGTTATGACAATTACTTATAGTGCAAGTAATCTGCCCAGCATTTTCAAAAATTATCAAACACCTTGTTAGTTACATTTTAACTAACTAACTAACATGCTTACCAAACTCTTAATTGTCCTAACTGCATTGCTATGCTTCAAAATTTTTTATTAGAGTTTCAAAAAATACTAAAAGAGAAAGATTCATACTGTATTATAGGCTAAGAAATTT
>JBBPBP010000002.1:11571072-11588666 GCA_037974735.1 Cicer chorassanicum
AAACATAAAAAATTTTAGAAAAAAAAAACTTAAATATTTTGATAAAAAATAGAATTAGATTTTTGATGTTATTGATATTATTTACAAGTTTTTTTTAATGTTTTTTACAATTTAAATAAAAAATGTTTTTTTTGAGATTTTAATGTTTCTTTTTTATTAAGAACTTAATTTATAAAATTCGAATAGTTCCTCTAAAATATTTGGGATAGTCAAGATCATCCTCTAAATTTGGGTTTGCTTAGAGAAAAGATATATGACTTTCGGTTGATTTGGTACTTTCGGTTAAAAACAGTTGAATTTTGGCGTTGAATGTTGAGGGAATTCAATATAATAAATCACGTTTTCGACCAAGTTTAAAAAAGAAGATTAGAATTTAGATACCACATATATAAACAAAAAATTAGGTTTGCCTAAAAAAATAAAAGATTAGGTATACGTTATATAGCATATTATCGAGTGACCCTACTTCAATTGAGAAACATATATTTTGTGGAACAATGTTTATTTCGACGGTTAATTAGACCTAAATTATAATTGAGGATATTTATACCTAATCGGACCTTTACTTTGACCTTAATATTTGTTTTATGAAAATATTGATAGCAATTTATTCATAATAATATTTTAAATACATGTCAGAATATCAATATACAAATAAAAATTAGTTAAAAATGTGATTATTTTAAACAACATTAATAGATTGTCGAAATATTTATACAAAACGGATGTATAAATATTCTTTCTTGAGATTTTCTTTGAATATATGGTTTTTGAATTGGTTATTTCATTGTTTTGTTTCAAATTCCGCAATATTGATGTATGTGCGGATTTCAAGTTCCCCAATACAAATTAAAAAAGTTATATAAATAGTGCATGTAGAAAGAAGATTATAATTTATTTTCTTAATAAGTTAGCTCAAATTTTATTTTCTAAATACTATAGAACATTATGTGTGTCGACACAACATTAATAGATTGGTAGTATTAGACTATGTTTGGTAAAAATTAATTTATAACTTATAACTAGTTGATAGTTTAATTATAAACTATAAATTATAAGCTAATTTACATGTATTGCTTAATCTAAAACAATATTTTCTACCCTTAAAATTTGATATATTTCAAATATTATTCTTTTCTAATTTTTTTAATAATACCCTTAATTTGTTATTTAAGTTTAATGTTGCAAATACTTTGTTGGTGTTGGTTCTTCCGGTTGAGCTTGTAGAGGACTTAAACTTGTAAAATAATTATTACTCTATAAACCTATTAAAGAGCTAAAAATAATCCTAGTTAATTACGGTAATGGGTTTCTAAAGAAAATTAAATGATGGTCGCATAAAGAATAAAAATAAGCCTCAAATTTTAGTATTGAAACAATTGGTTGTTCTTTCTTTTGTTATTTTTATTTCTAAAGAAACTAATAGCGAAATACACACAAACTAAACACGAGACAAGCAATATTGCATATTAAATATTGTTGCAACTTTTTATTCTATGAATTGTATTGAATTTATTGATGAACTATATCCCAAAAACATGTATGTCCACACAACACACGTGAAACTATAGCCTATATATAATTAAACAAGAAGACAGGGCCGGTGGGTCTGCCCTACATGTGCATGCATATAACAAAGCATCCAAAGCTCATTTCAATACGTTCCAAAATAATTTCTATTTGTATGAATATTCATTGCATACCTCACTATCACACTTCCACCAAAATAAGTTATGTATATTTTGTTGTTGGATATTTGGAATCATCATCCATACTGATTAAGATGCATTTGATAGTGATTTGCTGAAAATGAAAGTTCTTCTTCTTTATCTATAAGGGCATATTTTCATGTAGTTATAATGGAAAATCAATTCTTAATATAATATAATATACTTGATTTTTATTTAAAAATCAATAACTTATTTTACTTTTTTAACAAAATCATATGACATTATTCTAAATTTTCACTAAATTAGTATGACTCGAGCCGTAAACGTTTTGGAGCTATTAAATATGTGGTCGTGTATTTAATATTTGACTTATCCGTTTGAAATTCACCATAAATGTGTTTTAGATTATTGGATGGATAAGTCTCTGCAATATATATAGAAACACATGATTTTCTACTCATGTGTATTCAAATTCACCATTTAAAAAAGAAAGTCTTAAATGTTTATAGACACTTTATGAACAGGGTGTTATAGTGGGGATCTCCATATATACCCCCATATGAAAAAATATTTGTATCTAAGTTCTTCCCTACATGGTTAGCAACTTTAATGCTTATCCCCATATCCTCTCTAGACACCTAGGCGTATGTTTCGATGGAGAACGTTGGGTTTTACTTTTCTTTTTTAACTAAAAACACTATAAATATTTTATAAAAATGAATTAAATATAATTTAAGTATTACATGATCTTTTATCATATTGTTTCTTAATTCTTTTTAAAATATTGAATACATATCAAAATATAGACTTAATCTTTCATAGCTTATCCCTCCAAAAATCTCTAAAATCCAACTCCGAAACATATCCTAGATGTCTGCACCCGCGATTGCTACCTGCAATTGGATTATAAAAAGACAAAAATAAAAAAAAATCAAACAAACTCAATTAAAATATTGTTTCATGCCAAACTCAGACCAATGTGATCCAATTCAAAGCCACTATGGGTCGAACTCAGACCAACCCAATCTGTAAAAATACATGTTTTTGATTAATACACAAAGACCAATGGTGACAAAGCAACAAAAAGAAGAATTCCTCCAATTCATTTTCAAACATCCTTTGATGAATTACAAATAAATAGATTATATAAAGGTAAAATAATTCAAGCCATAATTCAACTACAAGAGAACCTTACATACTTTGCATATGCATAAAAAAATATTTTCAAAAGTCCAAAATAGTATTTTCAAAATATTAGAATCTTTATTTTTGACTAAAAATAATATTGTAATCGAATACAACCCAGGTGTATTCGAATACAGATGCAATTTGCTAAGTCAGAAGCAAAAACGTATCATCTGTATTCGACTACAACCAAGGTGTATTCGAATACAGATGAAACATGGCTAAGTCAGAGGCTAGACTATCTCATCTGTATTCGACTACAGATGAAAAATTGATAAGTCAGAGGCTAGACTATCTCATCTGTATTCGACTACAGATGAAAAATTGATAAGTCAGAGGCTAGGCCATCTCATCTGTATTCGACTACACAGTGAAATATTTGAATAATTTTTAACGTTGCAGCAAGTTGTATTCGAATACAGATATCATGTAATCGAATACAAATGGAAGAAATGCAATGTTTCAGTTCTGAATTCAATTTAAAACATTGCAATTCTTCCTCAAACCTCTTGGATCAAAGGCCACGAATCTAAAGAGATGTTTGAGGACTATAAATAGGTCATAACTTCATATTCAAATTACGAATTCGAATTACACATTTTCAAAGACTTTGAACTAAATTTTCTGAATTTTTCTCTAAGTCTTTTCAGAAATTCAAGTACTTGCATATCATTTTCATATCCTTAAGGTTCTCAAAGTACTTGAATAAATCTTGAATTATTTATCATTATACCTCCTTTCTATTCCTATACCCTTATCAAAACAACAAGTGTTTGTAAAAGAAAGTTGTACTTTCTTTAAGTATTATATCTAAGATAGTAGTGTTCTATCATAGACAGTTTGTTAGAAGATTGTAGCCAAGGTCCCAGGGTGAGGACTTGTACATATTCTGACAGATAGTGAAGAAAATCTTTTGTGGTGAGCAAGAGGACTGGACGTACCCTTGGTTATTAGGGGAACCAGGATAAATTTGCAGTGTTCATTTACTTACTGTTATTTACTTTTTCATCTACCAATATTAAACGCAAAAATCAATCACTAAAATTCTAAAAACTGTCAAAATAACCAAACACCTAATTCACCCCCCCCCCCTCTTAGGTGCACATCTGATCTTACAATTGGTATCAGAGCAGGTTCAAGGTAACTTACTCCTTGATCAAATAACTCATGGCTTCCGCACAACCAGTTTTCAGAGACGGTGGCAGCAGTAACAAACCACCATATTTCGTCGGTGAACATTACGATTTCTGGAAAATACGCATGCAAGCATATCTTGAGGCACAGGGAGACGAAATATGGGATGCTGTCGAAAATGGTCCGTACATTCCAACAACAGTCATCAACAACAAAGAAGAAATTAAGATAAAGAATTCTTGGACCGATGACGATAAAAGAAAAGTGTTGTTTGATAAAAAGGCTAAAAACATTCTACAATCAGCACTTGGTATGGATGAATTTTTCCGCATATCTCACTGTAAAACAGCCAAGGAAATATGGGACACATTGGAAGTAACCCATGAAGGCACCATAGAGGTAAAAAGATCCAAACTAAATACACTTTCTCAAGAATATGAATTGTTTCGTATGCAGCCTGGAGAAACTATATTAGACATGCAGAAACGATTCTCCCACTTGACAAATCATTTGACAGCCCTCGGAAAGGTCTTCTCCAACGATGAATTGAATCTGAAAGTATTACGATCACTAACTAGGGCGTGGCAACCAAAGGTGACAGCGATATCAGAAAAGAAGAGTTTGTCCAAAATGTCACTTTCTGCATTATTTGGCAAACTACAAGAACATGAAATAGAACTTGGACGATTAGAGCAAAATGAAACCCAAGAAAAGAAAAGCAAAAATATTGCTCTAAAGACCGAATCAAAAGAAGTAGTCAAAGAAGAAATTTCTGATGACGACGAAAACATCAACTTCCTTGTCAAGAAATTCGGTAAATTTCTTAAAAATAACAGAAGTTTCAAGAAGAAGAACTTCAGAAAGAAAGATAGCACGACTAACCAAAACTTCACATGCTTTGAATGTGGGAAACAAGGACATATTAAAGCAGATTGTCCAGATCTCATCAAAAAGAATGCCGGTAAAAGAAAAGACTTCAAGAAAGCATATATAGCATGGGAAGATAATGACATAAGTTCAACATCAGAAACTGAAAGTGATGAATGTGCAAACGTTGCACTAATGGCGTCACATCATTCAGATGACGAAGAGGTTAGTAACTTAAACACCCCTCTTTATAATCATGAATTAGTTATAGAATACAATGAAGCACAAAATGCAATAAAGGAACTTCTTGTTGAATGTAAAAATTTGCTTAAACAAGTATCAACTCAAAAGAAAGAAATCTCATGTCTTAAAGAAAAAATTAATCTTATGGAAAAAGATGCTGAAAAATCTAAGCAGAATTCTACATGCAACAATTGTGATTCCCTTTCATTTAAAATTGTTCAACTAAATAGAGTAATTGAAAGATATGAAAAAGGACATATAGGATTGGAAAATGTTCTAAACATGCAAAGATATTCAAATGATAAAAGTGGTATTGGATTTTCTAAATTTGATAAACCAAGCACTAGTAAGACCATTTTTGTAAAATCAAGTACTCAAACAAATCTAAGAAACATGACAATTGTACAAAAAGAGCATTCGCATAAAGAAAATATTACTAACAATAAACTTCATACATACACAAGTAAAATTCCTACTTGCTCATATTGTGGTATCTATGGACACACACCAAATACTTGTCATATAAGAAACATTAGCATTCCTAAAGGTCATTGCATATGGGTCAAGAAAGGCACTAACCCCCAAGGACCCAAAGCACTTTGGGTACCTAATAAAATTTGATTTCAATTTTGCAGGGATGCTCACAAAGTACTTCAAATTTATGGTACTTAGATAGTGGGTGCTCCAAACACATGACGGGAGACATAACAAAATTTTCAGCATTGACCCTTGAATCGAAAGGACATGTAGTATATGGAGATAATAACAAAGGGAAGATCCTAGGCATTGGAAAAATTGGAAAAGCACCTTCTCCAACAATTGAAGATGTTCTTTATGTTGAAGGCCTAAAGCATAATCTAATAAGCATCAGCCAGTTATGTGACAAAGGACACAAGATAGTCTTCAACAAAGAAGAGTGCATCATTCAAAATGCAGCAACAAGTGAAATTCAATTTATCGGTAAACGTTTCAAGAATATTTTTATACTTAATTTTGATGATTTATCCTTGAAAATGAAATGTCTTTTGGTAAGCGACAACAATGATGCATGGTTATGGCATAAAAGAATTGCACATATTCACATGGATCATTTAAATAAACTAGTCAAGCATGATCTAGTTGTTGGATTACCAAAAATGAAATTTGTCAAGGATAAATTATGTGACGCATGTCAAAAAGGTAACCAAACAAAAACTTCTTTCAAAGCTATAAATGTTATATCTACTACAAGACCACTTCAATTAATACACATGGATTTGTTTGGTCCATCAAGAACTAAAAGTCTTGGTGGAAACTCATATGGACTAGTAATTGTTGATGACTTTTCAAGGTACACATGGACCTTGTTTTTGTCAAACAAAAACGAAGCTTTTAAAGCCTTTAAAAATTATGCCAAACTAGTCCAAAATGAACAATCATCCAAAATTGTATCAATTAGAAGTGATCATGGAAGAGTCAAAATACCTTATTTGAAGAATTATGTGAAGAAAATGGAATTTTCCACAATTTTTCTGCACCAAGAACACCTCAACAAAATGGGGTTGTTGAGAGAAAGAACAGGTCCTTGATAGAACTTGCAAGAACTATGTTAAGTGATTCAAATCTACCAAAGTATTTTTGGGCAGATGCCGTAAACACGGCATGCTATGTTACTAACAGAGTAAACATTCGGCCAATTCTTAAGAAGACTCCGTATGAACTATACAAAGGTAGAAAGCCCAACATCTCTCACTTCCACATCTTTGGATGCAAGTGCTTTGTGCTAAATAACGGAAAAGACAATCTTGGAAAATTCGATGAAAAAGCAGATGAAGGTATATTTATTGGGTATGCATTATCTAGTAAAGCTTTTAGGATTTTTAATAAAAGAACTTTAATTGTAGAAGAATCAATACATGTTACTTTTGATGAAACTAACCCCTTGAAAGAGGACAAAGCTATTTCTTTTGATGATGATGATATTGAAAGTAATGATCCAAGTAAAGAAGATCCAATTGATCAACCGAGTCAAGAAAATGAAGTCAACATGGAAAAGGAAACCAATGAACTCCCAAAGGAATGGAGAACCCATCGATATCATCTGATTGATAACATCATTGGTGATATCAACAAAGGAGTTACAACTAGACTCAAATTGCAAGATGCATGTTTAAACATGGCATTTGTTTCGCAAATCGAACCTTCCAAAGTTGGTGAAGCACTAAAAGATGATCAGTGGATACTTGCAATGCAAGAAGAACTTAACCAATTCGAAAGAAACGAAGTATGGGAACTTGTTCCTAATCCAGGTGACAAACACATAATTGGTACAAAATGGATATTTAAAAATAAACTTGACGAAAATGGTATAGTTGTTCGCAACAAAGCAAGATTGGTCGCCCAAGGATACAATCAAGAAGAAGGAATTGACTTTGACGAAACATTTGCTCTGGTCGCAAGGTTAGAAGCAATACGTTTACTACTTGCTTATGCCTGTTCTATGAATTTTGAATTATTTCAGATGGATGTGAAAAGCGCATTTCTAAATGGATACATCAATGAAGAAGTATATGTCAAGCAGCCACCCGGATTTGAAGACTTCAAGAAACCTACACATGTATTCAAACTAAGGAAAGCTCTCTATGGTCTAAAACAAGCACCAAGAGCTTGGTACGACAAATTGAGTGCCTTCCTGTGTGAAAGAGGTTTTGAAAAGGGCAAGGTTGACAAGACATTATTTATTAAACGAAATAATGGTCACACCTTGTTGGTCCAAATTTATGTTGACGATATCATATTCGGTTCAACAAACAATGAAATATGTGAAGAATTCTCATTGATGATGCAAGGTGAATTTGAAATGTCCATGATGGGAAAATTAAACTATTTTCTTGGTCTTCACATCAAACAACTCAAGCATGGCATCTTCATCAATCAAGCAAAATATTGCAAGGAACTGCTAAAAA
The DNA here is from genome assembly GCA_037974735.1 of Cicer chorassanicum. Classification (NCBI taxonomy): domain Eukaryota; kingdom Viridiplantae; phylum Streptophyta; class Magnoliopsida; order Fabales; family Fabaceae; genus Cicer; species Cicer chorassanicum. The sequence goes on from JBBPBP010000002.1 coordinate 11,579,117, forward strand.
GATTTGTCATGGAAAAATGCAAGGAGAGTGCAACTCCCATGGGCTCCGGAACATATGTTGATAAAGATGAAACTGGTGCGTCTGTAGACATTTCAAAATATCGAGGTATGATTGGCTCTTTATTATATCTAACGGCCAGTCGGCCAGATATCATGTTTAGTGTTTGTCTATGTGCAAGATTTCAAGCAGATCCGAAAGAATCACATCTTGTAGCTGTCAAAAGAATCATGAAATACTTAAAAGGCACCATCAATGTTGGACTATAGTATCCTAAAGGTAGCATCTGTAGTCTCGTTGGATATTCTAATTCAGATTATGCAGGATGTAAAACAGACCGTAAAAGCACAAGCGGCACTTGTCATGTACTGGGCAATGCACTCGTATCTTGGTCATGTAAAAAGCAAGCATGTGTCGCACTCAGCACTGCTGAAGCCGAATACATAGCAGCAGGAAGTTGTTGTGCACAAATCCTATGGCTCAAGCAACAACTATGTGATTATGGAATTGATCTTGGATGTATTCCGCTACGATGCGACAACACTAGTGCAATCAATATTTCAAAGAATCCAATCATGCATTCTCGGACCAAACACATTGATATACGACACCATTTTTTGCGTGACCATGTGCTTAAAGGAAATGTTGAAGTAACCTTTGTGGATACTCATAACCAACTTGCGGACATCTTTACTAAACCACTTCCTAAAGACTCCTTTTTCAAATTACGACGCGAACTCGGCATCTTAAGTGAAAGTGATCTTTAAACATAAGGTAAAATGTTATCATCATGACAAAGGTATGGTTTAATTCTTGTCTTCACATATTAAAATTTAGTTGACTATGTCTACATGTTATTTATGTGATTATATGAAGTTTGTGTTATGTTCTGCTTGATAAAATCATGTCTGTTTCAAAAATCTGGAAGTCGTAGCCGAATACAATCAAACTGTATTCGAATACAGATGATTCTGGAAAACTGTATTCGATTACCATCTTACTGTATTCGAATACAGATTCGCAGTTTTCTGTCATATATAAAGCTGTGCAATCAGTATTCGAATACCATTTCATCCCTACCCTCGAGCTCGTCCTTCCATTCTTATCATCTCTGCGAATCAAACTTCACAGAACTGCTTCGTTCATTCCCGATTGCCTTTCCAAACCTTTAATTTCTTCAATTAATTGCGAAATCACTCATCCCTTTCTTCAGATTTGCGAATTCAAAAACCCTAAATCCCCAAAATTCTTTTCCTTTCACGACTCAGTTTCAAATCCCGAACCCTAAAACCTCAACGACAATGTCAAACATCTCCAACACTGTTGAAAACGCACGCAAACGTGGACCTCGCACCAAGCATGCAAGCGTGGGTCCTTCCAAGAGACGTACCAAAGGTACCAATGTGACAGATTTGTCTCGTCTCCTGCACTCTCCCGAAGAAATTACTCGGTTTCGCACGCTTTACTCCGACAAGAGGCTCATCGTTCCCAAATTCGGTACTTTAGATTCGTTCTCTGCTTTTCAATTTCCTACTTTACTTAGGGCCCAACATGTTGAGGACTTTATTGCTTACAAAGGTCCGATATATCCTGATTTGGTTCGAGTCTTTTATTGTAATCTTCGTCGGGATGGCAAAATGTTGATTTCTCGTGTCAAAGGAAAAACTATTGAACTTGATTCTCATATTATTGGTGACATTTTGAAAATACCTGATATCGGCCAGAAAACCAGTCCGACTAATTTATGCAAATGGTATAGTGTCTCGAAACATGATGCTTATGTGGCTCTGTGTCGCTTTGACAAACAAACCATAGAACGCAAGCAACTTCAGGCTAGCTCCACCTTTGCAAGGCAACGATTTAGTGTTGGAAATTTAACTGTCGACTATCGTCTGCTTCATTACTTCTTAAGCTACATTTTGGTTCTTAAGGCCGGTAACTATTCTCAAATTTCTGAGTTACTACATGTATGAAGGTCTTCCTCTTAACTGGGCCTATTTTGTTAAGTCAGTCATGTTTGTATCCCGTGAAGCTGTTGGCCTGCCATATGCTAAGGAAGTTTCTCGTATTCTTGAACACTTTGGGGTGGATTTTTCTGAGGAAGTTGTGTATACGGTTACTAAAGATAACCTGCTAGATTTAAGTGTTCTTCCCAGCATGAAAATTGTTTGGAGTGAACTGCTGCAAAAATACATCCATCAGAGTGATATCGGTCAGACATCTGCTGGTGTTCCTGCCGACACCTCTGCACCTACTACTGCTCCTTCAGATGATGCTGATGACGATACTGCATCTGCTGATGATCAGGTCTCTAACCGCTTGATTATGGCTAAACTTGATTCTCTTCAGACCTGCTTCTCAGGATTTACCACTTCGGTCGATGCTCGCTTTCAAGCTCTCGAATCCACCATCGCTACCAATCATGACAGCCTGGTCCACGAGATGTGTATCATCGCAGATAAAATTGATCACCTCCATCTACCTCTTGATCGTCGCTGATTTGTACTTCATTTCCTAGGACTAGTTCGCTTTTTGTGTTACTAGGATTGACTTTCTCTTCTATTTTGCTTAATGTAATCGTTGCTACTTTCCGATTAACTTTGCTATTATTGTCTGCATTTTATAACTTCATCTGATTGATTATATCACTGTGATTGTTCTTGGTTTCTGTTACATTTCTTGTGTTAAATCCCTTACTTTCCTATTGCTGGTATTCTTCTTTTTGATCATGTCAAAAGGGGGAGAAAAACTATGTATTTTGTTGCTTGTTGTTGTCCGTTAATATTTAAATGTAGGTACTCAACACACAAGTTTGCATACATTACGGGGGAGTACACTACGCATACCTTACGGGGGAGTCATCAAAATCAACAGCAATGGTTTTGTCATAATCAAAAAGGGGGAGAATGTAAAAATACATGTTTTTGATTAATACACAAAGACCAATGGTGACAAAGCAACAAAAAGAAGAATTCCTCCAATTCATTTTCAAACATCCTTTGATGAATTACAAATAAATAGATTATATAAAGGTAAAATAATTCAAGCCATAATTCAACTACAAGAGAACCTTACATACTTTGCATATGCATAAAAAAATATTTTCAAAAGTCCAAAATAATATTTTCAAAATATTAGAATCTTTATTTTTGACTAAAAATAATATTGTAATCGAATACAACCCAGGTGTATTCGAATACAGATGCAATTTGCTAAGTCAGAAGCAAAAACGTATCATCTGTATTCGACTACAACCAAGGTGTATTCGAATACAGATGAAACATGGCTAAGTCAGAGGCTAGACTATCTCATCTGTATTCGACTACAGATGAAAAATTGATAAGTCAGAGGCTAGACTATCTCATCTGTATTCGACTACAGATGAAAAATTGATAAGTCAGAGGCTAGGCCATCTCATCTGTATTCGACTACACAGTGAAATATTTGAATAATTTTTAACGTTGCAGCAAGTTGTATTCGAATACAGATATCATGTAATCGAATACAAATGGAAGAAATGCAATGTTTCAGTTCTGAATTCAATTTAAAACATTGCAATTCTTCCTCAAACCTCTTGGATCAAAGGCCACGAATCTAAAGAGATGTTTGAGGACTATAAATAGGTCATAACTTCATATTCAAATTACGAATTCGAATTACACATTTTCAAAGACTTTGAACTAAATTTTCTGAATTTTTCTCTAAGTCTTTTCAGAAATTCAAGTACTTGCATATCATTTTCATATCCTTAAGGTTCTCAAAGTACTTGAATAAATCTTGAATTATTTATCATTATACCTCCTTTCTATTCCTATACCCTTATCAAAACAACAAGTGTTTGTAAAAGAAAGTTGTACTTTCTTTAAGTATTATATCTAAGATAGTAGTGTTCTATCATAGACAGTTTGTTAGAAGATTGTAGCCAAGGTCCCAGGGTGAGGACTTGTACATATTCTGACAGATAGTGAAGAAAATCTTTTGTGGTGAGCAAGAGGACTGGACGTACCCTTGGTTATTAGGGGAACCAGGATAAATTTGCAGTGTTCATTTACTTACTGTTATTTACTTTTTCATCTACCAATATTAAACGCAAAAATCAATCACTAAAATTCTAAAAACTGTCAAAATAACCAAACACCTAATTCACCCCCCCCCCCTCTTAGGTGCACATCTGATCTTACAATTGGTATCAGAGCAGGTTCAAGGTAACTTACTCCTTGATCAAATAACTCATGGCTTCCGCACAACCAGTTTTCAGAGACGGTGGCAGCAGTAACAAACCACCATGTTTCGTCGGTGAACATTACGATTTCTGGAAAATACGCATGCAAGCATATCTTGAGGCACAGAGAGACGAAATATGGGATGCTGTCGAAAATGGTCATTACATTCCAACAACAGTCATCAACAACAAAGAAGAAATTAAGATAAAGAATTCTTGGACCGATGACGATAAAAGAAAAGTGCTGTTTGATAAAAAGGCTAAAAACATTCTACAATCAGCACTTGGTATGGATGAATTTTTCCGCATATCTCACTGTAAAACAGCCAAGGAAATATGGGACACATTGGAAGTAACCCATGAAGGCACCATAGAGGTAAAAAGATCCAAACTAAATACACTTTCTCAAGAATATGAATTGTTTCGTATGCAGCCTGGAGAAACTATATTAGACATGCAGAAACGATTCTCCCACTTGACAAATCATTTGACAGCCCTCGGAAAGGTCTTCTCCAACGATGAATTGAATCTGAAAGTATTACGATCACTAACTAGGGCGTGGCAACCAAAGGTGACAGCGATATCAGAAAAGAAGAGTTTATCCAAAATGTCACTTTCTGCATTATTTGGCAAACTACAAGAACATGAAATAGAACTTGGACGATTAGAGCAAAATGAAACCCAAGAAAAGAAAAGCAAAAATATTGCTCTAAAGACCGAATCAAAGGAAGTAGTCAAAGAAGAAATTTCTGATGACGACGAAAACATCAACTTCCTTGTCAAGAAATTCGGTAAATTTCTTAAAAATAACAGAAGTTTCAAGAAGAAGAACTTCAGAAAGAAAGATAGCACGATGCGACAACACTAGTGCAATCAATATTTCAAAGAATCCAATCATGCATTCTCGGACCAAACACATTGATATACGACACCATTTTCTGCGCGATCATGTGCTTAAAGGGAATGTAAAAGTAACCTTTGTGGATACTCATAACCAACTTGCGGACATCTTTACTAAACCACTTCCTAAAGACTCCTTCTTCAAAATACGACGCGAACTCGGCATCTTAAGTGAAAGTGATCTTTAAACATAAGGTAAATTGTTATCATCATGTCAAAGGTATGAGTTAATTCTTGTCTTCACATATTAGAATTCAGTTGACTATGTCTACATGTTATTTATGTGATTATATAAAGTTTGAGTTATGTTCTGCTTGTTAAAATCATGTCTGTTTCAAAAATTTGGAAGTCGTAGCCGGATACAATCAACCTGTATTCGAATACAGATGATTCTAGAAAACTGTATTCGATTACCCTCACACTGTATTCGAATACAGATTCGCAGTTTTCTGTCATATATAAAGCTGTGACAGTAGGTATTCGAATACACTGTCCTCATTCCTCTCGAGCTCGCCTCTCCATCCCTATCATATCTACGAATCAAACTTCACAATTGTTTCGTTCATTCACGATTGCCTTCCCAAACCTTGTTCTTCCCCAATTAATTGCGAAATCATTCATCCCTTTCTTCAGATTCGCGAATTCAAAAACCCTAACCCCCAAATTTCCTTCACTTTCCCAACTCAGTCTCGAATCCCGACCTCTAAAACCCCAACAAACATGTCAAACATCTCCAACACTGTTGAAAACGCACGCAAACGTGGACCTCGCACCAAGCATGCATGCGTGGGTCCTTCCAAGAGACGTACCAAAGGTACCAATGTGACAGATTTATCTCGTCTCCTGCATTCTCCCGAAGAAATTACTCGGTTTCGCACACTTTACTCCGACAAGAGGCTCATCGTTCCCAAATTCGGTACTTTAGATTCGTTCTCTGCTTTTCAATTTCCTGCTTTAATTAGGGCTCAACATATTGAGGACTTTATTGCTTACAAAGGTCCGATATATCCTGATTTGGTTCGAGTCTTTTATTGTAATCTTCGTCGGGATGGAAAAATGTTGATTTCTCGTGTCAAAGGAAAAACCATTGAACTTGATTCTCATATTATTGGTGACATTTTGAAAATACCTGATATCGGCCAGAAAACCAGTCCGACTAATTTATGCAAATGGTATAGTGTCTCGAAATTTGATGCTTATCTGGCTCTGTGTCGCTTTGACAAACAAACCGTGGAACGCAAGCAACTTTAGGCTGGCTCCACCTTTGCAAAACAACGATTTAGTGTTGGAAATTTAACCGTCGACTATCGTCTGCTTCATTACTTCTTAAGCTACATTTTGGTTCCTAAGGCCGGTAACTATTCTCAAATTTCTGAGTTCGAACTTCAGATTATGTACTACATGTATGAAGGTCTTCCTCTTAACTGGGCATATTTTGTTAAGTCAGTCATGTTTGTCTCTCGTGAAGCTGTTGGATTGCCATATGCTAAGGAAGTTTCTCGCATTCTTGAACACTTTGGGGTGGATTTTTCTGAGGAAGTTGTGTATACGGTTACTAAGGATAACCTGCTGGATTTAGGTGTTCTTCCCAGCATGAAAATTGTTTGGAGTGAACCGCTGCAAAAATACACCCATCTGAGTGATATCGGTCAGACATCTGCTGGTGCTCCTGCCGACACCTCTGCACCTGCTACTGCTCCTACAAATGATGCTGCTGACGCTACTGCATCTGCTGATGATCAGGTATCCAACAGCATGATTATGGCTAAACTTGATTCTCTTCAGACCTGCTTCTCAGGATTTACCACTTCGGTCGATGCTCGCTTTCAAGCTCTCGAATCCACCATCGCTACCAATCACGACAGCCTGGTCCACGAGATATGTATCATCGCCGATAAAATTGATCACCTCCATCTACCTCCTGATCGTCGCTGATTTGTACTTCGTTTCCTAGGACTAGTTCGTTTTTTGTGTTACTAGGATTGACTTTCCCTTCTATTTTGCTTAATGTAATCGTTGCTACTTTCCGATTAACTTTGCTATTATTGTCTGAATTTTATGACTTCATCTGATTGCTTATATCAATGTGATCATTCTTGGTTTCTGTTACATTTCTTGTGTTAAATCCCTTACTTTCCTATTGCTGGTATTCTTCTTTTTGATCATGTCAAAAGGGGGAGAAAAACTATGTATTTTGTTGCTTGTTGCTGTCCGTTAATATTTAAATGTAGGTACTCAACACACAAGTTTGCATACATTACGGGGGAGTACACTACGCATACCTTACGGGGGAGTCGTCAAAAACAACAGCAATGGTTTTGTCATAATCAAAAAGGGGGAGAATGTAAAAATACATGTTTTTGATTATACACAAAGACCAATGGTGACAAAGCAACAAAAAGAAGAATTCCTCCAATTCATTTTCAAACATCCTTTGATGAATTACAAATAAATAGATTATATAAAGGTAAAATAATTCAAGCCATAATTCAACTACAAGAGAACCTTACATACTTTGCATATGCATAAAAAAATATTTTCAAAAGTCCAAAATAATATTTTCAAAATATTAGAATCTTTATTTTTGACTAAAAATAATATTGTAATCGAATACAACCCAGGTGTATTCGAATACAGATGCAATTTGCTAAGTCAGAAGCAAAAACGTATCATCTGTATTCGACTACAACCAAGGTGTATTCGAATACAGATGAAACATGGCTAAGTCAGAGGCTAGACTATCTCATCTGTATTCGACTACAGATGAAAAATTGATAAGTCAGAGGCTAGACTATCTCATCTGTATTCGACTACAGATGAAAAATTGATAAGTCAGAGGCTAGGCCATCTCATCTGTATTCGACTACACAGTGAAATATTTGAATAATTTTTAACGTTGCAGCAAGTTGTATTCGAATACAGATATCATGTAATCGAATACAAATGGAAGAAATGCAATGTTTCAGTTCTGAATTCAATTTAAAACATTGCAATTCTTCCTCAAACCTCTTGGATCAAAGGCCACGAATCTAAAGAGATGTTTGAGGACTATAAATAGGTCATAACTTCATATTCAAATTACGAATTCGAATTACACATTTTCAAAGACTTTGAACTAAATTTTCTGAATTTTTCTCTAAGTCTTTTCAGAAATTCAAGTACTTGCATATCATTTTCATATCCTTAAGGTTCTCAAAGTACTTGAATAAATCTTGAATTATTTATCATTATACCTCCTTTCTATTCCTATACCCTTATCAAAACAACAAGTGTTTGTAAAAGAAAGTTGTACTTTCTTTAAGTATTATATCTAAGATAGTAGTGTTCTATCATAGACAGTTTGTTAGAAGATTGTAGCCAAGGTCCCAGGGTGAGGACTTGTACATATTCTGACAGATAGTGAAGAAAATCTCTTGTGGTGAGCAAGAGGACTGGACGTACCCTTGGTTATTAGGGGAACCAGGATAAATTTGCAGTGTTCATTTACTTACTGTTATTTACTTTTTCATCTACCAACATTAAACGCAAAAATCAATCACTAAAATTCTAAAAACTGTCAAAATAACCAAACACCTAATTCACCCCCCCCCCCCTCTTAGGTGCACATCTGATCTTACACAATCTATTTGCTAGATGAGCATAGAAGGTTATGGAATTAGGGCATATGAGGATAAGCAAAGAGAATTTGAAGTGAGGGAACGTCAAAGCTCACATGTGCCTCATCTCATAGCAACATGATGGTAATTATACCACAATCTCAATCACATGATGACAATAATCATCATTCATCAATAGGGACACATGTCCAAAATCAGACGACAATCCAGAAGTCACTGACCATCTAACTCAAAAACCCTAACAAATTTATTCTGGAAACCCATAGGAATGTCCTACAAAAGGGCACCTGGTGTAGTGCAAGGTACATGTTATTCTAACCTAATATCACCTACTCTACGACACAATAAGCACATATTGCTTATAAAGTGTGTGTAGGTGCACTACCTCCATCGAGGAACAACAATCGTCTTTGTCACCACTAAGCAATCGTTTTCTCCTCTCTAATCACGAATCCAAGTCAACTTTGAATCAAATATGATCCAAAAATATTTCAAATCAACTCATAAAATGCTATTATGATAGTATTTGTAATCCAATTAAAACATTCAAAATACCAAAGTTAAGTATATATTACAATAAACGTATAAAATCATAAAGTTGTTTAAATAAATAATAAAGATGTATATATAATTAAAATATAAATAATATATATATATATATATAGAGAGAGAGAGAGAGAGAGAGAGGATAGGGTGGACACTAAAGTACTCGTACCATGATCATTCAGTTTTATAGATAATTATTTAAGTACATATCCATATTCACAATGTTGCTTTTTACCTTATTCATTACAAGTATTTTTTTTTTTTTTTT
>JBBPBP010000002.1:11600634-11622842 GCA_037974735.1 Cicer chorassanicum
TAAAAATGATAATAAATAAAACTATTTTTAGAATTAATTAGTTTTAAAATAATTAAAAACTATTTAATAGTTAAATAGTTTTTATAATTAAAAAAATATTTTTAAATAAATATATAATATTTTCTTAATATTATATTTTTTTTAAATGTAATTCATTAGATTTTATTAAATAAAATATGTGATCTATTAGATTTTCAAAATGTCTCAATTTTAAGAAATAGAGGGATTAAAATTGAGAAATTAAAAATAGATGAACCAAAATTACAAATCAGTTAAAATAGGGGGACCAAAATTGGGAAATTAGAAATAGATATATCAAAATTACGAATCAGTTAAAATAGGAAGATCAAAATTTGAAATTTGAAATAGAGAGACCAAAATTACAAATTAGTTAAAATAAGAGAACTAAAATTGCAAAATTTAAAGTAAAGGAACAAAATTACGTCAACTAAAATAAAGAGACTAAAAATGCATTTAAACTTGAATGAATCTCACCAATAACTCTATATTACCAAAGTGGAACACACAAAAAGAAAGGAGAGAGAAAATCATTTACCAAACACTCATATAAAGAGACACTGCAATTTCCTAGACCATAATAGACATGTCTATTTAGCATGGTGCTAATTAGAGGAAAGAACCTCTATTATGGATGCCTAGTAGAGTAGCTAAGTAGGTTGATATATAAATAAAGATATATTAGTGAATAAAAATAATTAATAATTTATTTGTGTCCACTCCATTGGTAGAATTAATAAAATAGATTTATTAAAAATTCTGGCATTAATATATTTTAATATGTAGTAAAATATATTTAGTCTAAATAAATAAATGTTTTTTTTTTATCTTCTAAGTTTAAAACGTCTTATTTTAGTTTCTTGCTTACTAAAATAGGTCACTCGTAGCTTACCATTAGAATGTTATTGAATTAACAAACTATATGTGAAGTAGACCGAAAATAACTCTATAAAAAAATAGCTTTTATAGTGTGGCAAATTTAGATTTTAGAGGGTTTATGGAATAGGAGTATAATTTTAGTAGTATTGAATAAAAATTTCTAAATAAAGCCAATGAAAAGATAATGTGTTGGAGAGTCCAAATGTTTTATAGATGGGAGAATTTAATTGTAGGGATGTATGCTTTTAATATGAACTTTTATTTTGTAATTTGATAAATTATTGTGGTTGCAACTCATAATATTCATTGGGAGAGTTTATAAGTTTCATAGAACTAATTTGAAAAGAAACGATTTTGAACTTGATCAACATAAAAAATTGGTCACTATAAAATTTTGAACTTGTTGTTTTGTTGGGTTATTTTATTGCTTAACCTTATAAGTAAGAATGAAAAATAAAAATCTCGAGGATAAAACTGGGTGTTCTCACTCCTTAACCTTATATCACATTGAGCTTTCTGGGAATATAGAGGCCACGACTCCTAATGTCTCCAATAAATTTTTTGTAATAACAATAATTTATAAAATAATTATAAAAAATAATAATTAGAAAAATACACAACATCTTTTAACTTTAATTTCAATTGTATTTTTGAGTTTAGTTTAGAAATATAAAAATCAAACCAATAATCTTATAAACTAAAAAAAAATCGAAATCAATTAAATTGATTTTTTTTCTTCTGTGTTCGAATTCAATTTGAATCGAACCAAATAAACTCACTCCATCTATGTTGATTTGAGTATGATTTCTAATTGTAATTTAAAAAGTGTTTACGTAACTGTTTTAATAGTATAAAAAATCGAGTGTTTGGAAAAGAAAATTATATATTTTTAAGTATCTTAATTTTATTAATGTCAATTTGATTGAGCATAACCAAATCGACATGTTTAATTTTGTAAGAAAAATTGTAAAAATTCAACTAAACTAATTTTGTTTTTGATTTATATTTTTTTCCTCTCCAAAGATACGAACTAAATCAATATGTTATACCCATTACTCCGTCTCTCTTAAACATATGCAACTTTTTAGTTCAATTCGTCCGCTTTTTGCAGTTGTGTATGAAAAAAATTGTGTGTTTACATTGCATATTAACAACCTAAAATTCTAATATACAATAAAATACTATATATAATTTATCAATTAAAATTTTAAAAATTCTACACCTCCATAATATTTGTTCAAGCTCCGCTGGTGTCTTATATTAATGCAAAAGAGTTGGAGTACTCTTGTACTCCTTCTAATTTCAATTATTATTAGATATTTTAGTTAGTTAATTAGTTAAGTTGATTAGCTAGTTACATTAGTTAGTTAATTATTTTATACTAATTAGTTTTTTATCTAATTAACAACATAATTTAGTACCCCAATTTTGTCATACTTATAAAAAATAAGGCTAAATTGCATTTGTGGTCCCTTAACTTAATTTCAGTTAACGTTTTAGTCTTTTATCTTCTTTTTTTCCCGATTTGGTCTTTTATTCTTTATTTGATGTTGTTAGAGATGAAAATATGAGTTTATTTAAAGATTTAAGTTATGAATTTGATGTAATTTGCATTATATTGAGGATGATAACTAATTTTATGGGTTTTGTTTGAAATTTTTGATATAATTTCCATTATATTGAGGATGAAAATATGGGTTTTGTTTGAAATTTTAAGTTACAAAAATTAACCAAATCTGCAAATAAAAAATGTTTTTTAATCCAACAAACCAGCTCTGTCCAGCCGATGAACATAATCAGATGAAAACAAATACGCTAAAATCATGAATGGATCAGATGTGTAGAATAACTCAGATTATGAGCAAATAAATTAAGCATCAAACAGGAAATTGATGGAGAAGGACAAAGGCAAGCAGGAAAGCAACTAGACAAGTTAAAAAACTCTACAAATATATCTTCATTTATTTTTTTAAAGGGATAAAGGAGATTAAAACTGCTGATATAAAAAAAATACACATACAAATAAGAAGAATAGGAAGAAATTAGAGAGAGTATCAGTAACAAACAACAAACAGGAAACCCAAAGGTATACAATAAATCTGTTATTCTTTATCTTCGGCATACAACTTCTCTTTCGTTTTATAAAAATGTAGATTTTTATTTTTATTTTGTAAGAGCAAAAATTAAGAGAATCTAATGAACGAAACATAAAAAATAAGACTAAAAAGTTCAAACCTGTGACAAAGTTGTCGTTGCCGTCGCCGCCGCACCCTCCTCCTCGATCTCTTCCCCTATCTCGGTTTCCTCTTCTCTCACCCTCCCGCGGTTTCCTCTCTCTCCCTCTCATGGTTTTGTGAGTTTCTATTAGGGTTTCAATGTTAGGCCTCTTTTAGTTTTAGTTTTTGTTTTGTTAAACCTAAGTTCAGTTGGGCTCCAAACAAAAACAAAATGTAAATCTGTCCATCTCAGCCCATTTAGTGGTTTTTTCCTCTTCTTATTTTTTTCAGAAATTAATTTATTTCATAAATAAAAATCAAATTTCATAAAAAATATAAATAAATATTTCATTAAAGATTAATTTGATGCGACATCTTTTTAATCTTTGAGTTGTTAGGACACAAGTGGTACAACTTGATAGTTCTAGAACTCTCTTTTTATTTTATTTTTTTAATAAATTAATATAAAAAGACTTATAAATTTATTTAATTAGATGTTTTATTTTTTTATTTTTTTTTTATCTTTGATTTATTAGGACATAAGTTGCGACAACTTGACGGTTCTAAATCTCATCCTCATAGATAAATTAATAAATTAACACTCATAAACAAATTAATAAATAAAAATTATTATGAAAGGTTAACTAGAAATGACATCTTTTAACTCATGAGTAACAGAACATAATTTATACAACCTAATAATTCTAAAACTTGTTTTTAAATAAATAAATATAAAATCAACTTTTTAAATTTGACTAATTACATGTGATCTTTTTTCAATTTTGAGTTGTTGAGGCGCAAGTTTTACTACTTGGTGGTTTTAAAACTCAATTTTAAAATAAAAAATAATATAAAATATTTTTAAGAGGATTAAATTAGATGTGACATCTCTCTTTACTCTTTGAGTTTTGACACACAAGTTTTACAACTTGATCGTCATAAAACGCATATTTTAAAATATTTATTCAAATCAAACTCTTTTATTTTTCTTTTCGTCACAACATTTTTTTTTAATCACAAAACAAATTTGCTTTGAAAACACTCAACACATATGTTTTTTTTAACCAAGAACTACGTAGCTTTAATTTCTTTATCGCACCGGGAGATACGTAGGAGCAAAATCACATTCTTGTCAAGCACATTAATAAAAATTTCTTTTTTTTTTTCCTTTATTTCTTAAGCACACATATATTCCAAAATCATATTAAAAAATAATAAAAATTGTTATTCATATTTAATAATAAGGAGAAATAAATATACTTAAGTTAATATTAATCTTGCAAATTAATTATACGTAATCGTGTTTTAACGGATGTCCTAGAGTGCTAATATCTTCCCTACACATAATCGACTTCTGAAGTCGAAATTTGGTTTCAAATACTATTTTTGTTTTTTTTTTTTCTTTCTATTTTTAAGGGTTTCCCAATATTTTCCCTATTTTAAAATAAATTTTGGTAGCGACTCCATGAAATTCGAGAAACACTCGAAATTTTAGGCCGCGACAGCTGGCGACTCCACTGGAGAGTCAAGCCTAACATAATTAATTGTGCAAAAATTTTAACTCTTTTTTTTTAATATTTTTTTGTTTTTCATTTTCTTTTACTTTATGTGTTTATTATTTTTTAATAAGTATTAGCTGACAGTATAATACTCTTTTAAGCTAGTATATCATTTTTATTTATTTATGTAGTTATTTATTTATTTTGTATATGTATATATGTTTTATTAGCATTATGTAGATATTTATTTATACTTTTTCAACATCCTACACTTTTACTAAGACACGCACTTATGAGTAGAACATTATACCCGTGTTTGAACAAGATTTAAGTTTAGTTTCGAGGTTGTGTAGTGGTAGCCTTCTGGATGTACATCCTATTTGGTTAACATGAATATCTCACATAGAGTTTGATCTTGTTGAGGGTATTGTCACTCCAAATAGTTACCTATTGTTGTTGACAATATTCCAAAATAGGATTACTGGCTCTAGGAACCATGTTTAGAACTATAGAGCCACCCTTGTGAGAGTTTCACTACATAAGCCAACAGACTCTTTCATCATAAGAATATCCATTTAAGCAGAAAATACCTCGTACATTCATTAAAAACAATCATTCTACATCATTGCATTCATATCTCGTGACATTGTTTCTTGTGAAAAATGAAATGACATTTTGCATTAATTTTCAGGATTGTTGGGGAATCATAAGGACCTTAGTCATGTATTAAATTAAAGTGGACAATGGAATCGGAAAAAAGAAAAACTTTACTTTTAAAGTTCAACTTGATTTGAAAAGTTTAAGAGACATCAACAATCAAATGAAAACCATATAACGTGAGAGTTTCTTTCACAAGTATGGGAAGATCCTAAATCTCTTGGCAGTGAATGTGCAAACAGGGGCCCTCACGGCATTGGCTCAGTATTACGACCCTCTCTTAAGATGTTTCACCTTTCAAGACTTTTAGTTGGTCCCGAAATTAGAGGAATTTGAACGAATATTGGGTTACTCTCTAGAAAAAGGAAATCCTTATTGATATACCGGGCAACCACCGAGTTTGAACGCAATTGCTGAAGTGTTGAAATTCAACATAAGAGAGTTGGCAGGTAAAAAAAGAGGAAAAAATGAGCTATTCACGGTTTTTCAAGAAAATATCTAGAACAAAAGTGTCAAGATTTAGCCGTTAAAAAAGAATGGGGTACTTTTATATATGTTTTGGCTCTCATTATCTATGGTATTGTTTTATTCTCAAACCTTGATAATTTTGTAGTTTTTGTTGTCATCAATGTCTTCTTAGCTTTTAACAAAAATAAACAAAATCCAGTTCTCGCGGTTCTTGCTGATGTATACTACTCTTTGCATATGTGCCATGAGAAGAAATGGGGAACAATTTTGTGTTGTGTTTCAGTGTTGTATACTTGGTTCATGTCTCACATGTTCAAGAAAGGGTATCATGTGGAAGTTAAAACAAATAGTGAATGGGCTCAGAGTATCACTAGCCTTACTGGGGACACAATTTCATGGTATCATAGAGAACAAGGGGTGGAGGAAGTAATATGCCAATGCGGAGATTTCCCAAATGTACCTCTCATGGGAACCAAAGGATGTATTAATTACAATCTGACAATAGCTCTGAGATAGCTTGGCTACCCTATGTTGGAGAAACTAGATGATAAGTCGTTTGAAGCTTTTGTTTTGCACAATACGGGTACAGTAGACCCACTGATGTTGCGAAGGATAAGTCGAGCTTAGGAAATGATCATTAGAAAAGGAAGAGTACTCGGATGCAAAAGTTGCAGCACAAAAGAACCCTATCAACAATGGGTAAAGAAAAGAGTCCAAGAAATCAAGTTGCCTTTCCACAATACACCCTCGAGTGATTAGAAAATACCTGAGCCTACTCTTGTTACCAATAAACAAATAGAAGAACTCAAAACCTCATTGTTAAAATCTAAACAAGAGAAAAAAGAGCGACAAGCAAAGTTAGAAAAAGTCTCACAAGGGAACGAGAACTTACAATCAGAAAACTCCTGTAAGAGTTAGTTCATGGAGAGAAGCAATAAGAGGTTGAGAATTGAAAAGGACAATAAACTTGACATACAAGATTGTATGAGAGGTGCAAATGAAGAGTTATATGTACGAAAGCAAGAAAGGAATCAAGCTATTGAAGAGGCCTATATGTGGAAGCAATTGTGGACAAAATCAGCAAGCTCTAAGGGGAACAAAAAAAGGAGTTTGAAGATTTAAAGAAAAAAATAAAAGAAATGGTAGCTGAGTATGAGAGTCAAGTAAGGAATGAGAGGCAACACAAAGAAGAAATTGAAGAGTTACTCTCAAAACATCAAGATGCACTAAGAAAAGAAATGGAGACTTCTAGTGAGTTGAAGAATTACATTAATTACCAAGAAAAGATCTATAATGACTTAAAGGATGAAACCACATATTGGGAGGATCATTTTATGATGTTGCTAGGTCAGTTGAAGAATCAAGAGATCTATAAAAAACTGGAAGATAAAGGTAGGCATTGGAAAGACTACTTTTCAAAATTGGCAATGCTAGCTAATCAAGCAATCATAAAAATTCCAAAGTATCTAATTGATATTGATGCAGTAATGCATCCGCTCAATACTCCAGTCAAAGTCTACAAGTTCGTTGAATATTGGAAAAATTTGGTAGAAGAATTGGATGAGAAGATTGGTTGTCCTATTAAGAGAAGATTGAAGTACCATAGTCAATGTAGTTTTTAATTTAAATTTGATGTACTCTTTTTCTCATCAATAAAGGTTTTGCTGTTTTGATTTTCGTTCACCATATTTTCTTCACTAATAATTCGTTTTTGTTAAAAAAAATTACATAAGGCTTATGATTCCCCAACATCCAACTATCATAATTAACTAACTAATTTCATACACATTACATTCATATTTTAATGCATACTCATAAAAATTTTATTTATTTATTTATTTAAAAAAATAGAAAAAAATCAATAAAGCTGTTTCCCCGACACCCTTATCGGACTAGCGCAAACTCCAAGATCATAGATGAACTTGAGCAAAACCAAGAAGTGATAAGACCGGATGTTAACCAATTGAAGGACAAGGTTAACCGAATCCTAGAAGCTATACAGGCTTTGGCAAGGAATGATAATACAGATGGGGATCCTCCAACTGCAAATGAAGAACACCAAACCACTCCTTCTCACCCACAAGGCTTTGGCAAGACCATGTTGTTAACCTTCAAAAGTTGTTTATGCAACTAAGGAAGTTCAGACTCTGTTTAAACCCTGCTAAATGCACTTTTGGAGTATGATCAGACAAGTTACTTGGGTTTATCGTTAGTCAAAAAAGGGATAGAAGTGGACCCAGATAAAGTAAAAGCAATACAAGAAATGCCAGCTCCACGCACGAAAAAAGAAGTTCGTGGCTTTTTGGGTAGATTGAATTATATTGTCAGGTTCACATCGCATCTCACCGCTACATGTGAGCCAATTTTCAAGTTGTTGCGTAGAGACCAAAAGGTTGAATGGAATGAGAATTGTCAAAAAGCTTTCGAAAAGATTAAGCAGTACTTGTTAAAACCTCCAATCTTAGTGCCTCATCTTCTTGGGAAACCGTTTATCATGTACTTAATAGTACTTAACAAGTCATTGGGTTGTGTACTGGGGCAGCATGACGAATCTAGTAAGAAAGAACATGTTATTTATTATTTGAGCAAAATGTTCACCAGTTGTGAAACAAGGTATTCACTGCTCGAACGAACATGTTGCGCATTAGCATGGGTTGCTCGTCGGTTGAGGCAATACATGTTATGTCATACAACTTGGTTGGTGTCAAAAATGGACCCAATTAAATACATCTTTGAGAAACCTGCTCTTACTGGAAAGATTGCCCGTTGGCAGATGTTGTTATCAGAATATGATTTGGTATACGTTACACAAAAAGCTATCAAAGGAAGCGCCATAGCAGAATATTTGGTCCAACAACCTGTAGAAGATTATCAATCAATGCATTGTGAATTCCCCGATGAAGGCATGACGACTTTATTTGAAAAGACTAAATTACCTGATAAAGAAAAATGGACGTTGGTGTTTAATGGTGCTTCTAACGTGTTAGGGCATGGAATTGGGGCCATTTTGATTTCTCAAAAGAACCAGTTCACTCCATTTACTGCTAGGTTGTGTTTTGATTGCACAAACAATATTGCAAAATATGAGGCATGTGTAATGGGCATTAAAGCAGCCATCGAATCAAAGGTAAAGGTTCTTGAGGTATATGGAGACTCATATTTGGTCATCCATCAGACAAAAGGAGAATGGGAAACTCGAGATTCCGAATTGATTTTGTATCATACGCATATCAAAGAATTGGTATAACACTTCAAGCAGATCATTCTTCACCATATTCCTCGAGAAGGAAACCAATTGGCCGACGCCCTGGCCACATTGTCATCAATGTTCAAAATAAGCGTCGGTCAGGATGTGCCGGTCAAAAAATTCAACGAAAGGATAAGCCAACATATTGCTTATCGATAGAAGAAGAGTCTGACAGCAAGCCATGGTTTTATGATATCAAATCATATGTTAAGAATAAGGAATATCCAGTGGGTATTTCAGAGAACGACAAGAGGGCTTTAAAGAGGTTGTCAATGAACTTTTTCCTAAATGGAGATGTTCTTTATAAGAGAAATCATGATATGATTCTCCTCATATGTGTGGATCAAGCAGAGGCGGAGAAAATCATTCAAGAGGTTCACGAAGGTTCTTTTAGAACACATGCAAATGGGCACGCAATGGCAAGAAAAATCCTAAGGCCTGGCTACTATTGGTTGACTATGGAGTCCGATTGCTTTAGTTACGTAAGGAAATGTAATAAATGTCAAATCTATGCTGATAAAGTTCATGTGCCACCCACCTCTTTGAATGTTTTAACATCACCATGGCCATTTTCAATGTGGGGAATAAATGTTATTGGACTCATCGAGCCTAAGGCTTCAAAAAGGCACCGGTTTATCCTAGTAGCTATTGATTATTTCATAAAATGGGTTGAGGCCGCTTCTTATGCTAATGTTACAAGAAACGTAGTTGTCAGATTCATCAAAAGAGAATTGATTTGTCGAAATGGCTTGCCAAATAAGATAATCATTGACATTGCGACCAATCTGAATAATAAAATGATGAAGGAGTTGTATAATAGTTTCCAAATTCAGCACCATAATTCTTCGCCATATCGTCCAAAAATGAATGGGGCTGTAGAAACATCAAATAAGAATATCAAGAAGATCATACAAAAGATAGTGGAGACATATAAGGATTGACCTGAAATACTTCCCTTTGCATTACATGGCTATAGAACCTCTGTTCTTACCTCAACAGGGGCAACTCCTTTCTCATTGGTCTATGGAATGGGAACGGTACTTCCCATTGAAGTTGAAATTCCCTCGATCAGAGTCTTGATGGAATCAAAAATGGAAGAGACTGAGTGGGTTCAATCATGATTTGACCAATTAAATCTCATAGAAGAAAAAAGAATGATAGCTCTATGTCACGGTCAGCTATATCAAGAAAGACTCAAAAAAGCATACGAGAAAAAAGTCCTTCCTCGAGAGTTTCAAGAAGGGAACTTGGTGTTAAAGAAAATATTTCCCATAAAAAAAGATTCTCGTGGAAAATGGACCCCGAATTACGAAGACCATATGTTGTGAAAAAAACTTTCTCTGGGGGAGCTCTAATACTCGCAGAAATGGATGGAGATGACCTTCCACTTCCAATAAATTCAGATGCAGTCAAAAAATATTATGCTTAAAAAAATGATCGAAAAATGGGCTCGCTAGGTTGAAAACCTGAAAAGGCGACATAGGCAAAAATTAGAGTATCCCGATGGATTGAAAACTTGGAAGAGTGATTCATGCAAAATTTAGGGATTAAAAAATCAAGCGTTTCAAACTGGGGGCAATTATTATTCAAACTTGGAAGCTGCCCAATGGAAGTGCCTAAATTACAAGAATGAATAGCGTTTGTTATCCCTTCAACTTAACCTAAACACACTCATCCATACCATTGTAACCCCAATTGTTTTGTTCCCAATGTAGTGAATGTACTTTTTCCAATGTTGTCATTCGATGTTTTATGATATACTCTTTTTAAACTAATCCACTTTCCTGTTTGATTGTTCCAACATTTTGAAATGTTATTTTATGATAATAAATGTTAAAAGTTGAAATATGTGAAAGTATTAAAATACCTTAAATTTTTTGACACTTGGAAAACATATACCGAGAACTCGATATATTCTCAACATGTATGGGTGCATATAAGAAAAATGAAGAGTAGTCATTTTAAACAATAGATTTTGCTTCGCCTCGAAAAAGCGGTCACTCGATAGATACGAAGAGTCATCATGTGGAAACAATATTTGTTTTTATTCATCCATTGAATCTTGGGGCGTATAAGAGCATCAGGATCGTGGAATCAAAGAAATGAATAAGAATTGATCTATAATGCATGACACACATAAATCATGCATAATTTACTCATACTCACACGATTCATGCATCTTCATTCACGCTTTACCTATACTCAATGCATAATGTAACATCCTCTAAATTTATTATTTAAAAATAATTAGAACCTATCAATATTATTCAATATTAAATTATGTGTGATAATTATTTGTCTTGTTCGATTTTTTGTAGTTGATAAAGTTATTAGTAAGAATTATTTAATCAATGGGGAGTTTATATATATATATATATATATATATATATATATATATATATATATATATATATATATATATATATATATATATATATATATATATATATATATATATATATATATATATATATATATATATATATATATATATATATATATATATATATATATATATATATATATATATATATATATATATATATATATATATATGTAGATGTGTTTTTCTAGTAAAAGAAGAAATTGGGCTAAGGGTTTGAGGCTTAGTGTGACCCAACCCACTTGAATGAATATAAATTTGGGCTATGTGTTTGTGGTTGGTTTTTATGATCAAGGTTAACAAAAAAAAAAGTGACATTTTTTCCCTCTTATTCTTCATTTAGGCCCAACATTTATCTAACCAACAATTTCCACTTTAAATTTCCCTAAGTCCACAATTTCTGTATACTCACTAATAATAAACAAAAAAGACTACTGAAACCTTAGCCACCATCACCTTCACACCCCATTTTCTTCGTGTATCCAAAGCTCGGAACTTCTTTTCCTTGTGAACAACTTTGTGGGGCTTAAAGCTTTGTACTAGGAAGAAAAGCGGCCAAGGTAAGGGCTTTTCCCCACACAAATTATAGTTAGGTCGTTGGTTGGATGACATGAAATAAATAATCGTGATTACTTTTATTTTAAAAGGAATAAATGTAGACTAAATGGATTAAAATAATAAAACCCCAATTTTTGTTGAGATTGAATTGTAATATATGACTTCTATGGAGTAAAGTATGAAATTTTATGCTATGTGTGATAAAATTGTAGTTTTACGATGAATATGAAATAAAGTTTGAATTTTTACCTTATATGTGATAAAGTTTTAACTTTTATTATGTATATGAGTTGGAGTTTGAACTTTCTTGTTATATATGTTAAAGTGTTAATTTTTATGGCATATATGATATAAAGTTTCTATTTTTATGTGTATGTGGTGAAAGTCATAATTTTTATGATTATTTGTCTATGAATATGTGATACTCATGATAAGGATGTGTGATATGTGTTCTAGTGATATGTGAGTAAGTGATGATGTTAAAAAGTAATTTTGAATGCATATGACATGATTCTTAGTGGGTTGTGTGGGAATATATCTTTTGATACTATATCATCATGTCGTGGCATATGCATCTTCGTGGGAGTTGCCTTAGTGGCAGGTTTGTTTTCCCCCTTGGTATAGGTGACCTTTCTGTGTGGAAGTTGCCTTAGTAGCAAGTTTATACGGATCATATAGTTTTAGGAGCATGCATTTTGCATATGTTTTGATATACAATTTACCGGTTTGCACATTTTTTTCTTTTAAATTATTAGTTTACTTTTATATGTTTTGTGTTATTCTTCTATATGTCTAGCTTTGGTTTGATGTGGTTGATGGAAAAAATTGACCCTTACAACAACATTTTAGGTACTAATGAGTTCAAGGTGATTCAAGATTAGTCAATGAGTACAGACGTGTGGCGAACGTGAGGTAAACATGGGTTTTTTCAAGACAACTTTGTAATAATAGAATTGTCCAATTTTTCTAAGTCCTTTTTAATCTTTTGTCAATATGTACTAGAATTCTTGAAAATACGGAAGTGGTTCCCTTCCATTAGGAATAATTGTCTTTACTTTGTTTTAAATTTTGAATAAATATTTTCTTAATGATATTAAATAATGTGGTTGTTACTAAGTATTTAAATGAATAAATGTTAAGTATTATTAAAAAAAAAATTCGTAACTTTTCTAAACAATAAGTATTTTTTTTTAAATAACGTTTTGGAGGCGTTATACATAACACACGCATGAATCATTCATACCTTATCTTTATACTTTATTTATACTCGACAACTTTTAACGTTCGAATTACAAGTATCATATACTTATTCTTCCTCTTTATCTACCTTCAAGATTGGACCAATTACGTTTCTTTTCATTCCTATTGATCTACGCATCGGTAATCAATCTGAAGACGATCACTTACACTTCTGTTGATTTACGCATGATAATCAATCCGAAGACGATCACTTTCATTCCTATCGATCTACACATCGGTAACCAATCTGAAGACAATCATTCTTTCATTCATGTCAATCTACGCATCGGTAACCAATCTGAAGACGATCATTTTTCATTTTTGTCGATCTACGCATCGGTAATCAATCCGAAGATGGTCATTTTTTCATTACGATCATTCTTTCATTCCAATCGATCTACGCATCGGTAACCAATTCGAAGACGGTCATTTTTCATTTTTTGTCGATCTACGCATCGGTAACAATCCGAAGACGATTATTTTTTCATTACAATCATTCTTTCATTCCTGTCGATCTATGCATCGGTAACCAATTCGAAGACGATCATTTTTCATTTTAGTCGATCTACGCATCGGTAATCAATCTAAAGAAGATCATTTTTTCATTACGATCATGATTTCATTCCTGTCGATCTACGCATTGGTAACCAATCCGAAGACGATGATTCTTTCATTCATGTCGATCTATGCATTGATAACCAATCTGAAGACGATCGTTCTTTCATTACGATCATTTTTCATTTTGTCGATGTACGAACCAGTAACCAAACTGGAGAAGATCGTGTTTTCACATTAGCAATTCAATTAGTCTACTCCCCTTTGCATTTTTCTACTTGTTTTCACAGACAAAATTTGGATCCTTATATTTAATTATATTTTAAAACGATAATATTCCAATTTTCTAAAAAAAATATAATTAAATAGGGGCAGCTGTAGTACCCCAATTTTGTCCAACTTATTAAAAATAATTCAAAAAGTAATAATATCCATTTTATTATAATATAACAAATTTTGTGAGAACTTTTTTAAAATATATATGTATATATAAAGATTCCTGCCTTCATAATCATTAATACAAAAAAGGAAAATATATATATAAAAGGAAATAAAAATAATATAACTAAAAATTAGACTCATTATGTCTCATCAATATTAAGCCAAATCAAATTACAATTTTAAAAATTAAGCCAAATTAAATTACAATAAAAATTAAGCCAAACCAAATCAAATTAAGCCAACTGCTTCAGCCTGCTTTGCCTCTGTTTTGTTCTCTATTGCTACTGTTATTGCAGCCTTTGTGTTGCTAATGCAATATCCTGGCTGATGCTATGGCCTTGCTTTGTAACTAGTTAGAGAAAAAAGTATGATTATATAAGTTAGAGTGTTGTAACTAATTGGAAAAATGATAATTTTATAACTAAGGGTTTGATATGGCAAAAAAGGTATGTAATGAATTAATTAATGAAAAAGCAATTCTCTTTGCCCTTAGCCACTATCCACATGATACAAAGCAAAGAGACAAAATTCTGAGTTTGAAACAGAAAAATGCAAATAAAAAATGCTCTTTAATCCAACAAACCAGCTCTGTCCAACAGATGAACATAATCAGATAAAAACAAATAGGCTAAAATCGTGAATGGATCACATGTGCAGAATAACTCAGATTATGAGCAAAAAAATTAAGCATCAAACAGGAAATTGATAGAGAAAGACAAAGGCAAGCAGGAAAGCAACTAGACAAGTTAAAAAACTCTACAAATACGTCTTCATTTATCTTTTAAAAGGGATCAAGGAGATTAACACTGTTGATATAAAAAAAACATATACAAAGAAGGAGATGAGGAAGAAATCAGAGAGAGTATCAGTAACAAACAACAAACAGGAAACACAAAGGTATTTTTTTTTATACAATAAATCTGTTGTTCTTTATCTTCACCATACAATTACTCTTTCGTTTTAAAGAAAATGTAGATTTATTTATTTATTTTGTAAGAGCAAAAATTAAGAGAATCTAATGAACAAAATATAAAAAATAAGACTAAAAGGTTCAAACCTGTGACGATGTTGTCGTTGCCGTCACTGTCGCGCCCTCCTCCTCAATCTCTTCCCCTCTCTCGGTTTCCTCTTCTCTCTCCCTCTCGTGGTTTCCTCTCTCTCCCTCTTTTAGTTTTTAGTTTTTGTTTTGTTAAACCTAAGTTCAGTTGGGCTCCAATCAAAAACAAAATGCAAATATGTCCATCTTAGCCCATTTAGTTTTTTCTCCTCTTATTTTTTTTTTAAATTAATTTGTTTCATAAATAAAAATCAAATTTCATAAAAAATATAAATAAATATTTCATTAAAAATTAATTATATGCAACATCTTTTTAATTTTTGAGTTGTTAGGACACAAGTGGTGCAACTTGATAGTTCTAAAATATTTATTCAAATCCAACTCTTTTATTTTTCTTTTCGCCAAAACATTTTTTCTTATCATAAAACAAATTTTCTTTGAAAACACTCAACACATCCATTTTTTTTTAACTAAGAACTACGTAGCTTTGATTTCTCCATCGCATCGGGAGATACCTAAGAGCAATATCACATTCTTGTCAAGCACATTAAAAAAAAACTCTTGTTTTTTGTCCTTTATTTCTTAAGCACACATTTATTCCAAAATTATATTAAAAAAAAAATAATAATTTTTATTCATATTTAATAATAAGGAGAAATAAATATACTTAAGTTAATATTAATCTTGAAAAATTAATTATAGGTAACCGTGTTTTAACGGATGTCGTAGGGTACTAATACCTTTCTTACACATAATCGACTCCCGAAGTCAAAATTTGGTTTCAAATACCATTTTTTTATTTTATTTTTTCTATTTTTAAGGGTTTTCCAATATTTTCCCTATTTTAAAATAAATTTTGATGGCGACTCCATTTAATTCGAGATACACTCGAAATTTTAGGCCGCGACACATAAATGTTTGTAAGGTTTGATGTAATTCACTCTCTCAATCATCAATATTTTTTATTTTATTTTTCTCATATTAATAATTTAAATCAAGAATCGTAATATTTATTTGTCTATAAAATAATATAAACAATATTTTTGTTAAAAAGACTATTGTGTCATGTCAATAGAAATAATATCTACGATACAATCAGGATCAGTACAACACATAAGGATGTCTAAAACGAATTTTAATAACGTATAAAGCGAATTTTCTAAATTTTAACATAACATCACTAAATTAATATAATTGATGTCATGTAATAGTTTTTTTTTTCAATTGATTAATATTTTTGAGAAAAAAATTATTTGTTTTAATTTTAAAAATATTAAAATTTCTTTTAATTAAGTAAATTTTTTTTAGACTTTCTGATAAAGTAAATTTTTTGTTATTAATGAAGACCAAAAACGGTTGTTTCAGTGGATTTATTACGGCACCGAGTCTCAAAACAACCAAGAACATAATCAAAAACAAAACAACTAGGCAAAAGCATTGTCTATATCAAACATTTACTTTACATTGACAAAGATCAAAGGTAGCAATAACCTTGTTCCTATCTTCATTAGTAATCTCCCATACCTCATCAAAGTAATAGGCCTCTATCAATTATAGAGCGGTGATGAAGATAAGAAGCCTACAATGGTTAATGTGGTAGTGACTTGTGAGAGAAACGGATAGGAGGATATGTCAAAAAAACACGTTTAATATTATTTTTATATTAATGAAACTTTAAGGATCATCGAAGACGTACCAAATACACAAGTAAAAAACTCAAGAAAAATAAAGTTGCAAACGAGCTCATTATTTTTATTTTCATAAATCTTCCAAGAAAAAAAGACAACTTTTATTAAAGGGCTAAATAGGCTAAATGCATCATCTAATCTTTTAAGTTGTTTAATTATAACAGATTAATTTTTAATTTTTTTAACAAATTAATCCTTTAATTGTAACAGATTAATTTTTAATTTTTTTTAACAAATTAATCCTTTAATTAATATGTAAATGTTTGTACGTTACGTTTTTTTAATCAATTTTTCGTCTATTCAAACTCTTTTATATTCATGAGTTTCTGGGTTTTAAACCCAACAATTGCCAAAGAGAATAAGTTTTTTAATCTTGGTAAAAAACAGAGATTTAAAACTCAAATCAGAGTTAAAAAATGATATTCTTTTCTCTTTTTTTAATTTTTAGGTATATATTTCAAATTTAGAAATTGAAACCAAAAATACATTTCATCTTTTGTCTGAATTTGATACATAATAGTCTAAACATAAAAATATTTTGAAAGTAAAGATGAAAGACAAATATTGATGACACTATATTTCATATAAACTTATGAGAGATGCTTTTAAGTTTTGGATTTGAAATGAGTTTTAAATTTCAATTTTTCATATTGATGCATATACCCAAAAATCTAAAACAAATTAGATATGAAGTTGTGGATGGACCGATAAATATTAAAGCTTAAAGTCTATTTTTTCATCAGAATTGTCAAAGACCTATTTTCTCTTTAAGAAATTTCTAGATTTGAAATATAGAAACTCATGAATATCAATAAATTTGAAAAACATTTAGATATTTGACAGAAAACTAATAAAAAGATTAATGAGCAAATATTTTTATAGATTTAAAAAACTAACTTAGTATGAAAAAAAATTCAAAAGACTAATTTATTATAATTAAATAATATAATTAAATAATATAATGGACCAAAAAATGCATTTAGCCGACTACTATATCTTTTGTATCTGTTGACGAACATGAACTCTAGATACAAAATAAAGCTTCTTAATTGGGAATACATTCATCTAGGAGTGGGAATACCAAGATCGATTGAAAAGCCTTATGGCTTAATCTATGAGGTTATATAGAATTTTTTAAATACACAAAGGTTGAGATTATACAACTAAAGATTATTTAAAGATTTAAGTTATGAATTTGATGAAATTTGCATTATATTGAGAATGATAATTAATTTTATGGGTTTTGTTTGAAATTTTTGATGAATTTTTGCAACAAAAAAAAAATAACATTGTTGACATTTTAAAACATAAAAAATTAAATTGTCACTTAAAATTAAAATAAATGATCAAATCGGGAAAGAAAAAAAAAAGATAAAGGACTAAAACGTTAACTGAAATTAAGTTAATGGACCACGTGTGTTATTTAGCCTATTTTATATTACTATTATTATGATTATTATTTTGATATTATTATTATTACTAACTTCTTTATATTTTTTTTGTAACCAAAATTTTAGAACTCAACCTTCACGTAAATAAAGTTTGACCTAGAATTATTCTATTCAAAATTTGAATTTTGAACTTAGGTTAAGTTTGACCAAAAATTATTGTAGCTTAAATTTAACTATTGATTCTTTCAAATGATTAGTCAATAATTCAAATTCATTAACACTTGAGTCCAATTACTTAGTTATTTTCGTCTTTATATAAACTATATCGGCAACACACTTTTTTTAACATACTTTCTCAAATTAGTTGAAACTCAAAGGCTAAACTTGTTTGGAAAACATCCTCTCTATGGCGGATGTAATTCAATTGGTCAAAAGTGTCAATCATAGCATGTTGATCTATAGCTTCCACATATATTATTGGTCGACTTTTCTTCTCAAATATATAAACAAAGGGATTAGGAATTTCATCTAGTCTGACGATATTGAGCATATAGAGTTAGTTACTATTGTGTGGCATAAAATTTGTCATCCGCTTAATAAAGGTGGTCATGGAATTAGATCTTTGTGGGCCATTAATAATGTTGTCATTATTAAACTCGCTTAGGGCTTAGTGACTTCTAGTCAACATTGGGCTATTCTTCTTAGAGGTCATGTCTTTCGAAGGCATGTGCATATTAAATACCATATTGACTCCTCAATCTAAACCAGACTCAAAGATAAGTTAGTTATTATGTATGAGAACAACAAATGGCAATTTGACAAGGGTGAAAATATTAATTTATGGGTCGACACTTGGTTGGACGATTCTTTGGTTTCTATTTTTAACATTGATGAGGATATGATATATCTCATATTCATGTCACTGTCAATCATTTCATTTAGGATGGTGATTATAAAGTTCCTTCAATTATGTTACATACTTACTCTCATCTAGTTGCCTTGTTGGTCAAGGCTATTATTCCTAAATTGGAATGTGAGGATCATCTGATTTGGAGATTAAACAATTATGGAGTTTTAAGTTTAAGGAAGCTTATCTATTCTTTAAGCCTTTAGGACAACAAATCCCTTGGGCCAAAGCTATTTGGCACAATAGTATTCCTTTTTCCAAGTCTCTTAGGTTTTGGAGATTGTTGCATAACAAGATGCCTACAAATGATAATTTAATCTCTCAAGGTTGTCAAATTGCTTCAAGATGTGAGCTCTGTAAATCTAAAATAGAGACTAACACTCATCTTTGTTTATCCTTCTCATTTGCTACTAAGATTTGGTCTTGGTTAACCTCTATTTTTCACTCTCAAATGGATAGTAGTTAGGTTCAAATTAAATCTTCTTGTCATATGTGAAAAAGGTTGGTCTCAACAATGCAGAGATGTTATTTTGACCAACATCATCTTTACTATTGATACTATTTGGTATTATAAAAATAAGCTCGATTTGAAAACAAGAATCTTGTTTTTCGCACTATCATTAACAAAATTATTGTCAATGTATCTTTATTTAACGATCACACTTCTAGTACAGTCTCTAACTTTATTCAGAAATTTCAAATTCACAAGTACTTTCAAATCAGAGCTCGTCATCCTAAAGCGCCTACCATTAGGAAATGATCTGACGCCCCCAAAGAGTATTGAATTAATTGTAATGACGCCCCCTGCTCATGTTGCTTGTGGAGACATATTTAGGGACAACTATGCTACTTCATTGGTTGTTTTGCTATGCTACATTAGGTATTACAACTCTGCTACTTTAGGTATTACAACTACATTGCATGCTAAAATTATGTGTGTAATGGTTGCTACTGAAACAACCTACAAGAATAAGTGGAGATTACTATGGATTGAATCTGATTCACAAATCGAGCTTTTAGGAATACTAATCTTGTTTCATGGTCTATTAGAAATAGATAACTTAATTGTATTGAGATGATTAAGAATATGAGTTTTTATTATATCTCATATTTTTAGAGAAAAGAATCAATGTGCAGACAAAATTGCTAATTTGGGTCTTCACATTTTTAACGGTCACTGGTGGGATACCTTTCCTTCTAGCATTTCTAATGTTTTCAATAGAATTAGGATTGATCTTTCTTAATATATATTTTGCTAATGTTTGTCGGTATTTACTCTACCCTTTTTTTCTTTACCGTGGTTTTATCCCAATGAGATTTTTTTTTTTAACGTGGTTTTATCCCTATAGGTTTTTCTAGTAAGGTTTTAAAAAAAAACACTAATTTGCATCCAAACGGATTGCTTTCTTAGGTTTTGGTATAATCCCCTCCATGAATTTTGTATTTTTCTATTTTATTTTACTTTAATAGTATTTTAGAGTTCTGTCGATAACATTTGGTTGACTTAAGGTACTAACATAATTGAGATATCATGTCATGCATTTGTATTCTATTTTTTATAATAAAAAAAAATGAATCGCACTAAATTAACATGAGGCGTAAATGATTTATACATAAAAAGAACAACAAAAATGAATTATTGTTTAATTTTAATTTTTAAAATTAATAAGTTGATTCTTTGACAAAATATAAAGTTTTAATAGCGGCCGATATAAAATAATTTTTCACTTTGAGAAAATAGTTTGAAACACAATACAATGAATTCTTTTCCAATTAATTGGTTTCAAATATGAAGTTGAGTATACCAAAAAACGTCAATATTGTTTACCAAAAAATATCATATGGTATTATTATTTTGATCATGACTTTTTCTCCAAGGTTAAAATTTTCTCATTATATTGTTGTGTTGTAATTTTTTCAAATAAAAAATTAAAAAATAGCAATCAAAGAAATTAATGCCTTTCTTTACACGGATGAAACCAACAACGGCCATGGCATTTGAAGAGACATGAAGACGGTCATGGTACATAATTGCTCCACAAGTTTCTATGATTCTATAAGTTGTCGTTGGTTTGTTCTTCTTTATTCTTTTTGTTTTAGAGGTTTCATTATAATTTTCTAGATTTTGTAATTCGTTATTGTGATTATATCACTATCAGCTCGAGGGATGGTAATATAAATATATTAATTGTTGATTAGTGAGCTACTTATCATTTTATTAGGAGTTATGTTACAACCTCTAAGAATTAATTAGTGGGTTGTTTCACAAACTCTAAAAAAGAGAAAGTGTAATCATTTTCACAATTTTTATCAGGAAATCAAATATGTACTCTAGAGTTATTCTCTCCATCAAACTTTGAAGATTTTTTTTTTAATGAAATGATCAATCTTTATTTCTTTGATGTTATTATTTATAACATATCTTGCAATCTGAATTTAAATTACCATAGTTATTTTACTTCGAAATATATGAAGGAATTTAAAACAAAAAAGTGAATATTACTAGAGATAAATTAATAAAAATTTCTGTCTAAAAAATCTAGACAAAAAAAAAATATATTAAAAAAAATAAAGACAAAAATAATATTATTTGTGTATAGCTATTGTCAAAATTAAGTTTAGACAAAAATAGGGAAAAGAGCCATATGAAATACCTTATTGAATAGCTTCTTGGCTCCATATCTTGGCCCCACGTCAATTCATTTCCGGTTCCTTATTCACATCACCAAAGACAAAGCTCACTTCTCATCTATATATACATGTGAAACAATTATTAATTTAACTCAACTATATCTTCACACTTCTCTCTCAAGCTTCTTCCATTTTCAGATCATAACAATTCCTTTCTAACCTTATATTTCTCTTCCATTTGGAGATATGGTATGTGCCCTCATCTCTTTTTTTTTTTATTATATACATTTTTCTCTGTTTCATATAGGTTTGAGTATCTTTGTTTTTAAAAATTGTGCATGTGTATTCATTTTGATTTTTTTTGAATTCACATA
>JBBPBP010000002.1:11646187-11660719 GCA_037974735.1 Cicer chorassanicum
TTAAATATTCATATGTGTATATTGTAAAAAGTTAGATTGTCTGAAATGTCACGTTTGTTATCAAAATAAAATTTATTCTCGCTTGTCTATTGATTATTGGT
Organism: Cicer chorassanicum; assembly: GCA_037974735.1. Classification (NCBI taxonomy): domain Eukaryota; kingdom Viridiplantae; phylum Streptophyta; class Magnoliopsida; order Fabales; family Fabaceae; genus Cicer; species Cicer chorassanicum. The sequence continues at coordinate 11,646,289 of JBBPBP010000002.1, forward strand.
TTATCTAAAAATATGTTAAATTATGTATTTAAAGAAGTTAATATGAAATAAGTCTATAAAAATAGGTCTTAGTCATTTTTAAAGATCAATAAAGAAAATTGAGGAAATTAAAGATATGTAAATTATCTATTAATTCATATACTTTTCAAAAAATATTTTAAATTATGTATTTGAAGACGTCAATATGAAATTAAGTTTAAAATATGTTTAAGTGTTCAATGGTCTTCTTTATTTTAAATTAGACATTTCCATTCACTCTAAATTTTATTTATAAAAAAAATAAGTTTTAAAAGTATTGTAAATTAATACCTAAAAAGGTAACAAATGATAGTTATTAAGCCTTAATCCTTAATCTGTATGATAAGAGCCGTGAAAGTTGGGACAGAACAGAACTAGCAATGCGTAGTAATATCATATGGTAGGCCCTTTGATTGATATGTGAATATATACTTAAAGCTGGACTTAGAACACGAGGACTTGACTAAAGTATAGGAAACGCAAACTTATTACTTTCCATACATCGTGGATATGAATGACTCTATCATTTTGTTTCTTATGTTAGTTATATATCTTGTTGGTGTGGTGTTAGGTTTTGTTTTGGTCCAACTCGAGGTGGTAGGTACTGCTACCATTAGAGTAAGATGTAGTATGCGTCTATTATTTTATTTAATAAATAAATACATTTATTATATGCTCTAATGTCTAATAAAATATTGCACCTATTGCAAAATGTGGCATTGTATAACTTATATTGACTTCTTGTACCAACAAATATAGATAAATTATATTGACTTTTTGTGGGTTATTAAATTGCAACTCTTCGACACCCATAACTGACCGAGGCATATCACGTAAAGGCTATATTCTAGTTGTTGAACTTACATTCTCTAAACATAAAAATCCATGTCAAAAGGCTCAATCCGCAACAAACCACATGAGGTAAATTTAGTTCTATTCACGATCAATTTTGCACTCAGTTTTAGTAGGTTTGGGACATCGATTTGGTCGAATAAATAATTCAATTTTAACTATTTGAGTTACTTCATATCCATTTGTGGTTTTGGACCAGTTTAGATATATTCTTGTTAATTTTTTAAAATTGTTAAATTTTTTTACGAAAAGCTATATTTTTATATTGAAGATTTAAATGAAAACCTTCCCATATTATGTTCAATTATATTTGACCTAAAATCACATTATTTCAACTGAATTTTTACAAAATTATTATAATATCATATGGGCAATAGATATACACAATTTGCAAAATCTAGATACTAAAGATAAAACATGCATATACTATGTTAATAATTTAACCAACCAACATCACAAGGTGACACATGTATGAGCTAATATTCAGATAATTGTAAATTCACATAGTCTCAACAAGGAAAACTTCAACTTGCTGACAACAAACATAATATGCATCAGATTGAGGGAATTAAACCATCCTCATAAATAAGTGTCTCAGCAAGGAAAATAATAATTTGCTGGCAACAAACATGATATGCATCATATACGGTCACAACACAACCATTATACCTAAATGACATACAAATACAATTGAAAATATTTTAAATTACAACCCCAAAAGCTAAATATTTAAATTGGACAACAAATTAATAAGGGACTGTAATTTAGAATGACCAACTTTCACAAGCAAAATGAACTTTATGCACAAAAGAGGAGATCATATTAGGTGACATAATTAAAACAATAACACTAAAAATATTTAACAAAGAGACCATTAGTACCAAATTTTTTTGGCTCATAAGTTAAAAACATCTCTAAGCAAACTAGTAGGTCATAAACTCCATTCAGATATTGTTGAGACAAAATCTCAATTTAATGTTTTGATGAAAACAAACAAAAAGTTAATTAAGAATGTTAATTATGATTCTAAATGTTATGTTAATTTAACTTGTGCTTTTGAGTGTATTAATTCAAAGAAAGGAGCCAAACAAAGCAAAGAAATCAGATTCAAACTGAACAAATAAAGAAACAACAAAATCTGGAAAACGGATAATGTTCTCCAATTTCAAGAATGATCGTCACAACCGCTTGACCAATCAATCTCCACTATTTCAACGAAGTTTTTGCCTCTGAATTTTATACTAGTTCATCAGTACATGACAAGGAACAAGTAGAAATCATTATAGTCAAAGAAGGCATTCGAATCACAAAGAGAGAAGATCACAAACTAGCAAGACCAAACAGATTTGAACTTGACTGTCAACATTCTTGACAGCATTCTGATCATTCTCCAGCATTTAACTGATGGAGCTAAATATCACTAGAAGGGGGGTTGAATAGGGATTTTGGCGTTTAAAATTAGTTTTCAAAGTTTAAGCGTTTCTGTCCTCTCAGTGAGGATGCGAACTGGAAAATGGTTTTTTAAACTTTTCAAATGACAACTGAATAAGTGCAAGAAAAATGTAAAGAGATAGACACACAAATTTTATCTTGGTTCACCCAATGATGGCTACGTCCAGTTCTCACTACCTTGTGAGATTTCACTAAAGATCAACAGATCAGCCTCTTGCAGAGGATGATTACACTTTGTGTATTCTCAAGCTTCACCAAGCTTACAATCAACTTTCAAATATTTTCAAGTACAACTTACTTGAAAATTACAGAGTGATATGAGTATGATTTGTTTTCTCTCAACTAAAACACTTTCTAAAAGATATTTCAAAGATCTAGTGTATGAATAGAGAAAGTATGATGAGAGGATGAATATTGCTTAAGATAAATGATAAGATTCTTGATCTTTTTCTGCAATATTTGTTGTGTCTTGTGTTGAAGAGCTTCCTGCCCTTTTATAGAGTCCTTGACAGCTCTTCCATGAGTTAAAAACTTCATGACCGTTAAGGAGGTTGCAGAGATTTGTCCAATGGTCTTTGTGCTGAAATTACAACATTGCCATCCAACTATCCTTGGACCTATGCAGTCCATCCTCTGCCTAGCTTTTAGTCATGGTCTTGTGTAGCCTTTTTCTTTTTTCATTCTTCAAGGCTTGTGACTTCTATTTTAAGCTTGTTTGCAGTTGCCTTTCAATATATTGACTTTGCTTTATTTTTCCAATCACTCAAGAGTGAAATATAGGGCTGCCCTTAGCCTTTGCACATGGGGATGGTGGCTTGCAAACATGTGACTCCTTGAAAACCAAAGCTATGGCCATCCTCGGACCTTGTACAGCTAGCCTTGTGATTTCTTTTGATCAAATGCTTCATATAATTGTTTATTCATGCTGGTTTGATCTCTTTTGATGGATTAAAAGCGTTATTCCCGCGAGGATGGAAAATCTCAACTTGAAGGCCCATCCTCTCAAGGTTTTGGCCATCCTCCAGCTTAAAACCTTAATAAATTAATCCAGATTTTTCTTCCTTTTGTTCTAAATGATGATCCACCTGTTTTCTTATAATAATTCACTCAAAAGCACAGATTAGTATTAACTACAATCATGATCTCTTAAGTAATTTTGTTATCATTAAAATCGATTCAGAGATTTTGTCTCAACATTAACATTAATCTCCAGCATGGTAACATCATTCTCCAGCATGTTAAACATCAATCTCCAGAATGTTCAAATCAGTCTCCAGAATGTTCAAATCAGTCTCCAGAATTTTCAACATCATTCTCCAGCAGACTATCATCATTGTCCACGCTGTTTTGGCAGAATCAATCTCCGTTTCTGCAGAATTTCAGCATTGATTTCCTTACTTCTGCAGAGGTTTATAACCATTCACCAAACTGTTTTGGACAGAATCAAGACTCCAGATCGAAGCTGTAACATCAATAATTACATATGAAGCTTCAAAGATCAATCTCTGTTTCTGCATAATCGATTCTCTTATTTCTGCAGAAGTTGTTCATTACTTTCCAAACTGTTTTGGATCAAATCAAATGTCCATATCAAAGCCCAATTATCATCAAGTATTTTTGAAGTTTAATGGGTCATTAAAAGCGCAGAAAATCTATTTGAAATTGAGCAAAACAACCCAGTCAAGCAAGACCCAAAACTGTCACATCAATGGATTATTTTTTCAACAGAAAGGTTGCTTGTGTCAGAGGAAAATAAAGCACTACCAACAACTTTTTCTGACCAGAATTAATTGCTCAAATCACCTATAAAAGGAAGGTCAAGCTCAAGGAAAAATCAAAGCTTCAAGTACTAAGAAAATTTATCAATCACATACACTTACATACTTGAATCATCTCACTCACATACATTGAATCAATTCTAATTTTTTCCATTCGATTCTTAGAATCATTTTCGTGTATTTCTCTTCCAAAGAATCAGATCTCAAACAAGAGTTGAGACATCTCAGATTCTAACAAAATAATCTCATCATTATTGTAAAACTCAAACTATAAGAGTTTAGTATAGTTTGGGTAGATTGTAAGAAATCCTATCAAGGTTGATAGGTGACCTGATTGAACTCCTTTCTGGGTGGAAAGATTTTAACGTTGTAATAGATCAAGGTTGATCTGAGTTAGGTGCTGTAAAACCAAGAAGGTTCTTTGTTTTGAACACTTAGTGAAAAATCTCAGTTGTGAGGACTGGACGTAGCCCGAGTTGGGTGAACTAGGATATATCCTTGTGTGATATCTCTTCCCTTATCTATTTACTTTCAGTCTGATTGATTATCAAGTTAACTACATAAACTGAATTACTGATTTTAACTAACCAAGAACGTTCTCCGTTTTTCTGGTTAAAAACAAGAACGCTATTCGTTTTCTGTTTTCACAACCAAGATCAATCTTGAGTTATTTTCTTAAGTTTTTTCAGGAATTTTTAAATAGGAACATTTACAATTCAAATCCCCTTCCTTGTAAATCGACATTGCTAGTTCAGATATATGTTAAATTGGTGGGTGAAAAGTATTATTTGGCACAACAATACAACATAAAAGCAAGATGAAATCCAATAGTCATAACAGTGATATTAAAATTGAATACAATCGAATAGAATTATGTAATATTAAAAATCATGCCATAAATAAGAGATCAAAACATAAAAACAAGGTGAACCTACCAAGTCCTTGGTCTGCATTCAGGTATTTCAAACTATCTCCAAAACATTCCATCATGTCAATAACCCAAAAAATGGTGAAGGTATGTGTTGGCCCAACTCCAAATAAGTTTCATATTGGAGTTCAAAAAATAATATAGTTTCATAATTGTATGCAATTAAATGAAACATTTCATTAGTACACATTAAAACATACTCAAATGCAACCAAGTGGTTGTGATTGAGTTGTTGTCCTTTTTGTTGTAACTATGGACGTTCCTCAAGAACTTGTTGATCCTTCATGAAAATTTGCAGTTCATTGAAAAAAATTTAGTTATAAAGTTGTAATGAATTATTTAATATTTTATTTAGTATTTATGAGCAGAAAATGTCATATGTTATGGCAATCTTTGATAACTCAAATTCTTCACTCAAATTGAGGTTTTTGAATTGGAAAACGGAAGACTTTAACCAATTTTGAGCATAAATTAAAGCCTCTGTTATTTTTGAGTTAAGAGAAGTCTCCAATACTCTAATTTTAGTTGCTTAACAAGTGCATCAAATTGTTAGCATTTTCCAATTTAATTTACTTAAGATTTTTTTGGGAATAATAGGAATACATGTAATGCGATGTCACAAGTTCTTCGTAGACTAGAAAGTAAAATTCTATATAATTTTATTATAAAAAAAAAAAAGTTTAATGCAATGTGTTATCTTGTTTTAATTATGTTGATTTTAAAAAAAATAAATTCAAAATGATATCATGGTAATATTATCGAGGACAAGGATCTCGCGAGGTGGGTGCATGATTTTATTGTAGAATTCTCAAATGTCCCCACAAATCAACGTGTGTCCTTTCAACGTGATTTGCCATCCCCTAGTCACTTTCTAGTAATCTTTCTAGAATGTCACCATTCCATAATTGTTCAAAGTCAAACACATTTAACTATGAATTTTTTATGATATGGACGATTGAAAAGAAAATGCATCTTTCTAGTGTAGGTAGTAGTAATTAATTTTTATAAGTTTCGCTTTAGTCATACACTCGTACATACACAATCTCATAATTTTTCCCATTCAAATGTAAATTCAATTCTTTCATGTGTCCCTTTGATGAGAAGCATGCCAAAAGCCTCTCATTGAACATGTCTCGTGCATTGGAAATCCTTTTTCACCCTCATCGAACTTAGTCGTCACACCATCCTCATCTCTAAACTTCCTCGGAGGGTTTATCTGTCGTCCCCTCTAAAGAAAAAATACCCACTCTCAAGGTCTTAATGAAACAAATTAACATTCCTAATTGGTAATGCAAGAACTGCACAACATTGATAATACCAAACATCACCTATATTTGAGTTTCATTGAGAACGGTCTTTGTCATCTCTTGAAAATATATGTTATTTCTTTCAACAAGCTCATTTTGTAGGGGTGTTCTAAGAGAAGAAAAGTTATGTGAGTTACCCTTATCTTCACAAATTTTTCTCAAAATCACTATTATGATCACTACAAATTGCTAATAGAAAAATATCTTTTCCATTTTGAATGTTCTTACATAATACATAAAAGACTTCAAATAACTAATCTTTGTGAAATAATAATTTCACCTAGGTGCAGCCAGTGTAGTCTTCCTCAGCCACCAATCCATATTTCTTCTTGCTCATATGGGTTATTTTGGTGGGTTCCAATACAACTAGATTCAATAGCGTGAAAACAATATTTTTTAGATTTAAAAGAGGATTTAATTTGTTTCCCTTTCTAATATGTCTCGTATAAGAAGTTGAATTGATACTTAAGAATGGACAAACCTTTTACAAGGTTGTGCTTGCATCGTAAATCTTGCATGTCCCAATCTTGTAGGGCAAGTCTATTGTTTTTATCATTTATTGATATGAGACACTTTACCTTCTTTTTGAGCAAGATGAAAAAAAATTATTGTGTAGACAATGCCTTTCCTCCGTGCATAAAATATGTTGACCCTTTTTGTTTTTGACCACACAAACCTTTTTTTACTAAAAGAAATATCATAACAACTATCACATATGATTGACTTTTGCTTCGTACGTTATCTTTCTAACCCTTAACAAATAAAACATTTTCAAGATCAAGTAGAGGGTTTATATTATACCAATACATTTAACTCATGTTATCTTACCCTTATGGTTGTCTCCATGGACAACCTCTCATCCATCTTAAATTGTCAAATGTTGAAACACATGTCTTTCTTACATATCATATGACGTACGTCAGCAGATATTATTCAGGTACAATGGTTGAATTTTTACCTTCTTGTTGAAAAATTCTCATTTTCAACTGATCCATCATTTGATTCGTTGTCATATTCTGATGCAAATTCATCATCTAGTTTAGCCTTACCATTTGATTTGCATGTACCTTATAGTTGGATACCTATCAAGATGTCAAGAGATAGAGATTGAATTCTTCTTCATCTTATTCATTACATGAACGATTCATGTTTTTCATGTTGTCACAAGATTTTTTCTTTTACTTATGGGAGTACTCTTCTTTCAAATATCAAGTAAGTTTGTGTCTAAAAGTGACAGTTTTTAGAGTTAAAATAATGCGTACCTTTCACCTGAGTCAAATGTCCAATGTATAGGACCTCATTTGTAGGTTTTAGAAGTAGTCGGTTAGCGTTGTGAGTTGTATTCCATGATTCATGAATCGTTTGATTTTGAACGCATGTCCTTGATGATAAATGATAATCGTTGTCATTGTGTGGTCGAGATTATGATTATCATTGTGTAGTCTTGGAAGGAGATCCAAGTGAGTTCTGGTGTTCACTCACTTCAGTTCCCTTTTGTTTCATTGTTATGTTATGATTCTTAGACACATGATAATTGGGATAAAGTTGGAGCAAATTGAGTCTCAACGAAAAACTAATCTCTTGTCAGAATTTATAAGTAGTTTCTTCTCGTGTCTTCTATATTCTCGATTACATGTTCGAATTTTTCAATTAGAAATATAATATATCTTCAAATTGATTAATTCAAACAAAAAATATGGAGGATAGATGAATATTTATTTATTTATTTTGGTGATAAAAACATGGTGTGAAGATTGGACCGAATCGTATGACAAAGTTGGAGGATTTGGGCAGGCCCAATATGGGGGAAGAGAGAGAGAGAGAAGACACATTTCTTCTCACTCACCACTCTTCACTTTCGTCTCCGACGTAGCACCACCATCAGATTTCTCAACAACGCTGTAATGCAAAACAACCAAACACAAAACTCCCTTCCTTTTCCATTCTATGTTGTTCCCCCCACCAACACCAAACCTCTCTTCCTCACTCAAACGTGGTTTCACACCCACTCCCAATTCAATCAATACCTTCATCTTCTTCCTCTTCAACCTCCGCAAATTTAACCTAATCATCAGCCTCTTCCACCAATTCACCACCAACAAAATCCCCACAAATCACAATACCCACAATTTCTTCACATGGGCACTCCTCAAATCTCACAATTTTGAACAGGCAGAAAAAATCATGAAGAAAAACTACAAAACCCCATCTCGCGCGTGGGACTCACTCATCCGTGGTTTTTGCTTCACGCGCCAAGACCCAGATAAGACACTCTCCGTTTTGCAACATTGTTTGGTAAACCGTAACGTTTTCCTCTCTTCCTCAGTTTTTTGTTGCGTGATTAAAAATCTTTGCTATTTGGGTCATGTGGGTAAGGCTATTCAGGTTCTTGAATTGATGGCTGAACATAGAAATGAGTACCCTTTTGATGATTTTGTTTGTAGTTCGGTAATTTCGGCTTTTTGTAGGGCTGGAAAACCAGAACTTTCGCTGTGGTTCTTCGACAATGTCGCGCGCTCGAGAGGCGCGTGGCGGCCGAATCTTGTGAATTGTACTGCTATTGTGAATGCTCTTTGTAAGTTAGGGAGGGTTCATGAAGTTTATGATTTAGTTCGTAGGATGGAGGAAGATGGGTTGGGTTTGGATGTTGTTTTGTATAGTGTTTGGGTTTGTGGGTATGTTGAAGAAAAGGTTTTGGTTGAGGTTTTTAGGAAGATGAGAGAAATGGTTTTGGAAAAGGGTATATCTCATGATTTTGTTAGTTATACTATACTTATAGATGGGTTTTCTAAGTTAGGTGATGTTGAAAAGTCTTTTACTTTTTTGGCTAAGATGATTAAAGAAGGGCATAGACCTAATAAGGTTACTTATACTGCTATAATGTCTGCATATTGTAAGAAGGGTAAAGTTGAGGAAGCATTTGGTGTTTTTGAGAGGATGAAAGATTTGGGAATTGAGCTTGATGAATTTGTGTTTGTTGTTTTGATTGATGGGTGTGGAAGGATAGGTGATTTTGATAGTGTGTTTCGATTGTTTGATGAAATGGAGAAGAGAGGGATTAGTCCGAGTGTTGTAACATACAATGCTGTTGTAAATGGTTTGTCGAAGTATGGAAGGACACAGGAGGCGGACGAGTTCTCGAAAAATGTGACTGCGGATGTGATTACGTATAGTACGCTGTTGCACGGGTATACAGAAGAGGAGAATGTTTTGGGGATTTTGGAAACGAAGAAGCGGCTTGAAGAAGCTGGTATCACTATGGATGTTGTAATGTGTAATGTATTGATTAGAGCATTGTTTATGATGGGTTCTTTTGAAGATGTTTATACACTTTACAAAGGAATGCCAGAAATGGATCTGGTTCCGAATTCTGTTACGTATTGCACGATGATTGATGGGTATTGCAAAGTTGGTAGAATTGATGAGGCACTTGAGGTATTTGATGACTTCAGAAAGACATCAATATCTTCGCATGCGTGCTACAATAGTATTATTGACGGACTTTGCAAGAAGGGTATGGTAGAAATGGCCATTGAAGCATTACTTGAACTCAATCACAAAGATCTCGTGTTGGATACAGGTACATATTGGTTTTTAATGAAGACGATTTTCAAAGAAAACAGTTCAAAAGTGATTTTAGATTTGATTTGCAGAATGGAAGGGTTGGGGCCAGATTTATATAATGTGGTATGTAACGATTCCATATTTTTATTGTGTAAAAGAGGATTACTCAATGATGCAAATCAATTGTGCGTGGCAATGAAAATGAAAGGGTTACCTGTCACATGCAAGTCTTATTATTCGCTTTTGAGAAGCCTTCTTAGTGTTGGGAATAGGGAGCAAACTCTGCCTCTTTTGAATTCCTTTTTGAAAGAGTATGGTTTAGTAGAACCAAAGGTTCGAAAGTTACTTGCACGTTACCTTTGTCTGAAAGATGTCGATAGAGCTCTTCAATTTCTTGGAAAAACGTTGGACAATTCTTCAGCTGTCACTTTTCCTGCCTCCATTCTCAAGATACTCATAAAGGAAGGTAGAGCTTTAGATGCATATAAGCTTGTCGTGGGTGTTCAAGATAATTTACCGGTCACATATGTTGATTATGCCATTGTGATTCATGGCTTATGCAAAGGAGGATATCTAAATAAAGCATTGGATCTTTGTATTTTTATTGAAAAGAAGGGGATGAATTTGAACATAGTCATACATAATTCAATAATAAATGGATTATGCAATGAGGGTTGTCTTATTGAAGCGTTTCGGCTATTTGATTCTTTAGAGAAACTTAATTTGATGACCTCTGAAATAACTTATGCTACATTAATTTATGCTCTATGTCGGGAAGGTTATTTGCAAGATGCCGAACATGTTTTCAAGAAAATGCTCCTCAAGGGATTTCAACCAAAAACACAAGTTTACAATTCATTACTCGATGCTATATCTAAGTTCGGACAATTAGACAAGGCATTTGAGCTTCTAAATGATATGGAGAAAAATTGTATCGAGTTCAACTATTTTACAGTTAGTTCTGTAATAAATTGCTATTGCAAGAAGGGTGACATGGAAGGAGCCCTTGAATTCTATTATAAGTTCAAGGAAAAGGATATATTACCCGATTTTTTAGGGTTCTTGTATTTGATAAGAGGTCTATGTACCAAGGGAAGGATGGAAGAAGCCAGGAGTGTCTTGAGAGAAATGCTTCAGTCCGAGAATGTCACAGAGACGATTAACATAGTCAACAGCGAGGTTGATACTGAGTCAATATATGATTTTCTTGCCACTTTGTGTGAGCAAGGAAGCATTCAAGAAGCTGTTACAGTTCTCAATGAAATCGCGTGCATGTTTTTTCCTGTTCAAAGGTTGTCTACTTATAATCAAGGATCTGATAAATCACAGAAGATTTACGAACCGAAGGATTTTGGATCTTGTGATACCGGGGATGTAAGGAATCAAGTGACAAATAACAATAGTTATTTGAAAAGAACCAAACAGCGCGGCTTTGATTTCTATTATTCTAGAATTGCTGCACTTTGTACCAAAGGGGAGATGCATGAAGCTAATCAATTAGCAAAGGAAATCATTTCTGACCTGAAAGAGCCTATGAAATGAACATTTGGAATACAAAATTAAAGGACTTTATTTAACATGGAAACGTCTCTCTTGTTTCTTGTAGTGCAAGCAAAGAGACCACACAGACGAAACCTGCAGGTATATATTTTCCATATAATTAAGTTTATATGGTGTTTGTTGTGCGTGCATGTGCTGTGCGTGTGTAATTATCTACCATCTCTTTGTCACTTTGGGTAACGAAACGGTCATATTTGACATGTCTTACATAACTGTATTAGTCTTTCATTATATTGTAGAAAAAAAATGATGCATTGAACTATGTCAAAAATTTATTTCGAGCACGAGGCAGTGAAAGCTGATTCAGTGGATTGCAAAAGATAACAAGACTTTTAGGTCTTTTGTGTCTTTACATTCAACATATCTTTATCTTTATTATTATATATAAAAGTTGATAAGTTTTCTGAAGCATGTTTCCTTGCCTAAAATTGGGAATATTATTGTAATTTCAATTTTAGCACATTTTTAAATTTGTTTCAGATTCCGAGCACTAATATTTCGTGGAGGATTGCAATATTGGTGAATGGAGATATCCCTGGTTGAACAGTTTCACATTCACAATTACTGTTGTTTTGGACATTTTCCAAAATGTTTCAACAATCTCACTCAATGTTTCACTGTATATTGGTAATTAGCTTTTCCATTTCACTGTATATTGGTAATTAGTTTTTATTTATGAAACATTTTGGCCCTTCCATTTACAGCAAAGGAATCCACACATTATTTGGGAAGAGATTGTTTACATTTAAGCATTTTACAGATGCAAAGTCTTCTCCTCTTTTGGACTTTGTGTTGTTTGCAGCAATACTTGACGACTGATGAAGCGAACAGGGAGAGCTTTGTGATGGTTTGCCACTTTGCCTGCGGCCGAGAAAAGGTGCGGAAGAGCCAGTTGCTGGAAGAACTGCGAGCACATTAAAGGCGCGGCGGCTTTTTTTTCTAACATCATTGGGGTGTGTTGTCCATTATATATTGTTTGTTTGTTTTTTTTAGGAGTGCTAATATTCATGGTGGTCTCGGTGATGACAATAACTTAACGATAGAAAGGAAATACTAAATTAATTGTTAATCATTATAATTCTTTATTATGTATGCAGGGGATGGAAAATCGGAAGACCAAATTCTTGAGGACTCCGCTGCAATTTTGGTTATGTTTGATCTAACAAATTGATGCACATTAAGCAGGTATCTTAATTATGTTGCTCTTAATTTCATTCCGTAACATTGGTTTTTCAGTGAGGAGGGGTATGGTATGTTTCTGATAAAGCAAAATTGGACGTTTGATTATTTTTTTCGTTTCATTGCTTGGAAGAACATATTTGATAAAAAATTGATTAAAACAAGTAATGCATCTTCTCTGTGTTAATTTGGCATTACATGGTTGGCGTTTAATTATACATACATGTTTAAGTAATCTATATCTATAATATTTGTGCTGAAAATTTCAAATCTTCCGATATATGATATTTATGTATTTATTATTTACTGTGTAAAACAATGTATTTATTGTTTTGATAAGGAACTTCTAGCTAGCATATTGTTGATACTATTTCTTATTTCAAACCAAATTTTAAATTATGAACTTACATAATGATTTTTCAACTACAATTTATTTTTTACTGATTGTTGGTAGTTTCATATATTTTTATAGGTACCATTTGTTTGGATGTACCATATTCATCAAGAATTTGCCAAAGAGCCACCTAATGGCCATGCTGCTGTTTTGTTACAGTGTCTTATGTTATAAAAATGTTTGCAAACTTTTATACTCCATTGTGAAACTTTGTAAAAATATTGTTTGTAAATTTTGATGGTTGTTGCATATTTCTTTGTAACTGTCTTATGTTGTTAAGGGATTTTAGGGAAGGCTGAGAGAAGAAGTTGATTCTTAGAAAAGGGTAGTCATAGTTTTTCTTCTCTAGTTTGTATTTTTCCTTTGTTCTATTGTAAATGCCATTGTCATATTTATTTCATTTTGTTCCTCTGTTAAATTAAAAGATTCTTGGTTCTTCTCAAATTGCAAATGATAGGTGATTGTTTGAAGGTGCCAACGTAGTTAGAATGTCTTGAGAATCACGTGATGCTTTTGCACTGTAATTCTTTAAATTTATTTAAAAAAAATGTGTCAATATCCTATTCTGGTTTCTACTATATCATTTAATAGATCAAATTTTTAACGGTGTATGTTCATAGAAATTGTGTTTATGTGGCAAGAGTTGCTCAATATCAACCATTGCTTAGTGAGTCCAACACTAAATCTGCATCTCCTTCAAAGTGAAATGTAACCACTGGAAAACCAACAAGATCCCTATTTACATTCCCAAAGTAGCAAAGTAGCCATGGAAAATTTCCAAATGCATATTCTCTAAATGACCCTCCAAATAGGTTAGTGTACTCCCTGTGTTAATGATAACTCCACCTTTTCCATTCTCTTCCATCTAAAAGCTTTTGGAGCTATTTTAAGGCTTTTTTCCCCTATACTTATGCCTTCCATTGTTACATAGTTAAATCTATGATGTACTTGAAAATGTGTTTCAGTAAGTAGCTAAATCGAGAATGATTTCTTTGTTAAAAAAAGTAATTGAGAATGATTTACAAACAATCTAGTCTATCTATGTCATCATTTTATATGTGGAAATCTTTTCTTAATATTTATTACCTGTTACAAATTTAGAAGGAAGACCAAAAGTATTGGATTTTACAATAGATGGACCTACGCCCTACAAAAAATAAGGACCAAAATTAGAATTAAACTTAGAATCTTTTAATAAAATTAAATTATTTCTTATTAAGATTCGTTTTTATCATTTTTAAATAATTTCTTATTTCAGTTTCATAATATCTGAACTATTTTTATTTCAGCTTTAATTTTATATATTTTAAATTTAATGTTAAAAAATAATTATGTTTTTGACTGATTAAAAATAATTATATTATCAAAAAGAAATTTGCATAAAAAATATCTTTAAAAA
>JBBPBP010000002.1:11677078-11705244 GCA_037974735.1 Cicer chorassanicum
ATTTTAGAGTAATTAAATATAAAAATATATCAACTGATTAAAAAAAGGGTAGTTAAGACAACGCTATTAATATATTTAGTTTTGGTATGTATCAGGAGTACTAATATAATTGAGTTGTTGCACTGATGTATTAATAATATTTTTATATATTAATACTTTTTATGTGTTTTGACAAAAGAGATGAAAAAATTGTACATAACTGCAAAAAAATTATACATATATAGTTTTTATTTAAAAGATAATATTTGAAAATACTCTCTAATTTAAAAATTTGTTAAATATTTATTTAGTGAATATCCACACGAATATAAATATGACACAAATCATTTTTATCTAACATAACAAGTAGGAAATGACTACATATTCAATTAAGAAGTTGTTCAACCATCATATGAACAAAGGCAAAATATGTGATCAAAGGCATAAACACAATTTCCAACACCCGATTCATATTTACTACGACACTTTGATGTGCAACAAGAAGTATTGCACTCAGCACTACATAGTCCCATCCCAATTTCACAGGCAGGTTGGTCTAATCCTCCTGGAGCACGATCATAAGTACAAGTGCATAAGTCGAAGTAGTCACATGATGATTTTATTGGACTTGCTCCTTTTGCAAACCATTTACAATGAAATGCACAATCTGCTGCAGAACATTGTCCCACTACTTTTGTGCTTTCACTTTCTACTTGTATTATTTGCACTGTGCTTCCACAAAATAAAATTAGTGAGATTTTTCATATTCACAAAGTTGAGACTTCAATTGCTATTTGATTGAAATATTATGGTTTAGATTTAAATTTAATATTTTTATTATTAATTATAAACAAAAATTGTACTCTTATGATTAAAATTTAGTTAGCGAAAATTATGTATTTAATCGATATTAACGATCAAATACATTAATTTTTATTGATCAAATTTAATCCAATTGTCTTTTATATAAATAATTAGAGAGTATTTTTTTAAACCGATCAATTTAATGATTCTCGAAATCTTGAATGTATGAATTCGAGAATCTTTTAACAACCATGACAATGGTGGAGTGATTTACCTGCCGCAACTAAAACCAAGATGGCAAAGAAATTCATGAAGTGTTTTGACATTTGGTACCCCATTATAGAATGATTATTTGGTGTTACTCTACTGTTAAAGTTGTGTGTTTATAAGGACAAATTCTATAGTAATTTAATATATGAGAGGCATAGACAATTTATGCATATTTATTATCTTTTAATACTTGAGTCAAAGTTATAAAAACAAGTCAAAAAATATCAAAATCAATAAATTTTATCATTATTGTCGTGTTTTAGTAACTTAACAAATATTGTCTCATAAAAAATGTGAGATATATTAAATACACTCACACAGATATGCATATATTATTATGAAAATAACTAAATCTATAGCTATGTATAGAGTAGTAGTGAGAAAGGAGAAAGTGAGAATTATAGAGTAAGAGTTCTTCAATATCTATCATTTTTCATATCAGATGAGTTTTATTTATAAGACATACAACTTGTAACTTATAAGTACAAGAATGATTTGTCGTTATAATCTATTAACAATCCACTAATATTAAGGGTTTCACTAAGGATTAAGACTTTATAACTCATAGAAATTGAAACGAACATACACCAAGATATGGTACTTCATGACCAATTAATTTTTCATCTTTTTCTCAAGTTCTAAAATCAATCTTTGTTCATGTCTAGAAACCTTAAACCCATTGGAGTACACAATAAACGTGATTTGCATATAGTACTGTTACTCAAATGTTATTCTTCAAATTTCAATCAAAACAAATCTTTTTCCTTCATATATATTTCACCTCAAACTTTTTCTTTAATCAATTTAATTCGGAAGCTCTTAAGGAGTTTTGATAATAATTATATCAAATTCATTTCCAAATATTTTCTTAGAAATAGATAAATGGTGTCATTCTCATATCCCTCATTTGATAATATTCGCTAACAATAGTATACGACATGCATCTAGATTATTTGAGAGCATTAAGAGACTTATTCATTTTGATTAAGCGATCTCTTCAAGAGTCTAGATTATACGTCTTACAAAATCTAAATCTTTCAGAGATTTTCATATAATTATCACTATCAAATTCACTGTAACACATCTTTCATATGTAAATTGAACCTTTCATGTACGAAAAAGTTTTTGAATTCACTTCAAGTGTATACATGTCTTCAAAATCAATGATAGTCTTTTACCAATAGTCTTGAATATATGTATTTCATCATTCTCATTTTTTTTTTCGCGGAAAAAATCAACCATATTCAACGTTGCAAAGTTATTGCTTCTTTCTATTTTCCAAGCTTTTCTTAGTCATTTATTATTAATAGACTTTAATTGATGATCATCGTTATCATAATCACTTGATCAGTTCTTATGGAACTTAAAATTAATTATGTCAAATTTCTCTTTTAGAATATTCATGCATCACTTGGGCCATCTTTCTTTTTAGGTCATTTTCTTGTTTGAGAATTTTTGTCCTTGGAACCGACTTGTCTGTCATGCTTCAGGCGTAGTTGAGATACATTTGCAATATTAGATTTCCTACAGGGACATCCATTTTGATTGGAGCTTTACTAGCTGATAATTAGTTTCATAAACTATGCAAATGAGTTATCTTTTGAACTTCTGGTTCAAACTAGTTTGTATGAGGACCAAGATAAGATAATAATATATTATAATAATAAGTTTTAGCGGCTTATTATCTCCCCTTAATATTATGAATACTAATTTATCAAAGGATAATCAACCAACTCATTTGTAAACAAGTCTCCAATTTCTTGGCTCAATATCCTATATTATAAATGGAGATTTCATATCCAATATATATTTCCAATATTCTTTTACGACTCATCTTAGTGCATTATATTGGCGCAATTGAAACCTACACAACATATCCAAAAAAATCTCTTAGATGGAGAATATTAGATTATCAACCAAAAATTGATTGTAAATTAAGGGAAGGACTTACATATATTAACATGTTGGCTTGATGCGAATCAATAACTCAGGATACATGATTGCATGTTCCAAAAGTAAAACTTACAAGTTATGATCTCATAAGTATTGGTCATAAGCTAACTTTAGACGTCTAAATAATAGATCTTCAAGTCCATTTTTGTGTATGAAGATATGCTACATGATGTTCATCAAATCCAATAAACATTAAATTATTTCCTAATTCTTTCTAAATAAAAGAGACCCCTTAATCAAATTAGTTTACACAACAATCTCGCAAACATATAATTTTGAGTTGACAACAAATGTACACGTTATCGTTTAGTTTATGATCGATGTGTTGATCCACATGATTGACACGATTGGTGTACGTACACTCTATAAATGTGAGAGACTCATTCCCGTAAATTGTCAACTTTCTTTGGAACTAATAACGCAATTATTGGATTGAATAATCTTTTGACTCTTCAATATTTGTTGGCATAAAATAAATTTAATTTATCTTATCTCTTTGAATCAATAATAAACAATCATATCTTTCAAAATTTATATTCCAAATAAAGTCAATTTATTAAAAATGTCATGTTAAATATAAAAAAATATTTAATTTCATTGATCTGTTTGTTTGTTAGTCATTTCAAAAATATGTTTAATTACTTATTTAAAAATATTAATATAAAATAGAATTTTAAGTATGTAAACGGATTATATAGACTTTCATAAAAGCCAAACTTAGAGCCTAGAGAAAGCCTAGGACATACTATAGGCAAATCTTAAGCCTTAAATTTTTGTACAAGTAAGACTGAGACATTGAAAAGTCTAACTCGACCTAACATATTTCTATCCTACTATTTACACTCATACAATCATGATAATTAATATGATTGAGTGAGAGTTTTTATTATCTATTTGATAGTATAATATCCATTTTTGGAAATACTTGTGTATTTAAAAAAAAATCATTTCAATTTTTTTTATAAATTTTTGAATTAATTTATTTTTACATAACTTAACTATCCTTTCATTTTTTTTCAATCAATCTCAAAATAAATTAATATTATTTAATTTATTTAAAAATCAATATGCAAACCAAAAACATAATTAAAGAGTATAATTTGAATCACTTTAATATATATTTTA
Source organism: Cicer chorassanicum (assembly GCA_037974735.1). Lineage (NCBI taxonomy): Eukaryota > Viridiplantae > Streptophyta > Magnoliopsida > Fabales > Fabaceae > Cicer > Cicer chorassanicum. The sequence goes on from JBBPBP010000002.1 coordinate 11,681,210, forward strand.
CATAAAGAATTAATTTTTTACACAACTAAACAATTAAATCACATTCATACTTGATATTTTCTATTGTCCATTTGATTGTAAACAACAACATGATCATTCTTTTATTTTTATTTTTTATTGCTATATGTTTCAATGAAATTAACTAGTAAAACACCCGTGCGTTTGCACGGGTTCAACCTCTTAGTCCATTATATATTGTTTTATACTAAAGGACATATAATTATTATAAGTTGATTGAATTAGTTAATTATTCCAGTAGATTGTAGTTAATATATAATAACTTTAATCAGGTCAATGATATTTAAAAATAATATTTTATTTTTATTTTTTTTAGTGACAAACATTGGTCATTTGTATATTTTTTTTTTATATTAAATTATAATTAGTGTATTATAATTATAATTATACTTTTATGTCGACAATATTAAAAAAACAGTAACTTTAACTAATCTTAATGACAAATATTTGTCTCATGTATGATTTTTAAATATATTATAATTATTATATTATAATTATTCTCCTTTTTATTTTGAAGATATCAAGAAAAAACAAATTATATTAATTAATTAATCACAAATATTTGTCTTGTGTATGAATTAAATACTACGGTAACTAATGACTCATTTTCATAAACCAACGTCAAAAAATTGATGTTTGAAAAATTGTAGTAGGTGTGTTATAATTGCTCACATTTTTATATCAGTGATATTAAAAAAAATACTAATTTTAACTCGTTAATGACAAATATTTGTAGATTTTAACATATATTATAATTATTCTCATTTTTCAACAAAAAAAAAACACTCTAGTACCCTAATTTTGTCCAACCTTTTTAAAAATAAATCAAAAAAGGAAGATATATATAAAAAAGGAAATAGAATAATTACAATAATATCTCATCAATTTACATAGCCAAATCAAATTACATTTAAATTTAAAACCAAATCAAATTACATTTAAATTTAAAACCAAATCAGATTACATTAAACTTTAATTTAAACCAAATCAATTCAAGCCAGCCTGTTTTGGCTCTGTTCTGTTGCTGCCCTCATTGCTGCTGATGCACTAGGCTTACATCAAGGTTTTTGTTCTGGACACAAAACAAGCACAAAAAGATGATATGATAAAAAGTCAAACTCTCTTTGCCTGAGCCTCTGCACACATGATATAGAACAAAAAGACAAATTGCTCATTTTGAAGCAGAAAATGAGCTAAGACCCAAAGCTGCAAATATAAAAAAGTTTTTTACCCAGCAAACCAGCTCTATTTCCTTTAACACAAATAAAAGTCCAGCAAATAAGTAAATCAACAGATAAAAGCAAACATAAACCAAAATCGTGAATAAATCAGAGATGCAGAAAAATTCAGATAAATGAGCAAGACAGATCAAACATCAAACAGGAAATCATTGGAGAATGACAAAAGCAAAGCAAGAAAGCAACTAAACAGATAAAAAACACTATAAATACACCTTATCAAATTTCATAGAAGGGGAGGAAAAACACAAACAGAAAAATATCTAAAACGAAGAAGAAGAAGCAAAGGCAATAGCAAAGAAAGACAAGCAGAAGAGAAGAGTTAAGGTAAAAAAAATTTCTCTCTTCACATGATAATTAATTTTTTTTATGTATATAACATGCAAAGTTTGGATTCTAAAAAAGAAAACATGATAACATTATAATCGAAAAAAATAAAGAAAATAAAACCTAAAAAACTCGAACCTGTGATGATGTCGTCGCCGTCGCCGCCGTCACCATCACCGTCGCCGCTTCTGTGTTCTTCTTCGTTTTCCCGTTTTGTTCCCTACCGCGACTAATGCTTGTATCACCATAGCTAACCCAGCCGCTTCTGCCATCAACCTCTTTCTCTCCAATACATGTTTGCGTTTTTTTTTTCATGAGAATACAAGAGCATGTGTTTGTTCTTGAAAGCAATAGAGCTGCCGCCCAAATGCCTCTGAATCCATCCTGATCTAGGGTTTTGTTTTAACCCTTTGTTTTGATTTTGTTATATAACTTGGGCCCAATGCCTCTGGACTGTTTTAACCTTCTTTTTTTTTGTTTGTTTTGTTTACAATTTGGGCCTAAAACAAGAAGTTGTTCAAACTCAGCACATTTTTTAAAAGCTGCTTACTTTATTTTATTTTATTTTTTAAAGGGTTAATTTCCTTCATAAATTAAAATCAGATTTCATAAAAAATATAATAAAATATTATATTAAAGATTAATTAGATGTGACATCTTTTTAATCTTTGAGTTATTAGGACACAAGTGGTACAACTTGATAGTTCTAAAACTCTCTTTATTTATTTATTTATTATTATTATTATTATTATTATTATTATTATTATTATTATTATTATTATTATTTTAATAAATTAATCTAAATGGACTTGTAAATTTGCGCAATCAGATGTGGTATTATTTTTTATATTTGAGTTGTTAAGACACATTTTGAACAATTTGGTGTTTTTTTTAATTCATATCTAAGCCAAAAATAATAAAATATTCCTAAAAGGATTAATTAAAATATTCACAACAGTCATTCTACATAATTGCATTCATATCTCATGACATTGTTTCTTTTGAAAAATAAATTGGCATTTTGCATCAATTTTCAGGATTGTTTGGGAATCATAAGGATCTTAGTCACGTGTTACATTAAAACGGACAATGGAATCGGAAAAAAGAAAAACTTTACTTTTAAAGTTTAAGCAACCTGATTTGAAAAGTTTAAGAGACATCAGCAATCAAATGAAAAGTATACAGCGTGATAGTTTATTTCACAAATATGGGAAGATCCTAAATCTCTTGGCAGTAAATGTGCAAATAGGGGCCCTCACGGCATTGGCTCAATATTACGACCCTCTTTTAAGATGTTTCACCTTTCAAGACTTTCAGTTGGCCCCGACATTAGAGGAATTTGAACGAATATTGGGTTACTCTTTAGAGAAAGGAAATCCTTATCGATATACTGGGCAACCACCGAATTTGGGCACAATTGCTGAAGTGTTGAAAATCGACATAAGAGAGTTGGCAAGTGCAAAAGAGAAAAAAGGAGCTATTCATGGTTTTTCAAGAAAATATCTAGAGCAAAAGTGTCAAGATTTAGCTGCTAAAAAAGAATGGAGTATTTTCATAGATATTTTTGCTCTGATTATCTATGGTATTGTTTTATTCCCAAACCTTGATAATTTTGTAGATTTTGCTGCCATCAATGTCTTATTAGCTTTTAACAAAAATAAACAAAATCCAGTTCCTGCGGTTCTTGCTGATGTATACTACTCTCTGCATATGCGACACGAGAAGAAAGGGGGAACAATTTTGTGTTGTGTTCCAGTGTTGTATACTTGGTTCATGTCCCATATGTTCAAGAAAGGATATCATGTTGGAGTTAAAAGTAATCGTGAATGGGCTCAGAGTATCGCTAGCCTTACTGGGGACACAATTTCATGGTATCATAGAGAACAAGGGGTGGAGGAAGTAATATGCCAATGCGGAGATTTCCCAAATGTACCTCTCATGGGAACCAAAGGATGTATTAATTACAATCCGACGGTAGCTCTGAGACAACTTGGCTACCCTATGTTGGAGAAACCAGATGATAAGTCGTTGGAAGCTTTTATTTTGCACAATACGGGTACAGAAGACACACCGATGTTGCGAAGGATAAGTCGAGCTTGGGAAATGATCATTAGAAAAGGAAGAGTACTCGGATGCAGAAGTTGCAGCACAAAGGAACCCTATCAACAATGGGTAAAGAAAAGAGTCCAAGAAATCAAGTTGCCTTTCCACAGTACACCCTCGAGTGATCCGGAAATATCTGAACCTGCCTTTGTTGCCAATGAAGAAATAGAAGAACTCAAAGCATCATTGTTAAAATCTGAGGAGGAGAAAAAAGAGCTACAAGCAAAGTTAGAAAAAGTCTCACAAGAGAACGAGAACTTACGATCAGAAAACTCCAATAAAAGTCATTTCATTGAGAGAAGCAACAAGAGGTTGAGAATTGAAAAGGAAAATAAACTTGATATACAAGACTGTTTGAGAGGTGCAAATGAAGAGTTAGATGTGCGAAAGCAAGAAAAGAATGCAACTATTGAAGAAGCCTATATGTGGAAGCAGTTGTGGACAAAATCAGCAAGCTCTGAGCGGAACATAAAAAAGGAGTTTGAAGATTTAAAGAAACAACTGAAACAAATAGTAGCTGAGTACGAGAGTCAATTAAGGAATGAAAGGCAACAAAAAGAAGAAATTGAAGAATTACTCTCAAAACATCAAGATGCACTAAAAACAGAAATGGAGAATTATAGTGAGTTGAAGAATTACATTGATTACCAAGAAAAGATCTATAACGACTTAAAGGATGAAACCATATATTGGGAGGATCGTTTTATGATCTTGCTAGGTCAGTTGAAGAATCAAGAAATCTATAAAGAGCTGGAAGATAAAGGCAGACATTGGAAAGACTGTTTTTCAAAATTGGCGATGCTAGCTAATCAAGCAATCATAAGAATTCCAAAGCATCTAAGAGAGATTGATGCAGTAATGCATCCGCTCAATACTCCAGTCAAAGTCTACGAGTTCGTTGAATATTGCAAAAATTTGGTAGAAGAATTGGAAGAGAAGATTGGTTGTCCTATTAAGAGAGAAGATTGAAGTACCATAGTCAATGTAGTTTTTAATTTAAATGTGATGTACTCTTTTTCTCATCAATGAAAGATTTGCTATTTTGATTTCCGATCCCCATATTTTCTTCACTAACAATTCGTTTTTGTTAAAAAAAAATTATATAAGGCTTATGATTCCCCAACATCCAACTATCATATTTAATAATTAATTTCATTCCGTTCATATTTAATACATACTCATTGGAATTTCATTTATTTATTTTTTTTAAAAAAAAAACAGAAAAGAAAAATCAATAAAGATGTTTCCCCGACACCCTTATCGAACTCGCGCAAACTCCAAGATCATGGATGAACTTGAGCAAAACCAAGAAGTCATGAGAGCAGATGTTAACCAATTGAAGGACAAGGTTGATCAAATTCTAGAAGCTATAAAGGCTTTGGCAAGGAAGGAGAATACGGATGGGGATCCTCCAACTGCAAATGAAGAACACCAAACCACTCCTTCTCACCCACCAGGCTTTACCCCAACTACCCAACAATATCGTACAGCGGCTATGCAATTTCCTATGTATGGTCTCCCACATGGTTATACTCTGCCTGTAGTCATCAACCCCATAGACAATAACCAAAACAACTCAACTATCAACACCCAAAGCCTAAACCAACCACAAATTCCACCTCCTATGGGCTACACGCCACCCCAAAACACTATACCCTCAGAAAATATTCCGTATAGCGCACCCCAAATACCCCATTTTGATGCTAACGGGAATTGGCAACAACCTCACGTTGGGGATGATACACATTCAAAAGAGAAATTCCATGTTTTAGAAGAGCGAATAAAAGCAATTGAGGGGCATAATGTCTATGGTCTTGAAGCTTTTGATATGTGTTTGGTTCCCGATGTGACTATCCCTTCAAAATTCATGGTTCCTGAGTTTGAAAAATACAAAGGCGCCACATGTCCTAAAAATCATCTCACTATGTACTGCAAAAAAATGGCTTCTCATGTTCATAACGACAAACTTCTCATTCACTTTTTCCAAGACAGTTTGAGTGGGGCATCGTTAAGTTGGTATATGCATCTCGAGCGAAATCGAATTCGTTCGTGGAAGGACTTGGCTGATGCCTTCTTAAAACAATACAGGTACAACATTGACATGGCCCCTGATAGGATGCAATTGCAAAATTCATTGAAAAAGGACAACGAAACTTTCAAAGAATACGCACAACGGTGGAGAGAAGTGGCATCACAAGTAGAACCTCATTTATCTGAAAGAGAAATGGTTGGTATGTTTATGGATACTCTCCAGTCGCCCTTTTATGATAAGATGATTGGGAGTATGTCATCAAACTTTTCCGACCTAGTCATGATAGGAGAAAGGATAGAAAGTGGGATGAGGAGTGGCAAGATCGTCTGTGCAGCAAGTGGCGTGAAGAAACCCCAGATGGGATTCATAAAAAAGAAAGAAGCAGATGCTAACGCTATAATGGTAAACCCAAGAGCCTCCTATTTTCCATCCCTAAATTCTTATCGACCCCCAAATTTTCAGCCACCGATACCCCAAACTCCTTACATTCCCTATCCATATGTGGCTGCAACTTCACAAACTTCATACCCTCAATATCACCCTTCAAGGCCACCTTTTTATCAACCACCTCTGGTCCAACCACCACCCATCGCATTTCCCCAACAAAACCAACGAAGCCAAAATCCAAATCCAAATCAATCCAAACCACCAGTCAAACGAGAAAAGAATTGTTGCCTCACCTACTCCAGAATTCAATGGTAGCCCTGAGACCAATGAAACCTCTGGAACTGCCATTCCCAAAGTGGTATAACCCAAACGCCAAATGTGAATACCATGCTGGAGCTGTAGGACATTCCATTGAAGATTGTCAAGCCTTAAAATCTAAAGTGCAAGAATTGATTAATGCAAAGTGGCTTACCTTCAAGGAAGATAGTCCCAACGTAGGGAGTAATCCTTTACCGGGCCACGGGGATACTTTTGTCAATGTCATTGAATATGAGATAGACCAATGTGCGAATGATAATCATGTGTTAACCATAGAACCGTATATGGAAAATAGTAGATCTCTCCAAAGACCATTGGAAATCCTCTACAGGAAAGAAAATCTTAAGCCAACTCCTAACAGGCCAAATGCAATAATTGTCCAAGCACCAACCCCTTTTCCTTACCTAAATACCAAGGCGGTGCCATGGAATTATGAAGTTACCTCACACTTGGCTAATCATCAATCAAGTAATGGCGATGAATCTAAAGAAATTGATGTCACCAACATTTCAGGGATTGGTGGGATGACTCGGAGTGGTCGAGTATATGCCTCTGGACAACCTAAGGAAAAAGAGGGCCATGGAGGAAAAGGGAAAAAAGTTACGAATCATACTGTAAAAGGGCCAGAGACTTGCAAAAAGACAATGCTCAAAGAAGAAGGTAATGAATTTTTGAAGTTTATCAAACAAAGTGAGTATAAGGCGGTAGATCAATTAAATCAAACCCCTTCTAAGATATCTGTTCTTTCTCTATTATTAAACTCTGAAGCGCATAGAAGGGCACTAATGACAGTTTTAAACGAGGCCCATGTTACTCATGATATCACTGTCGACCAGTTTGATGGAGTTGTCGGTAATATTACCGCCAGTAGCGGCTTGAGTTTTAGCGATGGTGAATTACGAGCTGAGGGGATAGAGCATAATAAAGCACTACACATCTCTGTGAGGTGTCATGATCATATTCTTGCACGACTGCTAGTTGATAATGGTTCATCGTTAAATGTCATGCTGAAATCAACACTATCAAAATTATTTGTTGATGGAGCCTGTTTGAAGCCAAGTGCTTTGGTGGTGAAAGCGTTTGATGGATCCAGAAGACAAGTTGTGGGTGAGATTGACCTACCGATTCAAGTTGGACCCCATAACTTTGGAATAACCTTCCAGGTGATGGATATTAAACCAGCGTACAGTTGCCTTTTAGGGAGACCATGGATTCACGCTGCTGGAGCTGTGACATCCACTCTCCATCAAAAGCTAAAGTTTATAGTGGACAATAAGCTGGTGATAATATCTGGGGAAGAAGATATGGTAGTGAGTCATCTATCTTCTACGGGCTACATTGAAGACACGGAGGAAGCCATAGAGACTTCCTTTCAAGCATTAGAAATCGCCAATGTTGTCTTCATGTGTGAAGGATCTCTTTTAAAAGAACCAAAGTTGTTTACCGCCTCCTTAAAGTCTACCAAATCGATGTTGGAAAAAGGAGTTTTTGTTAAATGGGGAATATTGTTAGATATACCCAAAAAGAACGATAGGTACGGTTTGGGGTATGTACCTACTAAAGCTGACAAAGAAAAGGTTGTGAAGGAAAAAATGGAAAGCAGAATGGCTCGTTTAGAAAGTCAGACACTGAATTCACAGAAGATTTCTATTTGTGACATTCGCCAAACCTTTCAGAGCGCTGGAATAATTTGTGCTGACCATGTGGCTGTTGTGGAAGAAGAGGACCACGTTGATGATGATTCCCTCAAATTGGTGTACCCTTGTCCTCCAAACACTAGTCTCAACAATTGGAAGATCATCGAGTTTCCCGTGTTTGTTCATTCATGTTCAAAGTAATTGTGTATTTTAACTCCTTTTGCTCTGCCCAAGGCTATAAGGATAACTAATTAGGGCGCATGTATTTCAATTCTGTACTTATTATCAATAAATGCATTTTTGAATTCTCCAACAGTTTTTGTTTTTCTCTTTTCTTTTTTGACAATCCTTATTCATATTTTCTTTTTTTCCTTTTTTCTTCTTAATTTAATTAATGCAGAGTCGAAAACGAATATGTTGAAAACAGCAGCGCTAGAACCCATTCTTGTAATTTTGAACTCCCAATTAATCACACTGATGAGGATTGTGAAGACGATTGTGAGCCTCCCCCAGAACTAGAAAGGTTAATTGAACAGGAAGCTAAGATAATCCAACCCTATCAAGAACCTGTTGAAGTGATCAATTTAGGGACTGAACATAATAAGAAAGAAATTAAAATTGGTATGTCTATGAAAGAAACTGAATGAGAAAAGTTAGTTAAACTTTTATTTGATTATGTGGATGTCTTTGCATGGTCATACGAAGATATGCCTGGGCTAGATACTAACATAGTTGAACACAAGCTACCACTCAAGCCTGAATGTGCTCCAATTAAACAAAAATTGAGGAGGATGAGGCCTGATATGTCACTTAAAATTAGAAAAGATGTCAAGAAGCAATTTGATGCCGGTTTCTTAGTAGTAGCAAAATATCCTCAATGGGTTGCCAATATTGTCCAAGTTCCAAAAAAGGATGGAAATGTCTGAATGTGCGTTGATTATCGGGATTTAAACAAAGCTAGTCCTAAAGATGATTTTCCTTTGCCTCACATTGATGTCCTAGTAGATAGCACTACTCAATATTCTCTTTTCTCCTTCATGGATGGTTTTTCAGGGTATAATCAAATCAAAATGGCTCCCGAAGACATGGAGAAAACTACATTCATCACACAATGGGGGACTTTTTGTTATAAAGTGATGCCATTTGGATTGAAGAATGTCGGGGCAACCTATCAAAGAGCGATGGTAACTTTGTTTCATGACATGATGCATAAGGAAATAGAAGTTTACGTGGACGATATGATTGCCAAATCTCGGACCGAAGAAGACCATGTTGTTAACCTTCAAAAGTTGTTTGTACGACTAAGGAAGTTCAGACTCCGTTTAAACCCTGCTAAGTGCACTTTTGGTGTAAGATCAGGCAAGTTACTTGGGTTTATCGTTAGTCAAAAAGGGATAGAAGTGGACCCGGATAAAGTAAGAGCAATACAAGAAATGCCCGCTCCACGCACGGAAAAAGAAGTTCGTGGCTTTTTGGGTAGATTGAATTACATTGCCAGGTTCATATCACATCTCACCGCTACATGCGAGCCAATTTTCAAGCTGTTGCGCAAAGATCAAAAGGTTGAATGGAATGAGAATTGTTAAAATGCTTTCGAAAAGATTAAACAGTACTTGTCAAAACCTCCAATCTTAGTGCCTCCCGTTCCTAGGAAACTGCTTATTATGTACTTAACAATACTTGACGAGTCAATGGGTTGTGTACTGGGGCAACATGACAAATCCGGTAAGAAAGAACATGCTATTTATTATTTGAGCAAAAAGTTCACCGACTGTGAAACAAGGTATTCACTGCTTGAACGAACATGTTGTGCATTAGCATGGGCAGCTCGTCGGTTGAGGCAATACATGTTATGTCATACAACTTGGTTGGTGTCTAAAATGGACCCAATTAAATACATCTTTGAGAAACCTGCTCTTACTGGAAGGATTGCTCGTTGGCAGATGCTGCTATCAGAATATGATTTGGTATACGTTACGCAAAAAGCTATCAAAGGAAGTGCCTTAGCAGAGTATCTGGCCCAACAACCTGTAGAAGATTATCAATCAATGCAGTATGAATTCCCCGATGAAGGCATCATGACCTTATTTGAGGAGACTGAATCACCTGATAAAGAAAAATGGATGTTGGTGTTTGATGGTGCATCTAACGCGTTAGGGCATGGAATTGGGGCCATTTTGATTTCCCCAGAGAACCAGTTCACCCCATTTACTGCTAGGTTGTGTTTTGATTGCACAAACAATATTGCAGAATATGAGGCATGCATTATGGGTATTAAAGCAGCTATTGAATCAAAGGTGAAAGTTCTTGAGGTATATGGAGACTCATTGTTGGTCATCCATCAGACAAAAGGAGAGTGGGAAACGCGAGATTCTAAATTGATTTCGTATCATACCCATATCAAAGAACTGACAGAACACTTTGAGAAGATTACTTTTCACCATATCCCTCGAGAAGGAAACCAATTGGCCGACGCCCTGGCCACATTGTTGTCAATGTTCAAAATAAGCGTCGGTCAGGATATGCCGGTCATGAAAATTCAACGAAAAGATAAGCCAGCATATTGCTTATCCATAGAAGAAGAGTCTGACGGCAAACCATGGTTTCATGATATCAAATCATATGTCAAGAACAAGGAATATCCAGTGGGTATTTCAGAAAACGACAAGAGGACTTTAAGAAGGTTGTCAATGAACTTCTTCTTAAATGGTGATGTGCTTTATAAGAGAAATCATGATATGGTTCTCCTCAGATGTGTGGATCAAGCGGAAGCGGAGAAAATCATCCAAGAGGTTCACGAAGGTTCTTTCGGAACTCATGCAAACGGACACGCGATGGCAAGAAAAATCCTAAGGGCTGGCTACTATTGGTTGACCATGGAGTCCGATTGCTTTAGCTATGTAAAGAAATGTCATAAATGTCAAATTTATGCTGATAAAGTCCATGTACCACCCACCTCTTTGAATGTTTTAACATCTCCATGGCGATTTTCAATGTGGGGAATAGATGTTATTGGACTCATCGAGCCTAAGGCTTCAAATGGGCACCAGTTCAACCTAGTAGCTATTGATTATTTTACAAAATGGGTTGAGGCCGCTTCTTATGCCAATGTGACAAGAAATGTAGTTGTCAGATTCATCAAGAGAGAATTGATTTGTCGATATGGCTTGCCAAATAAGATAATCACTGACAATGCAACCAATCTGAATAATAAAATGATGAAGGAGTTGTGTGATAGTTTCAAAATTCAGCACCACAATTCTTCTCCATATCGTCCAAAAATGAATGGGACTGTAGAAGCAGCAAATAAGAATATCAAGAAGATCATACAAAAGATGGTGGAGACATATAAAGATTGGCATGAAATGCTTCCCTTTGCGTTACATGGCTATAGAACCTCTGTTCGTACCTCAACAGGGGCAACTTATTTCTTATTGGTGTATGGAATGGAAGCGGTACTTCCCATTGAAGTTGAAATTCCCTCGATCAGAGTCTTGATGGAAACAAAACTGGAAGAGGCTGAGTGGGTTCAATCACGATTTGACCAATTAAATCTCATAGAAGAAAAAAGAATGATAGCTCTGTGTCACGGTCAACTATATCAAAAAAGACTCAAAAAAGCATACGATAAAAAAGTTCGTCCTCGAGAGTTTCAAGAAGGGGAATTGGTGTTAAAGAAAATATTACCCATAAAAAAGGATTCTCGTGGAAAATGGACCCCGAATTACGAAGGATCATATGTTGTGAAAAAAGCTTTCTCTGGGGGAGCTCTAATACTCACAGAAATGGATGGAGGCGACCTTCCACTTCCAATAAATTCAGATGCAGTCAAAAAATATTATGCTTAAAAAAAAAATCAAAAATGGGCTCGCTAGGTTGAAAACCTGAAAAGGCGACCTAGGCAAAAATTAGAGCATCCCGATGGATTGAAAACTTGGAAGAGCAGTCCATGCAAAAGTTAGGGATAAAAAAAATCAAGGGCTACAAACCGGGGCAATTATTATTCTTGGAAGCTGACCAACGGGAGTGCCTAAATTACAAGAATGAATAACGTTTGTTATCCTTTCAACTTAACCTAGACACATTCATCCCTACATTGTAACCCTTAGCTCAATTGTATTATTCTCAATGTAATGAATATACATGTTCCAATCTTGTCATTTGATGTTATACACTAGCTTGTTTCTAAGCCAATTCAGTCTCGTGGTTGTTTGGTTCTAGTATTTTTTTTTTTTAAATGTTATTTTATGATAATAAATTTTGGAATTTGAAATATGTATAAATATAAAAAATATTTTAATTATTTTGACACTTGAAAAATATTTTAATTATTTTGACACTTGAAAAATATGTACAATCATCCTTTCATTCTTATCGATCTACGCATCGGTAACCAATCCGAAGACGATCACTTTCATTTTTGTCTATCTACACATCGGTAACCAATCCGAAGACGATCATCCTTTCATTCTTGTCGATCTACGCATCGGTAACCAATCCGAAGACGATCATTTTGCACATTTCAAAAGAATTGCATCATTCTCACTTTAACATTTCAAGGACACTTTAATTCATGCGTTTGTTATTGGACAAAATTTAGGTCCTTATATTTACTTATCTTTTACTTGACAACATGAAAATGAAAACCATTGTTATTCATATTTTCATATCTTTTCAAGTAAAATATAATTAAATAGGGGCAGCTGTAGTACCCTAATTTTGTCCAACCTTTTTAAAAATAAATCAAAAAAGGAAGATATATATAAAAAAGGAAATAGAATAATTACAATAATATCTCATCAATTTACATAGCCAAATCAAATTACATTTAAAATTAAAACCAAATCAAATTACATTTAAATTTAAAACCAAATCAGATTACATTAAACTTTAATTTAAACCAAATCAATTCAAGTCAGCCTGTTTTGGCTCTGTTCTGTTGTTGCCCTCATTGCTGTTACTCATTGTTGCTGATGCACTAGGCTTACATCAAGGTTTTTGTCCTGGACACAAAACAAGCACAAAAAGATGATATGATAAAAAGTCAAACTCTCTTTGCCTGAGCCTCTGCACACATGATATAGAACAAAAAGACAAATTGTTCATTTTGAAGCAGAAAATGAGCTAAGACCCAAAGCTGCAAATATAAAAAAGTTTTTTACCCAGCAAACCAGCTCTATTTCCTTTACACACAAATAAAAGTCCAGCAAATAAGCAAATCAACAGATAAAAGCAAACATAAACCAAAATCGTGAATAAATCAGAGATGCAGAAAAATTCAGATAAATGAGCAAGACAGATCAAACATCAAACAGGAAAGCATTGGAGAATGACAAAAGCAAAGCAAGAAAGCAACTAAACAGATAAAAAACACTATAAATACACCTTATCAAATTTCATAGAAGGGGAGGAAAAACACAAACAGAAAAATATCTAAAACGAAGAAGAAGAAGCAAAGGCAATAGCAAAGAAAGACAAGCATAAGAGAAGAGTTAAGGTAAAAAAAATTTCTCTCTTCACATGATAATTAATTTTTTTTATGTATATAACATGCAAAGTTTGGATTCTAAAAAAGAAAACATGATAACATTATAATCGAAAAAAATAAAGAAAATAAAACCTAAAAATCTCGAACCTGTGATGATGTCGTCGCCGCCGTCACCATCATCGTCGTTGCTTCTGTGTTCTTCTTCGTTTTCCCGTTTTGTTCCCTACCGCGACTAATGCTTGTATCACCATAGCTAACCCAGCCGCCTCTGCCATCAACCTCTTTCTCTCCAATACATGTTTGCGTTTTTTTTTCATGAGAATACAAGAGCATGTGTTTGTTCTTGAAAGCAATAGAGCGGCCGCCCAAATGCCTCTGAATCCATCCTGATCTAGGGTTTTGTTTTAACCCTTTGTTTTGATTTTGTTATATAACTTGGGCCCAATGCCTCTGGACTGTTTTAACCTTTTTTTTTTTTTTTGTTTTGTGTACAATTTGGGCCTAAAACAAGAAGCTGTTCACACTCAGCACATTTTTTAAAAGCTGCTTACTTTATTTTATTTTATTTTTTAAAGGGTTAATTTCCTTCATAAATAAAAATCACATTTCATAAAAAATATAATAAAATATTATATTAAAGATTAATTAGATGTGACATCTTTTTAATCTTTGAGTTATTAGGACACAAGTGGTACAACTTGATAGTTCTAAAACTCTCTTTATTTATTTATTTATTTATTTATTTATTATTATTATTATTATTATTATTTTAATAAATTAATCTAAATGGACTTGTAAATTTGCGCAATCAGATGTGGTATTGTTTTTTATATTTGAGTTGTTAAGACACATTTTGAACAATTTGGTGTTTTTTTTTAATTCATATCTAAGCCAAAAATAATAAAATATTCCTAAAATGATTAATTAGATGAGACATCTTTTTATTCTGAGCTTTTGAGACACGGGTTGTACAGCTTGATAGTCTTAAAACTCGCATCTCAAGATAATTATTTAATTTAAATAAGCTCATTTTCTTTTTCGTCAAAACTTTTTTGTATATACAACAAAACGAATTTTCTTTAAAAAACAATCAACGCATCCGTATTTTTTAACCAAAGAACTACGTAGCTTTGATTTCTCCATCGCACCGGGAGATACGTAGGAGCAAGATCACATTCTTGTCAAGCACATTAATAAATATTTTTTTTTTTGTCCTTTATTTCTTAAGCACATATTTATTCCAAAATCATATTAAAGATTAATAATAATTGTTATTCATATTTAATAATAAAATGAAATAAATATATTTAAGTTAATATTAATTTTGCACGATTAATTATAGGTAACCGTTTTTTTAACGGATGTCGTAGGGTGCTAATACCTTCCCTACGCATAATCGACTCCCGAGCTCAAAATTTGGTTTCAAAGACCATTTTTTTTATTTTCTATTTTTAAGAGTTTCCCAAGATTTTCCCTATTTTAAAATAAATTTTGGTGGCGACTCCATTGAATTCGAGAAACGCTCATAATTTTAGGTTGCGACAAACACTAAATTAAATTAATTGATTGGTTACATTTAATTATCCTATGTATGAATTGTACACTCCAATGGCTTCTTTAGTGACTTATTTTTCTAAAAACACCGCCAAAAAGTTAATTTGTAAAAAATTAAAGTTAGTGTATTATAATATTTGTCGCATCATTAAAAACTTGTAATTTTAACCAATTCTTTAGTAATCGTGTAATGGATTTTATCATAAATTATAATTAGTATACTATGATTATTATTATTTAAAAAATATCAAACAAACATCAAATTAAATTAAATGATTAGTGACAAATATTTATTCCGTATACAAATTGTATTCTCCAACAACTTATTTATTGACTCATTTTAAGAAAAATTACGTAAAAGTTGAAGTTTAAAAAAACTATAATTAGTGAATTATATAACTCTCATTTTTATAGCAACAATATTACAAAAAAAATATTTACTGATAATTATTGTGGAACATGATCATACTATAATATGAAGTTTAGCTCTAGCATAATCCGCACATTGCATAGAACAATCTGATATAGAACATTTACCGATAATTATTGTGCAAGTTCCTTCTACTCACTACAAAATTTATGGTTTTAGGAAATGATCGAAAACCGTTGCTGTAAAATTAAAATCGTTGCCAGAACAACAGACAACAGTAAAACAATGGTTCTGAAAGCGTCTCATATATTTCCTTTGCCTTTTCTACATGCTACGATTTTTAAGTTTTAAGCCACAGTCATCAAAAACCGTTGCGTAAAGGTTAAAATAGGCAACGGTTTTCGTCAATCCCATAGGCAACGGTTTTTATATGATTTTAGGGAGTGGTTAGTGAACCATTGCCTATTATTGTGAGGAACGGTTATTTACATGTTACTTCTTGTTGGCAACGGTCTTTTGCTTTTCCTTAATGCAACATATTTTTATGATGTTTATTGTTGTACGTACGATAAAATATTTCTTATTGTTATATACAAGAGTTATTTTAACTTCATAGACAACGGTCTTTTTGTTAATAGTAGGTTTTTTAAATGTCTGTTATTATAAATTAGATATTCTTTTTAAAAGAATGACGAAGAGAATAATATATATAATAAAAAATTACTCAAGATTTTGAATGATAAAAGCCTTATAATAAAATAGATATCATTCTCTTGCATCATAATGTTCCAAGTATGGAAATAAAAAAAATAGAAACATTAAACTTAAATAACCCATGTGCTTGCTTCAAAACAATAACCAAAAATCATAGGTTTACATAAAATCGTATTAAATACTCAATTAAGCTACACTCAAACAATAACTAAAGAACTAGAAAAAGATTAAGGCACCAATTTAACTTTACCTTTATTAAGTAATTAAAGCAACTAAGAGAATTAGTTTAGTTTAATCACGATAAGTCTAACTAGCCTTAGATTTAGCTAAAGGTGGTTTTAGGTGGATCTCACACCACCAACAGAGAACAAATTTTTCAAAAACATAAAACATATTTGTACTTTTATGGAATAATCACGTTATCATAACTTTTCGTAATGTGTTAACTAGAAATGAAGATGCACTAAATATATTATATGTCCATAATATATCGATATTTTTGATACTAAATAAAGTTAGTTTTTCGATAATATTTCGATATGTTTATATTCTATATCAACATAAGATATTTACAATTAAAGGTTATTATTCAGGTATTAACATTTCATATAGAAGTATTAAACAGTAAATTACATTTCAACATATTTGACTCATACTTTAATAACATTTTATACCAAGTTTCTCAATATTTTAATTCTATATTATTTACATTAAATAGGGTAACCAACACCACTTAATTCGTGCGGATGCAGATATATTATTTACTAATATATTTCACTAGAGATGTTCAAATATAACATTGATAATTTTCTTTATATTATTTCCTTTTAATTTCCTTACTATGTATTCCTTACATAGTTTTAATTATTTCATATATATGAAATGATATATTAAAAGAAGAATAAAATCATAAGAATATTTGTGCACCAAAAAAATTTGTAAGAACATATTTTTAAAAATAAATTAAGAAAGGTGAAAATATTATTAATTAAGTAAAACTATTATTAATTACATGACCATCCTATTTCAATTTTTAAAGGACTGCATAATGTGTTTTCCCCCTATTTTATACAATGTCAACATGTGCATGCACATAAATATAGTATTCGGGTCAAATATGTCTTATTAATATATGTAATAACATTTTCCACCCTCTCTTATTCTATCTAATAATAATAATTAATGTATTTAAAAGTAACAATAAAATTAATCAATAATTGTCTTTATATAGAAATCATATTATCAAGGGTTAAATAAAGTTTTTGTCCATATAAAAAAAATCATATATTTTATTTTTTTACAAAATTATTATGCAAATAGTTTTAGTCTCTCTTAATTGGAGCATTCACATGTGTTTTTGAAAGATTATTTTGCATACATGTTTATAACACTAAATATAGTTCTTCCAAAAAAAATAAGCTCAAATTTTGATTTCTATGTCTATATTAAAGGACTTTTATCTTGAACATACCACATTTAAAAGATTCATATTTAATTCATCCCAAGCTAAAAAATTCAATATTTGTGCGGATGAACTTTTAATAATGTTTTAAACATGTTTGCAAAATATCATTTAAAAATTTAAAAGTTGAAGTATGTTTTGTTTCAGTAAGGATTAAAACAACTTGTAGAATAATTTTGTATGGAAATAAAACATGTGATTTTTATTTATAGGGACCAAAAACGAAATTTCAAAATTTTATTGGGACAAAAACTAATTTAACCCTATTATAAATTAGTAAAAACAAATTAAATAATATTTTATGAACTAAAAATTAAATTGCAAAGACATTGCATCGTAGAATTGACATCAAAGGTATGTTGACACTCTAAAAATACCATCTATCATTTGCAGCATCCTAATAAATTCATTGAATAGAAAATAAAAATCTTGAGGGGATTATGTCAAAATCCAAGAAAAGAAATATGGACAACACCACCTCATTAAAAACGTTAGAAGCTAAAAGGTATAAAATCAAGGTGAAAGAAAAAGAGTGCAGCATAATAACGCAAACATCATGATCAAAACCAGAAAAAGGAAAAACTATACCGATTGCGATAAAAATCATTTAAAATACAACGCGCCGATAAATCCCACCAAATAAAACAAGGAGTGTAGAAACCAACATTAGCAAGTCTGTCAGCACACATGTCTTCTCTATAAATATGAGAAATGTGAAAATGCATTTCTCTTGTAAGGGATATGCAATTCAACTATCTAATCTTCAACTTCCAAGGCACAAGATTGGTACTAGTGAAAGATTGGACAACCAACAAAGAATCACACTTTATCTAGAGACGAAATCAACTTTTAGAGTAGACAATTTCAATAGCATACAAAGCAGCAGAAAGCTCGACACCAAACAATACAGTAACACCTAAATAATTCAAGAAGAAACCAACAATAGCTATGCTTGAGTCCCTAAAAATTGCACCAATAGCAGAAAGACCATGATTACCTCTAGAAGCACCATTATTATTATATTTAATCTAGCCATAAGGAGGCTTCAACCAAATAACTTGTGTAATAACAAGGTCTTTAGGAGCATGAAAATCGATAGAAGAATATTTAAGAATAGAAAACTCTTTCCTTAATGAAGATGCAACACCTTAGATAATCTACCTGAGAGAGAGAGAGAGAGAGAGAGAGAGAGAGAGAGAGAGATGGTAAATAACTCAATGAATGATAATCTGCTTGTTATTAAAAGCTAATTGATTATGGGCAAACCAATTAATCTAGATGATATGAATAACAACAAAAATAAAATTTCAAGAATCTAACAGATTGAAGAAGAGTCAATTCTAATACACAACGTGACACCGTCAGACAGTTTCATAAGCTTTGTAGGAGAGACAACAATGTGACACCATTAGACGTCCCCGATTCCATAAGTGATCATCTATAGGCATCTTATTATGGAAAAAGGCCTAACAAGAAAAGAATTTGAAGAAGGAATTACATCACTTCATATCTTTTTACCCCAATTAAGCTTTAGGTTATAGTAGGATGAAAAATGTTGTAAGCATCCTTAAAATATAAAATTCTAGAATATGTGTGATTTCAAACCAATTGGTCATCGCATTCATTGAAAAATTAATAACCCAATGCATCTCAACAATAATACTAGAAAATGGGCAAGCAAAACAAGCACGAATATCCCAAGAGAGATCAACCAAAAAAATATTCAATAGTAGAATGTAAGGAATGTCCAAAGTGAGGTTTAAACCAAGTCTATCCATAGGGGATTGACCTAACCAATTATCAGACTATAAATTATTTGAACTACCATTACCAATTCACCAACAATTGTTGTCCAAAACCCGATGAAGAAACCGTTGAATACCTGACCAAATAAAGAAATTTGCGAAATATGTAATTGACCTGTTGACACGAAGGAAACGAGCCTTCAAAAGTAAATGCAATGTTGATGCGAGTAAAATATGTATTAAGAAAGATTAAACACGACAACAAAATTAATAGTGCGTAAGGATTGAAGTCCAAGTGAGAGCATAATTTTATTCAGACCATTGTAACAATTTTTCTTCTAACAATATCCCTTCACTAGATAACATATCTCAATTAAGAATCCAAAATTCATATAAGAGAAATTGCCAATGCGTAAACCTGAAAGCTATATACCAACATACCATGAATAATAAATTTAACTAGTTGAAGATGCCTTATAATTGATAAAATTGATCCTTTTCAAGTAGAAAGTTTATGTTTTCCGATCAATAATAAGTTGCCAATAACATCTCTTAGTCTCTAAATAAGGGAATGCTCAAGTAAGTAAACTAACGCGATCCAAATGAGAAGTAAAAAAAGAACTAATATTCTTAATCCATATCCTGAACCAGCAAACAATTTATTCTTGCTCAAACTAAGATGTTGTCCTAATTTTTTTGTAAAACTCTTAAAAAACAAATGAGCTAATGTCACATCGTGACAAACTCTACCATAGTCTACTTAAGATCTTAACCTTATTCCTGGGATAAATCCCTAATGTCATTGACACTTGATTGATAATTAAGAGCTAAGGAACTTTATAAATAATCATTACTTTATTTCACATTCATACATAGCATGCTCAATCATAATTCCAATCATAAATCCCTAATAACAAGCTCAATACATAATTCCAAATGAGAAGTCAAAAAAGACCAAAGATTACAATAACACTACATATTGTCATTAAGGATAAATTTTATGTAATTTATTTTAGGATTCGTCAACTAGCGAAACATGAAGCTCTTTATTCAATTGCTTTCTCTATATGTATCTCAAAATTGTATGCTAGATTCAAAACAAGGAAATAGAAAATATATTGGTGGTACTTTAAGTTCTCTAGTTTAAAATGCTAGATTATATAAGATGTTCAAATCTATACATACTAACTGTCCTAAATAAATTCATACCTTAAGATCTATCCTAACAATGTGTAATTAATAATGATAAGACTATGGAAATCTGTTTTAGAATGTGAGAAGTGCAGATTTGAATTATGGTACAAGTCAATCTAGAATATAGTTGAAATTGTAATTTGAATGGAGAGAGACATGATTAAATTCAAAATGTGATTTATATCATGATGATGAGTTATACGGCTATTATTTCAGTTTCGGGGAGTTCAATCAAACTTAAGATATTTTGTTTTTGGTAAATATACTTTAGATTAAATCAAAATTTGTTGCTATAAAAACTTGAGAGGTAGGAGTTGAGAGATGGGAAAGGAAGAAATGAAAGGGGGGAAATGATTATGTGCGTAAGGTGTACCTAATTATCATGCCCTTTAAATAAAACCAATAAGAGAGTATATGTTGTTGTCATAATTTACTATTTCAAAAGTTATTATTTAATTATTTATTTTGTAAAAAGTTATTATTATTTTTAATTATTTTTATTATTAAAATATATGTTAAGAAAATTTCATTGCTCGGAATCCTTTTTTAATTATTAAAGTTTTTCAATTGCATAGCATATAGTTTGAAGGGGAAGGGGGGAATGGTACTCATTTTCTGTTTGGTCTTTTTGTGAAACTTGCAAAGTGATTAGTTAAAAAATACAAATATTGGGTTCAGTTGTTATAGATAAAAATAGAAGTGTTTTTTATATAAATAATTTTAAAATTACTTTTTAAAAAGTAGAAGTTATTTTATGTTTGTTAACTTGTGTAAAATGATTTTGTATTTCTCCCTTTTCTATTAAAAATGATTTTGCTCAAAAGTTAATCAAAGTAGCTTTTCATTTTCAACATCATGTTCCATGCTTTAGAATGGTTTTAAATTATGGTTGCAATCTGCAGGAATAGCGGGAGCATACATTTTAGATGTTGCGATGCGTATTGTGATCATTGTGGTGTAAATTTATTTTTTAAGACACAAAATATTATAATTTATTATTAATATTTTAACTCACATATCTTTCTTTTTATCTTTAATATATCATAATTAACTCTTTATCATTTTAACGTATCATTAATCCTTTACAATACACTCTAAGTCTACGATAAAAGACAAAGTAAAATAAAAAAAATAATTTGTTTTGATTAATAGATAATTTGTTGTTGTATGATGTCGTCGTTGCACCTACTGTGTTGTAACCATGCAATTTTGTATGTCAATTACAATGATACTGCAATTGTGGTCAATATCATAATTGTAATATTGCATCCGTGTCACATTATGAAGTCTCAATTTGAATATCTGTACTTTAGTACTGCACATGAAATTGAAAATTAGATTTGAATTACCTGTTGGAACCTAAACGATTGATGAATATGGATCTCAATAATTTTGATAATAAAATAACGATTCTAGAAGAAAGGTTTATTCTTTTATATTTAACAAAGTTATTTCAAGTGTACATATGAAGCATTTAGGGTGAAATATATTAAGGGATTCTATAATCAAGTATGAGGAAAGCACCCGCACCACTGCCATTCCTAAAGTAGAGAATTTTTTTATTGAAATTAAATAAAAAAAACTAGGAAAATTCATCTAAAATTGCTGATAAAGTTATTCTCAAATTAGGTGCTCAAGAAATTCTCTTTTGTCTATTATAGGTAGAGCTCCTTAAATCTATTATTCATAGTTTGCTTCTTTATAGTTTTTATGTTTAATTTTTTTGCTTAAAAATGGAGATGCTATTATGTGATCACGATGATATTGAGCATCATGTGATTAAATATTATTCTAATATTTATGTTACTTCAAATAATATGACATTAGTCATGAATCTGATTGATCTTTTATAATCAGACTTATCTGCATAAAATTTAAGCTTGAATTAGTGCAAATTCTATAATGGTAATATTTTTTCTACGAAGTTTGTGGCTTTGGCGAATGTTTAGGGTATCTTAGGAAATTCATCTTCAGCTCGTTGTAGATGAAATTATTCTCAAGTTAGTTACTTGGAAATGATCTCTTTTTTCTATTAGGGATAGAGTGGAGTTCGTTAAATCTATTATTCATAATTTATTTCTTTATAATTTTCATATTTATGTCCAACCTACTTCGCTTCTGAAGCATCTAGATAGATGTATTAAAAATTTCATCTAGATATAAGATATTAATATTAAAAGTGGTTACTGTTAATTGAAAATCTTTGTGTACTCCTTTCCTCCTTCGTGATTCGGACCTTAAACTTGTGAAAGTTTTAAATGAAACGACCCTTCCTAAACCCTTTTGAGACATTTTATCCTTTATGAAAGATTGGGCTAGATGCGGTAGGTTTTTTATGTATAAAAAACCTATAATTAATTATGTCAAATATTCAATCTGTTTCCGCAGTAACAAAAATTTGACTGTTAGGAAAGAGTGTCTCCATTAAGGGTTGGGAGCATCGTAGAAAGTCTCTATTAAACTTCTTAATATTAAATCTTTATTAAATCTCCTATTTAGATAATTTTTTACTTAATATTAAATCTCTTATTTAGATAAAAAAATTATAATTCTTGAGATTTTTTATTATTCTCAGAAAAATAATTAAAAAAAATTCGATAATAATAAGAAACTTAATTTATTTACATAATTAGAAGCTATTACACGGTAAACTTAAATCCTAACCCAAAACCTGACCAACTCTACCAGCAGCAACTCCTCAACGTTTCTTCGCTTACGAAAATGTAGCAATCTTCGTTTTCATCTTAGAACCTTTTCTGATCTTTTTCCAAAAGATGAAGATGAAACAAATACCGTTTATCAACTCGTAATGCTTTAAAACAAGGGAGAGAGGACTGTGCTTTAAAATAGGGAAAAGAGGAGAGTGCTTAAAATATGGGAAGGAGGAGAGACATATTTCATGAGAGATGCGGAAAAAAATATTCTATTAACGGAAACAAATGTTCTGATTTTGAAACATAATTTTTAATTTAAAAAATAATTTACTGTTTTACAAAATATACACAAAAGTTTTGATTTGATTGTTTATGCTTAATAAAAATTGAAACTTTATCCAAAAAAACTTTAATATAAACAAGTTGGGTTGTTCATGAGTTATATATAAACAAAGTGATATAAAGTTAGAGTTTGAAACTTTTAAGATTGGATCTTTATTTATCATTTTCAACTTTATAGTACATATTTTTTTGACCATGAATGCTAAGGACCAACATAACAAACAAAGAGTCCCAAAAATGATGTTATCATTGATTTTCATTTCGTCACTAATATTAACTTCAATATATACGTTATTTCCTGGAAGCAGACCATTCTTTGGCTTTAAGTTTCTTCCCTGTCTCTATCAAAGAATAGTCAAAATGGAACATTTTTACTTTGACCATGACAATTGACTAATGCACACACTATGTAAATACATACATAATAGTATATCCCTCCCTATCAGCTAAAT
>JBBPBP010000002.1:11714469-11724754 GCA_037974735.1 Cicer chorassanicum
AAAAATCTAAAGCGTAAAAGTAGATTTTAATTAAAATTATAAAACTTAAATCTAAAGTTATTTTAATAATTATTTTATACTAATATAATTAATTTAATAATAATAATTAAATAAAACATAAGATTTTAGTGATTTTTTTAAACAAGAAATGAAAATTAATTTAATAGTAATAAATAAATAAAACAGAAGATTAATAAATTTTAAATTATTGAAGTGAAAATATTTTAAACATTACTTGGCATAAGTTTATAATTAATAAAGATTAATTTGTATGTTATTTTATATTTAAGGAGATTTTTGAATATTACAGGAATGAAATTCAAAAAAATATTTTTCAGGGACTAAAACTGAAAAGTGTTATATTTACAGGGACCAAAAACTGTTTCCCTTTGTGAGTTAACATTTTTGTAACGTCCACTTAACGGTAAGGACCAAAAATAAATCTATTTTAATATTACAGGGATATAAACAAAAAAAAATATTACGAGGACCAAAATCAAAAAAAGTCATATTTACAGAGACCAAAAACATATATAAACCTTTTTTATTTGTCTCAATTTGCATAACTTGTGAATCATAAAAAAAATAACTACACACAATTCACATGATGAGTTAACCGTAGTAGATCCATATATAAAGGTTAATTCACATTATCATCTCAAACCTTACTATTTTTTTAACTTAAATTAAGAAAATTACCCAATCCCAACCCTACAAAATCACTTTCTTATTAAATATCATCATTCAATTTTTAAGCATTTTAATATTAATTAACAATTGTCAAATGGAAACAAAATTAGAAGTACAAATCAATAATTATCATACCCACCCACTTTTTTTTGTAACATTATTTATCATCATATTTGTACGTATGCATTAAGCCACGTATGCAAAGGGTATTTCTGAGCTGGTAAGGAACTATTAGAAAAAGTAGAAGTAGTTTATTCATAAAAGTAGAAATCCTGAACTTGCTCTTGTTCAAGCTCGTTGGAGATTTGGTAACTACTTTATTCACAATAATTAATAATTGCCACATATTCACAATGCTTCACATAGTTAAGTTTTAATCCTTCTTTCAATGCACCCGCTTTGAATCCACCTCTACTTTCTCGTATTTGGTACGTTATATTTATTCCTTTACTTACCCGCATCTGGCACTCCATTTCTACCAATTGCTGAAACATTTAATCACACATTTTTTTTTTTGTCTTAGTACTCTATATTAATGCCCCCATTTAATTCATCCAAATTTTCATCAATCTTGGGATTTTATATTATTTCCTTCAAAAAATAAATACAAATTGTAAAATCTAAACTTTTTTTTAATCCTTTAAAAATAAATAGTATACATTTTTATTAAAAAAGTTAGAAAAAGAGAAAAAAATTATTAATGTAATTAACACCAATAAATATTTTACAACTGTTTAAAAAAACGTAATTAATCTTAAAAATAAATATAAGTTACTGCATATTTTGAATTGACAGTCAAATTAGCTAATTCACCACACTATAAAGTGATTTTGACAAATATTACATTAAAGACTATAATTTATATGGAAAAGCCATTAAACGGGTGCATTATTTAATGCATCTTAGTCATGCACTGATTTATACGTAATAATTTTTTTTTAAGTACCATGACTTTATTAAACAAATCAAACTCTCGCCGTTCAATTTAAAGATCTCGACTAATCAATCAGATGTTTCTATATTTTTCATCTGAAGACCAAACAAGAGTTATTGGACCAAGAGTTTCCATTTCTACATTATCTAACGAATTAAAAAAATTGAGTTTAATTGCATTTTCAATAAATTAATCTCAGAAAAACAAAATAATATTTCTTATAGTTAAAAAGATAAGTTTAAATGCACTTTTAATAAATTAATAGCAAAGTTATAGAATTATATTTCTTATAGGTGTTTCAACTAAATTTCCTTGCACGTAACTAAACGTTCATTTCACCTTTTCTTACACAATTCTTCATATGTTTCCTTTCTATTTTGTTGATATCCATTCAAATTTACTCAGCAGTGTAACTAAGCCCATTAACTATAAATATTCTACTAATAAATTTTCTCAAAATAAATTTTTGAAAAAAATATTTAACAAAAAATTTATGCAAACAATGAAAAATTGCCATCTGCCTTAGAAGATTAAATATGTAATTTGAGGGGAGTTTGTTTGTTTGTTTTTTTTTTCTTCTATATATTATAAATGAGAATTAAGAAATACAATTAATAAGAATATGAAGATGAAAACATTGTCCCATGCGATAATGTGCATAACTTAACTTTTTTTTCTATAAAATAATAAAATACAATAGTTTAAAATAGTTATTTGATTTACAAAATAATCATTAATTTATTAACTAACAAAATAATTATATCGGAATTCTTCGATTTATCAATATATCGTAGAAAGTTGTTAAATATAAATGAAGTCAGAACCCAAAACAATCAACTATATAGTTTAATCAACTATATTTAACAATCAGCAACCTTATACAGCAATCTTCGTCATCTTTTCATCTGATTTTTAAAATCTTTTTGATAAAAAATGTGAAATGTAATATTAACATAAAAATTGATAAAAATGTCATAAAATCGTATGGGTTTGTTTTTCAGATATGCTCCTGTAACGACCGACACAGTGTCGGACTGAGGGGAGGAGGACACTACAAAGTTTCCAATCCCAAAATTGACTCGCTACCAATCATCATTACTATCAACTTCTTTAAACATCCTCAGCCCTTTACTGAAAATCAAAATAGAATCTGTAGGAATCTTTGTTTTCATCTTAAAACCTCTTTCTATCTGTCTTCTAACGGCAAGAAAAGGTTTTCTAACGGCAAGAAAAGGTTTCTTTACAAAGTAATACCCGGATACGGGCACGAGCATTAGAAAATTGCGTATAGTTAAATCAGACACAATTGAGAGGTGCAGCTTAAAATATGGGAAAGAGGAGAGACATATTTCATAATATTTCATAAGAGATCCCAGAAAAAAATGTTCTATTAACGAAAACAAATATTCTGCTGTTGAAACATTTTTTTTAATTTAAAAATAATTTACTGTTATTACAAAAGTTTATCAAAAAAAAAAATACACAGTTTTGATTTGATTTTTTATGCTTAATAAAAATTGAAACTTTATCCAAAAAGCTTTAATATAAGAATATAAATTTAGAGTTTGAAACTTTTATAAACATAAATGAAAGTTATTGAAACTTTTATAAACACAACAACAAAATAGTAGCAAGAAAATAGCAACAACAATAAATATAATGACAACTTAAATATTATGAACAAGAGACAAAGTGGATGAAAGAGAGAGAAAAAAAATGAAAAGGGGCTAATTGAAAAAACTCTCAAAAAGAAAAGCACCATGTCAAACCTATGAGAGAAATAATGGGGTATTTATAGAGAAAAGGGGTATACCCTAAGTGAGGGAGGGGTTCTTTGGAGTTTTCTGCAATTTGGTTCCTAGGTAAGGTTTGGTTAGTCATTTCTTCCATTTGGTTTGGACTAAATCGGTCATTTACCTCTTATTTCCTTACATGTAACTAAATGTCCCTTTCACCTTTACTTACACAATTCTTCTTATGTTTCCTTTCCCTTTTATTTCATTATGAATTTCAATCTTACTAATTTGTTTTTGATGACTCCATGGGTTAAATACATCTAATTTGTAAAGTGTATGACACTAAAAATGAATGCATTAAAGTTATCTTTTGACCGAATTCTTGATATAATGACTTTCTTTATGAATTATATTAATTTATTTATGGTCAATTTGAACAAAAATTAATTTTTTTTATATTATATTTTCAACAATTAAATACATTTTTTTTTTGTATTCAACAGTTAAATACATTTAAAGGATTGATAATTTTATTATTAAAAGTAACAAAACATATATACTACAAAGAATTGATGATTTTATAATGTATTATCCATTAACTACCTTTGTAAGGACCAAATACATCCACTTTTGTTAACTTATTTATCTCATATAATTAAAAATAAATAAATCCATACAACACATGATATTATTAATGATCATTTTACAAATATCTAAAATGAGATTTCATCTCAGTCGTCTGAGATACAAAGTCAAAATTTAAGCAGTGAAATAATACCTCATTGACGATATATAGCTTATCTTTATAAATATAAGTTCAAACTTCAAGATATATTGTGTTTTCAAAAACAAAACAAAAAAATCTCAAGTATTGTTGCATTGTGGATATGGATTACTAGAAAACTTCAGCTATCAAATTTGCAATCTTAATCATTTTTGTCATTACCATTGCATCAGGTCATAAAATCATGCTTTACTCTCTATCTCTTCCAAATTTTAACCAAACTTATCCATTTTTCCAAATATTTCATTTGTGAATTTTTTTGACAAAACATTTATACTCCAATCATTTAACCTTCAAATATTTCATATGTTTAGTATGATCTTGTTTTTTAATGATGATCATGTGATGTTTTGTGTATGTGTAGATATGTGCAAGAAATCAGATGCAAGGTTGGGTCTCGTTGTCTCTCTTCCTTGTCATTTTAGTGACGAATGTGAAGATGCTAATCCTAATCATGGATGCAAATGTATTTTTAATCATTGTACATGTCTACCAAATTCAAATATTTCATATGTTTAGTATGATCTTGTTTTTTAATGATGATCATGTGATGTTTTGTGTATGTGTAGATATGTGCAAGAAATCAGATGCAAGGTTGGGTCCCGTTGTCTCTCTTCCTTGTCATTTTAGTGACGAATGTGAAGATGCTAATCCTAATCATGGATGCAAATGTATTTTTAATCATTGTACATGTCTACCAAATTCTCACCAATTAATGAACAACGCCACCATTTTATTAGCACCAAAGTTAAGTACCTAGACAATATTGTGATACAATTACAAAGAATGACTAATAAAGAATTGCATTGTATCTCGTCGTGTATTCCAACATTATATCTCATATGTAATAAAAGTATTATTTATAACAACGTGAAATAAAAGTTAAGATTTTAATTAACATTTTTTGTCCAAATTATATCAACTCTTTTGATAGATTAAGTATAGATTGCTCATAAACTAGTCATCTATCTATACTATATACAATTAGAATTATATTTACATTGAATGTTTAACACACCAATCTATACTATATAAAAAATGAAAGTTGACTTCTCTAAATTGATAAGTTGACAAAGTGAGCGAATTAATAGTTGATATCATAATAACTCATAATTGATTATATATGTTCACATAATATCAATTATTCATCTAATCATCAATGTTTGATGATATTCACTTTATTCTTTAAAGTGAATTGTTCACTTTAGAACTACAAATCCTAAAAATGAGACCTATTCTTCAGGGAAAAAATTAAAATAAAAAAGACATATTCTATAATGTAAAATATACATGTGGCGATCCCTTATCAATTAATTTATTTGACGATAAATGCATTCATAATAAATTTTAAAATTTGTAAAAGAAAAAATCAAATTGTTTTTGTGGAATAAAAGACAAATTCTTTAATTAATTCCTATCATAATTTTGAATAGAATTCACAACAGGAGCAATAAATGTCATCTTCAATAAATAACAAATGGAGGCATATTCGATGAATTATTGTAATTGAGTTATTACTATTTTTTTTTTTTGAAGGAGTTGATTTTTTTTTTTTTTTGAAATAATGAGGTTCAACCAATTTCATTAATTATAATAAATTGCTCATATTATCATGAATATGAAAACTAATTAAGGATGTAGCTACTTTTCTAAGCAGTGAACAACTTCGTCTCCTTGAAGGAGTTGATGAATTGTTCCTACATCAACTCATGTGTGGCTTGTTTAGGATGGGGTGAGACTACATAAATGTGTAATAAGTTCACTTATTATGGTTAACAATAAAAATGGTTCAGTGGGACACAAATAAAAGTGGAGAAAAGGTTTAGGTACAAGGAAATAAAAAGTGGAGGCTAGTATTTAGTATCTATTTCTCTAAAGTTAATAGAAATAAGTCAATTAAAAAATTATTTTGACATATTGAAATCTAAAAATTATTTTTAATTGACTAAAACGTTAACGGAAATTAAGTCAAGGGACCACAGATGCAATTTAGCTTATAAAGTAAAACAATATAAAGAAAATATCTACTGACAATAGTTATTTAAAAGAATTAAGCTCGATAATATTTTAAATAGTCATATTCATCTATAATTGATGATGTATTAAATAGATTATCAATATATTTTTTAATGTGAAAAATTAGTTTATTTGCAAGAATCTAATTGTCTATTCTATTCATAAGTTTTATTTTTATAACTTTCATTGCTTTCAAAATTATATTTGTAATTACTGCAAAGATTAAAATAGTTTAAATAAAATGAACAAAATTATTAATCAAATAATAATTTTTTAATTGACTTATTTCTATTAACTTTAGACAAATAAATAGTAAATACTAGCCTCCACTTTTTATTTCCTTGTACCTAAACCTTTTCTCCACTTTTATTTTTGTTCCCACTGAACCATTTTTATTGTTAACCATAATAAGTGAGCTTATTACACATTTATGCATATGATATGTTGTCTCACCCCATCCTAAACAAGCCACACATGAGTTGATGTAGGTACAATTCATCAACTCCTTCAAGGAGACGAAGTTGTTCACTGCTTAGAAAAGTAGCTACATCCTTAATTAGTTTTCATATTCATGATAATATGAGCAATTATAAATGAAATTGGTTGAGCCTCATTATTAAAAAAAAAAAATTCAACTCCTTCAGAAAAAAGCAAATAGTAATAACTCAATTACAATAATTCATCGAATATGCCTTTTTTTTTTTAATTGAAGATGACATTTATTGCTCCTATTGTGAATTCTATTCAAAATTATGATAGGGATTAATTAAAGAATTTGTCTATTATTCCACAAAAACAATTTGATTTTTTCTTTTACTAATTTTAAAATTTATTATGAATGCATTTATTGTCAAATAAATTAATTTATTTTATTTTTTTCCCTGAAGAATATGCCTCATTTTGATGGATTTGTAGTGTTAAAGTGAACAATTCACTTTAAAGAATAAAGTGAATAATATCAAACATTGATGATTAAATGAATAATTGATATTATGTGAACATGTATAATCAATTATGAGTGATTATGATATCAACTATTAATTCGCTCAATTTGTCCACTTATCAATTTAGAGGAGTCAACTTTCATTTTTTATATAGTATAGATTGGTGTGTTAAACATTCAATGTAAATATAATTCCAATTGTATATAATATAGATAGATGGCTAGTCAATGTTTTGGATGATAATTTTATGAGCAATCTATACTTAATCTATCAAAAGAGTTGATATAATTTGGACAAAAAATGTTAATGAAAATCTTAACTTTTATTTCATATTGTTATAAAAAATACTTTTATTACATATGAGATATAATGTTGGAATACACGATGAGATACAATGCAATTTTTTATTAATCATTCTTTGTAACTGTATCACAATATTGTCTAGCTACTTAACTTTTGTGCTAATAAAATGGTGGCGTTGTTCATTAATTGTTGAGAATTTGGTAGACATGTACAATGATTAAAAATACATTTGCAACCATGATTAGGATTAGCATCTTCACATTCGTCACTAAATTGACGAGGAAGAGAGACAACAAGACCCAACCTTGCATCTGATTTCTTGCACATATTTACACATATACAAAACATCACATGATCATCATTAAAAAACAAGATCATACTAAACATATGAAATATTTGAAAGTTAAATGGTTGGAATATAAATGTTTTGTCAAAAAAATTCACAAATGAAATATTTGGAAAAATGGGTAAGTTTGGCTAAAATTTGGAAGAGATAGAGAGTAAAGCATGATTTTATGACCTGATGCAATGGTAATGACAAAAATGAGTAAGATTGCAAATTTGATAGCTGAAGTTTTTGAGTAATCCATATCCACAATGCAATAATACTTGAGATTTTTTTTGTTTTGTTTTTGAAAACACAATATATCTTGAAGTTTGAACTTGTATTTATAAAGATAAGCAATATATATATATAACCTTATATCTTAAAGAGGTATTATTTCACTGGTTAAATTTTAACCTTGTATCTCAGACGACTGAGATGAAATCTCATTTTAGATTTGTAAAATGATCATTAATAATATCATGTGTTGTACGGATTTATTTATATTTTAATTATAAGAGATAAATAAGTCAACAAAAGTGAATGTATTTGGTTCTCACCAATGTAGTTAATGGATAATTCATTATAAAATCATTAATTCTTTGAAGTATATATGTTTTGTTACTTTAATTATAATAATAATAATACATTAATAAATAATAATAATAATAATTAATAAATAATAATAATGATAATAATAATAATAATTAATTATAAATAATAATAATATTATTTGTAATAAATAATACATTAATAATAAAAATAATAAATAATAATAATAATTAATTATTATTATTATTATTATTATTATTATTATAAACGATGATAATTAAAAATAATCAAAATTAGAAAATTATATTAAAATTTTAAAGAAAATACATTAAAAAAGAAAAAAAAATACATCAAATAAAATGAAACAAAATACAAAATACATTAAATTATTGATGTTCACCTAAATGACCTCAACTCGTTCAAAGAGCTAGACGAGTTCGACGACATCTAGATGTGGAACTGGAGGTCATTTAGGTGCACATCAATAATTTAATGTATTTTGTATTTTGTTTCATTTTATTTGATGTATTTTTTTTCTTTTTTAATGTATTTTCCTTAAAATTTTAATATAAATTTCTATTTTTAATTATTTTTAATTATCATTTATTATTATTATTATTAGTGTATTATTTATTACAACTATTATTATTATTGTTTATAATTAATTAATTATTATTATCATTATTACTATTATTTATTAATTAATTATTATTATAATTAATTATTTAAAAACATTTAAAAGGCACAAAACAAAAAAGAAAAAATGAACCCCAATAGGAGGTCGCACCCCGAGCCTACGAACTCCCACTGGACTCAAAAAGTAGGACAGTCGGATAAATAATTTTGAGAGTAGGGCAATTTGATTAAAAAAAAAAAGAAGATATTAAAAAAATCCTATAAAAAACATGTATGTATTTAATTGTTGAAAATATAATATAAAAAAAATTAAATTTTGTTCAAATTGACCATAAATAAATTAATATAATTCATAAAGAAAATCATTATATCAAGAATTTGGTAAAAAAATAACTTTAGTGCATTCATTTTTATTTAGATGTTTTTAACCCATGCACTCATGACTCATCAAAAAATAAATACTCATTATTTTTTCTTATCAATTCATGTTCCTACTAAGTAAATTCCTAAAACCATACAATATTGATGCTTTGATACAATTAAATATGGTATACAGATAATTCTACGTTTCAAGCGCGGGCATCATATCGTATTCATCCTTTTTATTATAATTTAAAATCAAAATATGTTTGATTACGATGTTTCTTTGTAATTATATAACAATTGATTCTTTCTAATAATATATTTTTTTTGTAAATACCAATAGTTAAAATAATGTGTATATAAATTTTTTTTGTACGTATTATAAAATATATTGGTTGTAGCTGTTATTTTTTGTTTCTCATATATTTTTTTTTATCAAAAATAATTATATTTGAGATATTGTTATTCGTGAACATCTCTTTTAAATAAGATATTCGAATTTTGGTTGTACGTCGTGGAAGCGTATCTTTTTTTGCTAGACTCAAATCCTTTTGTTAAACTCAAATCTTCGTTGGATATTAATTTTGAATTTATTAATGTAAATTCACATATTTTTTTATTATATTAATTTTTATCATAAAGTTACCGAATGTTAATTTATCATTATATCTCTATGACTTGTATATTAATGAGTTTTAGTGTAGCGTCGTTATTTACATGAATTTTATGTATTTATATCTTTAAATCTATATAATGAGTTTAATTTTGAGACTTTGATAATGTCGGTATGTGCATTAAACTATCAATTAATTATAAAGGTATCCTTAGTTAAACATTTTCAACGTATATAAGATAATTTGTTTGATATTTTTTTAAAAAATTTACCCTCAAATTATAAAAATTATTATATCAAAAACTTTTTTAAAAAATAGAATATTTAAGTCAAATATTCTATCTCAAACATTATATGTTTACTTAATTTTTATTAGCAAAATATGTTTA
>JBBPBP010000002.1:11725753-11740135 GCA_037974735.1 Cicer chorassanicum
TAGTACCTTAGTTTGATTTCTTATGAAAATGAGATTCAACTAGTTGTTGCAATTTCGAAATAAACTTTTTCAAAATTTAAATTAGGTCTTAATTATTGTTGTAGCAAAAGAAAAAATTTGTAGGAGAAATTTTTCTATATATTAGTTCTTATTTGAATATTGTTTTTCTAAAAAATGTTTTGATATTTTTTAAAAGTAAATATACATATTAGGAATATGACCACATTTGTATCAATGGTACAATTTCTGAGTACTGCAAAAATCATTTTGTATATATTTTATAACCAATTATCATATTTAAATGCACATGAAAGAATATGTTCATCAATCAATTTAAATTCCCTAATTTAAATTTGGCTAAACATTACACGTGGTCCCTTAACTTAATTTCAGTTAACGATTTAGTCCTTTATTTTTTTCCTCTCGATTTAGTGTTTTTAAATCATTTCAGCATTACCCTTTAAAGGAGGTTCCATTAAGAAAAAGTTAAAAGGTACATAATCACATTATGTAATCTCACACATTATTTTTTTTTTACCATCTTCAATGATCTTTATGAGACATGATTTTTTGGTCACATTGAATTTTGCTCTAATTTTTCTAACATGCCGGTGCAATTCACTCTGTCATAACCTAATCCCTACTAGACTACTAGGAAAAATTACTCTCTCAGTATGATTAAAATTATCATATTTATAAATTAAAAAAAAAAAAAAAATATATATATATATATATATTTTAAATAACTTTCATTTTAACTTTTTAATGTAATATTAATTATTATTTTTAATTATATCATCAAATTAATATTAATTTAAAAAAAATTAAAATGAGGAATTGATGTTTCAGTCAAAAATAGAGAAAATCTTAAAATTTATTAAACACTTAAAAAAAATTACATTTTTCTCCCCTAAATTAATATTATAGGAATCACTCACAAATATATTTTACATTGTGCATTGAAGATAATAATACACCAATGTTAATTAGGTTAACTTTTTGTCCAAAACAATAGATAAGATAATCTTTTTAAATTATTACTATATTTTTCGTTTATAGTCTATCCTTTGAGTAAAACAATGTGTGACACTCGTAATGAAAACTTTAAAAAGGAAGGAATGCCTTTACAATTTGGTCTATGCTTTGAGAGTTGGTGGGCTCTGAATTTCATTTTTCTAGTTGAAATAATCTTTGTAAAGTAATAGAAAGTGAAAGATTTAATCCTCCACTATCTATCAAAATCAAAATTCCCCTCCAAATTACTATTAAAATAAAATAAATAAATAAAAAATAAAAAAACCCAATTAACATAGACCCAAATAAATTAACAAGGAACCGAACAAATTATAAACTATTACTTTTGTCGAAAAAGATACACTACTATGATCCGTGAAATCTGAGTTGAAAAATAATGTCATATATCTTAGGTGTGTTTGTTTGGATATGCAATAAGAATCTTCAATTTTATTTAATCTCTTTCCAAACCATTTTTAGTCTTTTACTGCCCAAACCATTTTTAGTTGTATCTATAAAAAGTGGAGAACATATTAAAACACTAAGCCAGACCATGGTTTTATTTTTATAACTATAGGTGTATTGGATATACAATGTGAGTTATCCCCTTTTAATTAGATTTCTCTATACATAAAATCAAGGTTTGAACATTGACGGCTAACTTAATACATGAAAAAAAAAATATATGGATATCTGCAAGGGTTATTAGATGAACATAAATGTAAATTCTTTTATAAATATTTAAAGAGTCATAAAATCTTCTCTATTTTACACTAGAGTATCATTCCCTCACCTTAAATTTTTGCTAAATAAAAACGAAAAATATATGGGTATACTCTCGTAAAAAGAACTAATCTTGAATGGAATATATTATAAATTAAAGAAAAATTAATTGGTTGGACCCTCCGATTAATTGGGTTAAGTGCAACTATGATCAAGCTTCTCATGGCTTGCTTGACTTGTCAGCTTATGGAGACTTGTATCGTGATTATAAAGGTACTTTTCAATTGAAGGATTTATTGTCAATATTGGTGTTTTTAATGTTGTTATACATACAGAATTATGTGTAACCATGCATGCAATTGAGATTGCTCATTGTTTAGCAAAATTAAGATTGCTCATTGTTTAGCAAAATTGAGATTGCTTGTGATCAAGATTGGATCAATTTTTGGTTATAACGTGACTCGCTTGTGGTGGTCCAAACCTTTAGAAACATATCTATAGTTCATTGAAAACTTCGCAACAGAAGATTAAATTATTTGAATATTATTTGTGTTTTCCGTTTTTCTGTCTCTCAAATTTATCGGAAGAGTAATCATTGTGATGATAAATTGAAAATTTTAGATTTTACTTTTAATGGTTTTACTTGGTGTGACTTTATGCTTCATTTTACTATGAATGACTTCTCGTGTAATAGATTTGGTCTTTCTAATTTTTTGTTTCCTCTATTATTCTTAATATGTATTTTGATTTATGTCTCATATATCTTTGTTTTCTCTTTTAACATTAATGACGTTTTTAAAGTATTGTAAATGACTGTTGAATTATTAGATACCAACATATTTGAGATATCGGTAATTCATAGTGATACTTTTGCACCTCAATATTTATTTTTAAAATATAATTGTCATATGATAAATTCCCTCAACAATTTATAGCGTATTTGGATTGATGGATTGACGTCAGGAAAGATAAAACATATGTTGAGTCTGGAACCACTTTGAGTCTAAATGGTAAGAGTTTCATATATCTTAAGTAAATAGTCAAAAGTTCAAAACATTGACTATTGTGTATTGAGCATAAAAATTAATAATTCACCTTGCGTGTCTAACATGTTATCCTCATATATTAAGTTTCTATGATGGATTTTTAAATAATATTTTAAAGTAAATTTCATTTGTACACGCGATTTTTAACTCTTAAGTTAAAATTAATTATTTAAGAAAATTTTACCGCTAAATTGTAACTCAAAAAGATTATTCCTTGAATCAAATCAATGAAACTCAGGATTAAAAGAGATGGTTCATATACCAAATATCTTAAATTTTGAGTGGAGATGTGATATTTGTTTATTGTTTTTATTGGTCTTGTCCAAGTGTGAAGTGTTATGTCCCATACCATGCAAGAATTTTATGTACACTCAATAATAGATTTATCATCCAAATATTAGAGCATTAATTATTTTTTAATTTTGTTGAAATAGAAAGTTAATATAAAATTTTAAATTACCCTTAAAATTTAAGAGTGAACCCATTGCTTTAGGGACTAATGAAATTTTATATATAAATATATAATATATCGAGGTATAATAAAACAATAAAAAAGTTAAAATATTTTCAATTAGAGTTGAACTCCTATATTATGACTACTCTGTTACCATGTGTGTATAAGACCATGAGATTACCAACTGACATACATGTGTGGACATATCTATTCAAAGCTGACATAGTACATTTTTATCCAGAAACATTTCTGGTGTCTATTAATTTAAATATGATGTTAATTTCAAAATCATCAAAAACACAAAAGCAACATCGTTCAAATGTAAGTAGATTAAAAAGAGTAACTAAAGTATCCAACCACTCCTGGGATTGTGGATAGCAAAATTTTGACATCACTGCATCAAAATGACTTACCTAACAACTTGTTTTGCAACAGTCAATAGTAACAAAAACAGGTTCAAAATATGGATCAATCTATCTTTTCCTCTTCTTTGGCTTTAACTCAGGGAATGTAAGTGGGATAGGAAGTGTGGCATAGGATTTCTTGTCCTGGAATACAATTTTGCCACCCAAATGCTCATAGAGGAGTCTCAGGGGTATTAGAGACATCCTCAGATCCTTTGCTATATCTTTGTAGTCAGTTTGGAACCCGTCAATGAAAAGTGTGAGCACCAAAACATAAGAAATGAGAAGATTAATCTTTTCAGTTGGCAGCCTTTTTGATTCAGAAACATCAAACATTGTTGAAAATTTAGAACGCAAAATATTGGGAATTTTGTGGGACTTTGCAGAGGAAACACCATCCATGGAGTGCTGATCTTTGAACTTGATTAGATGATTGATGTATGAGAGTATGCAAAATTGCTTCTTCTTTTCTGACTCATCCTGTAAATAAAGACAGTAGATAACGGATATAATAATTTTATCAGGTAAAACAAATCTCAGAACTTTATTCAAGAAAGCACAGACCCAGATTTCCTGCAGTTAGAAAACACACGGAGTCATGTTATCGCGATCACGAATGAAGATTGGATGGTTAAAGTACATTTTGAAATACAAGTCATCCAATCTTCATCGAACAGCAGAGGCTGACTACATGATTGTTTAATACAGGAAACAGAACCACACAAATACAAAACATACTACCAAATTTAAAACTCAAACACAATTATAACACAGTGCAGAATATAAAATCATAAATCTTAAATAGAGAGAGTCATTGTTTTAAAGTTGACACAAATCATTATATTGTAAGCACAATAAAATGTCATCATTAATCAAATTATGGTGGTATTCCTATTTGTATGGCATAAAAGTTTTTATAAAAAATAATAGGAGGTAAGATATTGCAAAAGGCACACCGTATTTGTAGACTGAAGGGTTTCGGGTTTGGTGTCCATGAACAATCAGACATGTATGCGTGTATGATACAGATATGACAGGACAACGTTGCCATTTTGAAATGCCCATTTGTCCTTTACTTTGTAAGTATTAGAAAAAAGATATTTTGTACATAAATTAGTACAATAGCTTTGGGCTAATCAGTTTAATTAATTGGCTAACTTCAACAGACAATCCTCGCGGGGTCACCGAAAATTGCTGGTAAATGACAACATCCCCTAAATTCAAGATCGTTCATGATAAAATATATATTTTTAATTATCGAGTGAGCAGGAGTCTAAGCATTTCTTCCCCTTACATAATATAAGTATATCACAGTTAAAGCAAAACTATTTTTTTTCAAGTAGGACGGTTCAAAATGAGCAATAATTAGGAACTCTAAAATTATATTTTAAGCAAAAAAGGGTTATATTTGTATAAATACCTCAATCTTCTTTAATTTGCCTATCCTGTTGCGAATAAATATTGGGTAAGCACTGAAGTTTGCTGCTTCTCCCTGTTCCAAAATATAATAAATGTCTTCAAGATAACTCCATTCCCTCTCAAGGATGATTCTGTCCAATACATAAGCCTCCTGAGGTGTAGTCGCAGAAGTATTATATGG
Organism: Cicer chorassanicum; assembly: GCA_037974735.1. Classification (NCBI taxonomy): domain Eukaryota; kingdom Viridiplantae; phylum Streptophyta; class Magnoliopsida; order Fabales; family Fabaceae; genus Cicer; species Cicer chorassanicum. The sequence goes on from JBBPBP010000002.1 coordinate 11,730,995, forward strand.
TGGTATATTGCGAGAAACATTAGCTTCTGTATTTGCAAGAGCCGCTTCATTTACAACAACATTTTTCATTTTCTCAACCAGATTTTTTTTAGACTCAGGTTCGTCATCTTTTCTCATATCAAGAAACTTATTACTCTGCAGCATAATACAAATTCCGAGATTAGTTGAAAACAATTCCAATAAAAATCAGGTATACCTTGTTGAATGATAATTAATAGGAGACTCAATCAATTAACAGTAATATCCTCACCTATAAATACAACCTAAAAGGTTATTTAAAATTAGGTTAACTGATAAATTTTCATAATATCATAATAATAAAAAAATGGACAAAATATAAAATAGGAACTCAGTACCTTTTCTCAGGTTCATTCTTTTAAGACTATATATACGAAGTATCGAAAAGCATCTTAAATGATTTACCAAAAATGCAGCATCAGTGGGAAATAAGAATAGAATCACTAAGTGGGAGCTAGCATCTATGCAAAATCCCATGGAGAGGCACAATGATATGCCATTAATCCATTATACAGAGCAGAACACGGCATGCTCCAGACACATAGGTAACCAAAGGAAATCATGTCAATGACAACGAAGGCAAGTTAAAAGGCTTCTGAAAATGCCCTTGCACAGCTCTGTTCAACACGTACACACCTATTTCTTGTTTATTCTGTTTTAATTATGTTTCTTATACAACGTACACCTGCGTCTTCATATAGTGATTATTTAAAACAATTTTTTTCTGCGTGTTTTGAATTTCTTGCCTTGTTTTTTCCTAGGCTGTCCTTGTCTCATGAAAATTGTATTGACCAGAATTTGAGAGTTTCATGGTATAGATGCTATGATTAAAACCAGATAGTTAAGTATGATCAAGTGTCATACTGCATTGGTACCTTTGAATGTTTTGGTTGAGAACAAGTTGATCCTTTTGTGTGCTGATTGGATGTTTGATAGGACACTAGATATTGGGCCTTGGCCCAATAGATAGGTTGATTAGAGAATAAGAGTTAGTTAGTATATTCACTGACTTTACATAATTCTGTTACAGATTTCTGTTATAAAAGACAGGGAAGGATAGTTAGAAAATCATTGAGAAAGATATTGTTAGGCAGTTAGGAGAGTCTCTCTCTGGATTAGGAGCAGATTATGCTCTGGTAGGAGTTCTTGGAACTCTGGTTGTTTTCTTTTTCTTGCTGATTTCACCATTGTAGAGCTTGCTGCTCAACACTTTCATTCAATAGAATTCCATTTTCATTCTGTAAATTCTGGTTTCTATCAATGTTGTTGAGAACAAGATAAAATTTATATTCTAGGACAGCTTGCTTCCTCAAAGAAATTATAAAAGTAGAAAAACAGAACTAACATTTGTTGCCCAAAGTTAGAGTTGTAGAATTCATGCAAATGAACTGTGTTATATAATTAGGCAGGTCTGATTTAGAAAGCTAAGAGGTGGTACACTTGTGTTAAAATTAAATAATTTGTATTTGTCTTTTCAGAATTTAGTTTAGAACGGGTAAGATTTCCTAGAATTTAGTTTTGGACAGCTTGTGTTAAAGGCAACAAAACTTGAGGTGTAGAGGTCCATTTGACCTGATTCTAATGGCTTGTAAAAGTTGGGATGCAACTCTTTTTAAGGAAAAAGGCAGGGCATTTTAGAAAGCTACTAGGTTATGAAATTGCAACTGAAACAGAAAAGCTCAAGAGCAGAACAAATTCTGAATGTTGAGATCCCATATTGACTAGAGATATGGCCAAATTAATCCTTGTAATAGTAAGGCTTGAGCAATCCTCACTTCTCGAGCTAACTTTTGGGATTTAGTTAGATCTCAGTCCCAAATTCAAAAACTGAATGCACACACACATACACACACACAGAGAATTAAGTCGCAGAGTACGGGGATAAAGATCATTTTAACTTGGGGTTTTAACATTTTATGTATAGAGAAGTTTACAATGATTAAATGTTAAACGTAGCAAAGTGAAATAAACTGCTTGCAAGTTTATAAGAAGAGTATCAGAGATGGGAGTAGCAATTTTGCTGAGTTAGGTATTACACAAGATAGACTATACTTATAGTTGGTGCTTCTAACTTTACTCACAAAGGAATTTGAAATATAAAAAGAAAATGCCAACAATGTATTTACTTATTTCTTTCCCTAGGATTTATTATAATTAATATATAAGTTGTCTAATCTCAGTGTCTTGTTCACATCTCAGAAATGAAGTACACTACCAGTAGGAAGTTGTATAACTCAGTTCAAAGATTCCATCACTTTATCAGGGAAACGAATGGACTTATTAACTAAGAACAAAAAAAACAGCTCCTCGGCTTGAAGGTCTATGTAGAAATTTGTGAAAGAGGTCATATAGCTAAAACTAATGTATGAGTATATTAATATTAATGTAACAGATTAAGAGACTTAAAATAAACAAATACTATTAGTTACATACTTACATAGATAAGATTTCACTAATAAAAAGATGATATGGATATTATCTTAATTGTTATTTATAGTTATTTAATTACTTTTATTTCTCCTAGGTCTAACATAGTAAAATGATTACTAAGCTGTCAATAGTATGTCTTATTCCCTCGTTTGATTTTGTAATTGTCATTATAAACTTCACTCCGGAGTGACCATATGAAATCATATTTGATTTGAAGAGCATCAAAGGCACCATATCATCTACTCATGTTTCAAAGACACAGCTATGTCTGATGACAAAGAAAAATTACCCATCTCCAGAAGAAAATAATATAATTAACATCAATGAGTTCAATAATGATACAACTACCAATAACAACAAGCATCACAGTCACAGTGTGGTCATATGAAATAGTGTTTGATTAGAAAAACATTAACGGTGTCATCATATCATCCTCTCATGTTTTCATAAATATAAATATGTCTCAGGCCTAGAGAAATTATCCTTTGCCAAAAGAAAATAACACATTTAACATCAATGAGTGCTATAGTGGGCAGTGACACCTTAGAGTTGCCATGAGTAACTACAAGCATCTCAGTTGCAGTGCAGAACAATCAATTAAGTTTTTTTAATGCCAGAGCATCATTTAATAGAAATAGAAATACAGTACACAAAATTATCCAAGATAACAAACATCTCAAACAAGCAAATTAAAATAAAAACAATGCAATATTCGAACTATCAGATCGGACAAAATAAAATTTTATCCTCCCCCTACTACTAATAGTACTAACGATATATTTGGTTATGATCAAGATGGGCAGGTCAAATCTTAAAATAAACAATTTGTTAGCAGTGTTGAAAATGAAGTCCAATGATTTGAAATTTAAAATGTTATTCCAACCATAAACTTGTGGTACTGTATATTCTCTTATTTTCACCTCTAAGCTGCGATTCATGCATCACTCACTAAATATTCAAAATAAACCACACTGTATTAACAATTTAGTCGTGTAACTACTTATTAGCACAGCTAGCAAAAGGAGATAAACAGTAATCAAAACATACCGACTCAATATGCCTCTTTGTTCCCAAAACAGCAGTAGAATGTCGCCTTTTCTCTGCCCTCTGCTGTGGGCTCAACTCCTCTACCGTCCCATTCGCAGACTCCTTATATAAGTTATATTCCACGCCTTTAACTTTGGGATCCAATCTGAATATCTACACAACACACACAAATCAACACAATACATTCAAAAATTCCAAAAACATCAAAGAAACTTTTTTCTCCTCTTCTCACTTCTTCACAATTTACCTTATTACCACCAATAGGCACAACCTTAAGTGTCTGAGATTCCTTATCAAACACACCGAGAGCATACATTGATCGGTGTGAGCCCGCAGCCTCACCCATATAATTCGTTCCGACGAAATCAACCGAAGAACCAGCAGGACTAACAACAAGCTCAAGCCTCTTAGTCATATTCTTGTTTCGATATACTTGGAACCCGGTCGAACCAGAAGTCGACTTCACCGGATCAAAACCAGAAGGAAAATAACCAATATATGGAGGTATTTTGTTTGGATTCTCACGGACAACTTCAACTTTGACCTGAACCGGTTCAGTTTCCTTTTTCTTTTTGTTTTTTGTTTTCTTTTTGGATTGTGGTTCAGAGTCCATTATGCTTGCAAAGAGTATAAACTTCACTCAAACTACTTTTTAGCACAGTAGCAAAAAGTATTAAACGGGAAGCTTTCACTCACATTTTCGTTTTCGCAATGTTTGTTGAAGGTTATAGTGATCCAGCGACAATGTTTGTTGAAGGTTTGTAGGGTTTTCCTCACTGACGGGTCACAAATCCCCCGACCCGGATCCGGATCCGTAGTAATTACAGCTTAATGGGCTGGAACAAAAAGAAGCCCATAAAATAGGGCCATAATTCAGAAAATTATTTTATGTACCCCCCATTTAATGGTCTACCCCCCCATTTTAAAAAATAAGGTGTGAAATGACCAAATTGCCCCTGCGAATTCAGTAAAATTGACAAAAGTTGGACACACCCCCCATTGTGAAATTTCCGGGAAAAAGTGAGTGGGAGAATTTTTGGTTTTTCCCGGAAATTTCAACTTCATTGAAATTTCCGGTAGTTAAAAATACATACCAGAAATTTCGTTTTTGAAATTTCCGGTATGTATTTTGAACTACCGGAAATTTGAAATTTTCGGGCAGTTCACTGGAAATTTCAAATTTCCGGTAGTTTTTTTTTTTTTTTTCTATTTTTGTTATTTTTTTATGTGTTTTGTGATTAATTTTTTTCATTGTATTGTTTATAGTGAGGACCAGAGGAGCTAAAACCAGTGGAACTAGTGGTGAACATTCTCGAGTTCGGCCGCCTACGCAGTCTAATAGGAGAGCGGTTGTTGAGAAGAGAAGAAGGCGTATGGAAGAAATAGATATTCAGCAGGAATATCAGCAGCAGCAGGATCAGCTGGAGGATCAGCCGCAGCAGGATCATGATCAGCTGCAGGATCATGATCAGCAGCAGGATCATGATCAGCATCAGGATCATGATCAGTATCACGATGATTATATTGCTGATCAGGAGCAGGAGCAGGATCAGCAGCACGAGCTGCAGGAGCAAGAGGATCAGGAGCTGCCTGATGCTCCATTATTTCCCGGTGGTCCATATGATTTATCTGTTTTGAAGAATTACGAGGACCACATAGCAGTTAAAATTTGGAATGGGCAGGTTAGTTAATAATATTTATTATTAGTTAATATTATTTATTATTTTAATTAGTTATTATTATGATTATTTATTAAGTTATTTATTTATTTATTTATTTTAATATATTTTTAGCATAATTTGTTATATTTAAGTTTTATATTCATTATTAAAATTTAAATAAATTGTCTGTTTGTTATTTATTGTAATTAAACAGGATAGACGCGCCCTTAAAGTCGTCTCAAATGGGAAGAAGCAAGCAAAATTTATTGATATTAGAGCTATATTACCTGCTGAGATTGATCGATGGATTACTATATCCGGACTACGTCCTCTGCAGCGATGTAGTCTGAGTATGATCGATGGTAATCTTATATCTGCTTTTGCTGAGAGATGGCATGCTGAGACCAGCTCATTTCACATGCCATTTGGTGAGATGACCATCACTCTGGACGATGTCAGGGGTCTACTCAGCATCCCATGTCGTGGTGAGTTCTTCACCCCTCCAGCTAATTTCTGTGAAGACCTGGCTATTACTGCTGCTGTGGAATTATTAGGAGTGACTGTTGAAGAAGCAGTGGCAGAGACTAGGATTAACAGAGGTCCATCATACAGCTTTTAGTGGTTGAAGTCGATATTTTTTACACAGCTGCGTGAGGGCCGATATGATTGTGCAGCCAGGGCATACCTACTACATTTAGTAGGGTGTACGATATTAGCAAATAAAAGTTTTACACTTGTATCTGCTAAATATTTGTTCCTGTTTCACGATCTCGAGACATGTGGCAGATGGGCATGGGGACCGGCAACACTTGTTGTGTTGTATGACTATCTACGAGACAGCACTCTACCGGTCACGAGGCAGATCGGTGGATATTTATCCCTTTTTCAGGTACTATTATATTAATTATTTGTATTGATATGTTTTTATTGTTTTATTAATTATTTGTATGTTTTTATTGTTTTATTAATTATTTGTATGTTTTTATTGTTTTATTAATTATTTGTATGTTTTTATTATTTACAGACTTGGATATATGAGCATTTTCCTCATATCTGTAGAAGGGAATTGAATGAGCCGATGTCTTGCATGCCTCGGATGTTTCGGTGGACTGCTAAACAAACATCCGGGGACGTGTCTTACTATAGAGCGAAGTTGGAAGCTTTGAGGGATTCTGATGTAATATGGGCAGTAAATTACGATGAGGACTCTACCACACGGTTTCAGTCTGTTTCGTTATTTACTGGACATATTCGTTGGTGTGCCACTATGGTGCCTTATTTACCAGAGAGGTGCATCCGACAGTTTGGATATATTCAGCATATCCCTCGTACACCACATTTGCTTGTAGTACGTGATGTGGATGTCGAATGGGGTATGTACAAGAACTCTGTTCGAGCCCTGCGTGCAGTATTGCATCGGGCTACATATCCACATCAGACTGTTGAGGGGTACATCCGGTGGTATTATAGGATATCTCATCCTAGGATGACCCCTGACGTTGTTGTAGATGCTGCTGGTCCTGATGTTGCTGGTGCTGATGTTGCTGGTCCTAGTCATGCCGGAGATTATACAGATGCTGGAGGTCCTAGTCATGGCGGGGATTATACTGATGCTGGAGGTCCTAGTGATGTTCCTGGTCCTAGTGAGAGTCGCGGGGAGTGGTATACACGGTGTCAACACGTCGGTGGTCTGATACAGTAGAGTTTAGATTTAGACAGACTACCGGGTGATGATGACATGCGTGCTTTATTAGAGAGGGCTTTGTACATCTCTAAATGAGGCAGTTATCAGTAGTATTTGTAATATTTGTAATATTTAGACTTATTTTTATTAATTTAGTTTTAATACTTATTTTGTTCCATTTATTTTGTTATTTAGACTTAATTGTGTTATTTGTAATATTTAGACTTATTTTTATTTATTTAGTTTTAATACTTATTTGGTTCCATTTATTTTGTTATTTAGACTTAATTGTGTTATTTGCTTATACTTTATATTTATTGTGTTATTTTGTTTAGACTTAATTGTGTTATTTGCTTAACTGAAAACAACATATAACATGTATTGAAAACTTTATATTAACTGAAAACAACATATATTAACGTAAAACTTGTTACAAAAGTGTCAATCATCTGCTAAAGACATATAATCTGATGTACCCTCTAATTCTAATGAACCCCAATGTTGTAGACGTCCTGCATATGCTACAGCCCATGATGTAGACTCATCACTACGGTGCTCCTTCCAATGCCATGCTAGTGGAGGTAATGGACATGTTGCACTCAATTTAACCTGAACCCAATGACTGTTATTAACAAAACCAATGCTGATAATACGATCACGTGATAAGTCTCCACTGTGTGCACCCGTCAATGGGAAAAAAGTCAAAGAAAAACTTTTTGCCAATGTCACAAGCACGAGATTATATTTTGTTGCTATCACGTAACCCATATCTGGAATGCTCAGCCACTTTTCCATTGGTTGGTTTCTCAGTTCATCAACAAGTAAAGAGTCAGTCACTTCTTGTAAACGTTCTTTGAATAACGCAAGATATAAATCAGGTTTGGACTTAATCTCCAAATACAACTGTCGACGCACAATGCTCCAAGCTTTGGGGCAGTAACCCGAATAACAACCTTTGAAAGAAGTGTGGCAACTCAAAAACCCTCCTAAACAGATCATAATATGGAGAATACTCAATAATTGCATACCTACTAGTATTTGTCAAATAATTTTATTATATAAGTTATTTTCGGATCTGTATAAATAAAACCATACATAAGAATCTCTACAACTAAAACATATGGAAATACTTAATTTCTTGAATTTTCATATTTAATATAGGACAAAATTGAGATTAAATAATCTTTTTTGGTGATTGATTACACTGGTTTGCAAATCCTTTACTTTGTGTCCATTGACATAAAAAAATATATATATTTCTTTGATTGCACCATATTGTTTCGTAAATGTTTCCATTTAGAAACACCGTATTGACATTCATCTTATGCAACTCCAAAAATTATAATGAGCAACAAATGTCATGGCCGTCTTAATAGAGTCTTTTATGAATATCAAATAGAATCTCTATCTTTTTAGTAAATCCTTTTTGACACTTGATTGTCCGGTTCTTGAGTTTGATCATCATAAATATTTTCTTAACTTGATTGGGAGGAAGAACACTAATATCCTCGTTCAATTTTGTTCTTTTGACTATATTTCTCCCTAAACTCAATATCTTCGAAAACATTGTATTTATTGCCTCAAAAATTTCTTTAAATTTGGATCAAAATTTACATTACTTAAACTTTTTTGCAATTATAGATTGTCACAAGTCATAATTGAATTGACTCTAATAATATTTGAACTTAAAAGACAAAAATGAATCTATTATTATAAAATAAAACTAAAAAATTAATTTGATTTATTCAAAGAGAAACTAAAATAAAATTTTATCAAAATATTGATTCAATCGAATTGTCTTTTAAATATAAATATGAGCAAGTAACAAAAATTCAAAAATATTTAAAGTCTCAATCTTTACCGACTTTGTCCTTTCTAAATTGATGTATTTTTCAACTATATTGTACATTTGTCGTTTCATCCTTAATTTTTTTTTATTTGTCTTATCTTTCTAGGTATTTTCCAAATGAACAATGTTTAATTTTTTTTTACTTCACCATTTTCTATCGTGCACACCTTATGAAATAATCTTATTTACATAATTATTTCTAACTTTAAAAGTTACTACTTAATTATGCAAGGTGAATATCAAATACTAAAGTTTCGAGCAACTTACTCAGACGTCGAAATCTTAGCGTATTTGCAAGATTAAATATTTATATAACGTATTCTTTATGTTTTCTTTGTCTAATAATCTTAATGAAATTCTAACTCTTCAGTGAGTGTTTGTTTTCATTTTATTGCTTTTAAAATAAAACACTTTAATTTAAAGAAATAAAATATGATAAAAAAAAAAACAAA
>JBBPBP010000002.1:11755392-11772602 GCA_037974735.1 Cicer chorassanicum
ATTAAAAAGTAAATTGTTAAATATACAATTATTTTGAATATACTTTAATACCTATTTTGAATATACTTTAAAAAAATTAATAATTTTTTGCAGGCATATTTAGACATTATAAAAAGTTCTTCTACAAAAACTTATATTTGTTTTTATATTAAAATGAATTATATATAAATATTTTTAATGAAAAAAAAACTCAAATAAAAAGTAATGAAAATATAACCTACAAATTGAATTTTGAACTCATTTTTCGTGTAAGAACTTTCTATAATGTTGTAAATATGTTTGTCAAAATTCATTCAAAAATATATATTAACTTAACAACAAAGACTAAAATTATTATATGTATCATAGTTATCATTTCTTTTCATTTAGTTGAACATGTGTTATATAATTTGTTCCCTCTTACAATTTTGGCAATTTTTAAGATGGATTACGTTACGTGTAATAGATCGTATGGGATTGATATGAATTTACAAATCCAATCACAATCAAAAATCTTCTCTAGAATTTCTCGGAGTTCACGTCACTACACCGATGCGAATTAATGACTAGAATGTAAAGGAAAATGACTCATTAAGAAACATTTCGAAGATTGATTGAGTTCTTAAAACACAGTTCTGTGATAAATCAACTATATACCACCTATATATTTAATGAAATTTTAAGTAAAATAAGGGAATGGGGAAAGGAGTTGAGGGAAGCTAGCAATTGTATTCTTAGATTAACATTTAGGTCATTTTTGTTGTTTATTTTAAGGTTCTTAAGCAATCAATTAATGAGTCGGACTTTTCCTTTATGTTCTAGGATCTATGGTACAAGCTACAAAGACTAAAAATATATTTAATTTTAAAATAAGTTGCATAATAATACTAAAATTATTATATTATCATTTCTTTTCATTTGGTTGACAATGTGTTATGTATAATTTGTTCCCTGTTACAATTTTGCCAATACACCGATGCAAATCAATGACTAGAATGTTGGCATGTAAAGATCAAGATCATGTTGAACAATACTTTACATACAAAATTTTATGGTTCAAATCAATTTAATCATGACTGATATTTGGAATTCGATAAGGATACTTTTTTTTTCTCTATTGATAACTTATTAATAATAAGGTACGATTTGTGAATTGTTTAAGTCGATAAAAATATAGCAATATATATTTTGTCTCCGAAGGATGTTGGATATATGGCTGAATTACTTTTACGACTATTGATAAGACAATATTTTATGTGCATGAGATTGTTTTTGGTTGAATTTGACTTTTTCTAACTTTTGTTGGCTGGGAGAACAAATCATACAGGTTTGTTAATTTATTGAGTTATTTCTTGTCCTATAAAGTTTTGGATAATGATATGGTGAAGACTGGATTTGAATTTGATTTATGCAATTTTCTTTGGAATTAGAAGATTAAAATCAAATTTATTTTCAACTACTATTATCATATCCTTTGGTTTTATCACATCCTTCTTATTTATATTATTTATACTCTTGCACGTTGCGAATCTCTGGTACCCTTGTGAATCCCTTCATAGATGGATGACTTTCAATTCAGTTTTTTGATGACTAGTTGTATTTATTCTTTTTTGTTACTTTTACAATATTATTATTATAAATTATTTGAAATTATGTCTTATGGGACTTTCATATCATCCAAGAATGACATAAAATAAATAGAAAATTATTACTTTCATATCATCCAATTTTATTACATGAGTTTCTAACATGTCACTTATTTCTCAAAATGAATTATTTTTACAGATAAATTATATATGTTATCTAGGGTAAAAACTATATTCTAAATAAAATTTTACTGTTAAAATGTATTTTAATCGAATTATCAAAATTATAATTTATCCCGACGCACGAGTTACATGCTAGTTTTAAAGAAACACACAAATTGTTTTAGAACGTTGCTTAAAAAAATTAAAATAGGTACATACGTAATGTTTATATTATTTTAACTAATGTTTGACTTAAAACTTTAAGATATAATTTTCTACTAATCTTCCTGTTCCATTATAAGAAATAGTTGTGATTTTTTAAGATGCATTTTATTGATTAAATAATTTTGTTATCTTCATTTAATATTTACTTTTTAAATACTTACGAGGAGTATTTTACTACTAATCTCATCACACAAAAAATGCCTTAATAACATCATTTAAGAAATAAAATAACTCATGTTTAAATTGCACACTATAACAACGTCTGTAATGACTCAGTTTCAGAAAAACAATATGAAAATTGTAAAATGAAATTTGACAAATATGTGACTCTTGTCTTACTGTATATCTCTTAGTGTGTTGTCTTTCCATGTTTATATTTTTTTGGGAACAATGTTCATATTTTTTTATTATACATAAATTATTACAATAATAGTTTTTATTGGTGTGATATTTCTATTCAAGGTGAAATATTTTCATGACTAAAACAATTTTGATGTGTAGTAATAAAAAAATTATTGAAAAATGAAATTTTATGTTTTGAACGATCGAGTAAAATTTACACGACAATAAAATATGAAATGAATTTTGGTTTCAATAAAAATTTAATGGTAAATTTGAAAATTGTAGAGTCCATTTATATATTTTTTGGTTGAAAATATTAAAACGGGATAATGTTACAATAATTTATTAGCGTCTTTTTATTTCTGTATGTTTTACGTTGTATTGAGATATTACTTAAATTTTGTATCTTTTAGGTTGTTTTGAGATATTACAGAAAATTTGTTTGTGAGATTCTAAATTGAATAACAATGTACAAGTCATTTCATGACTTTACTAATTCTATTAAGTAGTGATAAGATTTCTATCAAAATATGTAAATAAAATTTTACTGATTTAGAAAATCAGATGAATTCTACTTGATAATTTTCAAATAAACTCGGATTTTGACAAAAAATTGAATATGACTTCTACGATTTATCTGTGACTTAAGAGTGGTATATTTATTTTTATTTATATTTATATTCAACAAGAAATTATTTTTTATAATTGAGTCATTTTTATAATGAAAATCATAGTTAACTATGTTTTATATCATTTGCTACTTTCACCTATACTGAAGTTATTTATTATGGTTGAAATCTTATCAAATGTCTCTAACTAAATTTTGCCTCTGGATTGTTGATTTAATTTATTTTTTAACCGAAGATAAATATTCAAATAAACATATAATTCAACTTCAATTCGGTATAGTATTCTTATATTCCTAGTTAGAATTAAACAAAATTAATTATTTTAAGAAAAATACTTAAGAAAATATTTTTCATTGTTTGCATAAATTTTTTGTTAAATATTTTTTCGCAAAAATTTATTTTAGGAAAATTTATTAGTAGAATATTTATCGTCTTACACTGCTAAATAACCTTGAGTGGATATCAACAAAAGGGAAAGGAAACATAGGAAGAATTGTGTAAGAAAAAGTGAAAGGGACATTTAGTTACACGTAAGAAAATAAGAGTTAAATGACCAATTTAGACCTAACCAAATGGAAAAAATGACCAACCAAACCTTACTAAGGAGCCAAATTGCAAAAAAAAAAACCCAAAGAACCCTCCCCTCATACCCCTTTTTCCTATAAATACCCCATTATTTCTCCCATAGGTTAGACACATAGTGCTTTTTATGAAAGTTTTGCAATGAGTCTCTCTTCCTTTTTCTCTCTTTTGAGGCAAAAATGAGTGTGTGTAATGTGTGGTGAAGAACTTTAATTTCTTTCATCCACTTTATATCACCCCAAATTTTATGATAAATTATTTTATCAATGAGATAGAATTTTAAATAATTAATTTGAATTTAAAATTATTTTAGAATATATGTTGATTAATTTTAAAATTAATTTTCTTTATATGTGTGCTTTCTATTATTCTAATCTTGTACATATTAGACTAAATGAGTGATATAAATAACAAATATTATATTTATTTTATTATTTTGACTATTCTCCAATGATGATAGTATTTTAATGCAAGTGTTTTGAAAAAATAAGTATAATTATAGTGACTATTTTGAATCTGAGAGTTTCAGTAGTAGTAATATGTATTTTTTTTAAAATAATTATTTTATTTTATAAAATATAAGTTTTGAAATATTAATAATGTTTTATTAATGAAATTGTGTTTTAAAAAAATAAAATAAAAATAGTAATAGTAAAACATAAAAGGAGACTAATGAGCTTGACCTATGTGTATAAAGTATTTAAATCCCTAATATTGTTAATAAGATAAAATAAAATAAAAGAATAAGAAAGGGAGCTTCAGCCAGCCAGCAGCTCGTAAAACCAAAAGGAAACCAACAACAAGTCTATCGTTTGACATCGGTGATCGATAACTGTTATAAAAAACTTTCTCCATTTTTCCTAAATTTGAGTATGTTGTTTCATTCATTTAACTAGTCAATTAAACACAACCTCGATTTCTCTCTAAAATACCCGACTTCTCCGTTTGTAAAATTCGTTATTTTACACCGTTCTTCTTCATTGAATTCCGATTTGAGTGAAACCAACGCCAAAACGGTCGTGTGAAAAGTGGCTATATTATCAAGTGATTGGTTTTCAAAATGTCCTCAGCAACCTTGTTATTTTTCACAGCAGTTTCAGGTATCTTTGGTAATTCAACAGCTTTCCCAAACCTCAATGTAATTGCACTGACATTGGGAACATTTGGATTTACTACTAACTGTGCAGGTAGTTGGTTTGACCCCTGAGTCTGCAATTGATTAATTGAAGTGGCTAGCTGACCAATCTTTGTTTCCAAATTCTGACTGGTGGAATATGTTCTTTGTTGAAATTGGAGATTCTGGACAGCCATCAGTTTAACGAGGTCCTCTAATGAAGGTGCATTGTTTTGCTGTTGTGGAATGTTTTGCTGTTGCAAAATATTTTGCTGCTGCTGCCTAGGTTGCTATTGTGTAGATGAATTCTCCTATTTCACGTTGGAATGGTTTCTCCAACCAGGATTGTACTGTTAGATGAGAGATGGTTTCTCCAACTAGGACAACGCTCACAAAAATCTTGGACACAGGGAAAGTAGGTCTAATATAATCAAAGGTCCTTTAGGAAACACTTATGTTGTTTAGGACCAAAGGTGCACTTGCTAAACAATAATTCAAACTTGAATTGAATGACTAAATGACAGTATAGTGTATGAGAAGACAGTGAGAAGAAAAGTAATTCTTCTGAGGCTTAAATATTTGAAGAACCAAAATCAAACCTAAAATTATTGATGGGGAGCATGGTGGAAGCATTGCAAGGAGGAGTCGTATGCTTTGTTGAAACCCAATGTCGCAACAATCAATGAAATTCATTGAAAATGGAACTAAAACTTAAAAGCAATAATCACTAACAAATTAACAATATATAGGTCACGAGATCGAAAACTTACCAAGTGAAAATGAACAACACTCAAATGAGATCCAAAATCAGTGAATCTAACTCCAACGAACAATTCCTAAAATTTGAAACATTGCAAGAAAAAAATCACAAATGAGATCGAATCAGGATCGAGGGAGGGAGAGAGATAAGTCTATAACTTACACTACAATAAAAAAAGACGATTTGCGATAGTTAAAAAGCCTGTTTACAACATTTGTAACCGTCGCAATGTGGCTATCGCAAGATAGAGGTGCATCTATCATTGGTGGTTTACCATATATAACACTACCAACCTTTAGAACAAATTACTTTTTTTGTTTTGTTCAATTTTCACAACTTACCTACCCCACAAGTTCAACTAGCAATTCAAGTAAAGGCCAAAAAACACAACAATAGGCTCCTATTACCACCTAAGAGACCATAGAGTAAAGCCTTATCACTTTCATTCTTCTCAATGCCATGAAACTCTAGATCTAGTTATGTTGTGTCCACTAGTGTTGTATTAATTATCAATGGTTCTCATTAGTAATCCAAAATAGTGTTGTATTAATCAATGGTGCTTAACTTTAAGCCCTGCCCTTTTTTAACTTGACAATTACTGATCCTAACTGGATTGGTATTCATGGTGAGTTAAAAGTTAGAAAGTGAAAATAACACTAAAACATCAAGAGAGAGAAAATCCAAAAATGAAAGGCCAAGAAATTGTAAACAATGTGAAATAGAATGTAGCAGAACGAGAAAACTGAGTTGCATTAAAGGACATATTTACATTATAGAACACATTTACTTTATTATCTAAGAAAGTAAAACAGTCATAAAATTTAAACAACTATATGTAACAAATACAAAAGTAGAAATAAAAAGTGCTTGGAGATACATTTGCATTGAACTGCTCATTGTAAAGGATAGAGTTGTAAAGCATATCATTTGCTGTTTTGTAAAACAATTTTGAGAGATAGCAATTGCAAACAAAAACAAGAATACATACCAAATCTTAGACAATTTACAAAGGTGATAAAATTAATTTCAAGCTTATGCAAGTATGAAGCACTATCACAATCCAAAGTAATTATCCTTTAGGCAGTCGAGATAACTAAACAACCAATATTGTTTTTGGAACAAGGCTAATATGGAAGGTCTCATATATCATACTAATCCAAATATACAACTTAGACAATTCCAGAAAAGTACAAGGAGATAAGATACCTTTCTAAGATAACATGATACCTTGTAACAACATGACATACGAAAACTAAAATTCGATCACTTACAAGATTCAATTTTCCTTTTTCGTTATCAGTTAACGCCTTTGCCATGTGAGAAGAAAAATATAAATATTTTTCAATTTTACAAATTTGCACTTATTCCAGTCTAGTATAGTAATGTATGCTATAGATTTTAGTTTTGAATTCTATATAATAATTTTGATGTATATCAACCAATTTTAAATTTGATTTAACAATTTCTTACTTATTATGTCATGGAGATTGGAGAAATTACTAGCCTTATATTCAATATTTTTTTACATCTAAGATCCATGTGATTCTCAAGTAATATTATTCTTCAGAAACCTTAAAAAAAATCAAACAACTGTGAAGAACCATAAATGTAAAAAGAAAATAATTGTGAAGAAATCAAATAATTTTATTTTACATTAAACACAATAAACTATGAGTCTATCAGGTTGCTTAATAATAAATAAAAACACATTGAGATTGCTATTGAAGGAGAGTTTAGAGCATTAGGTCATACACTTACAAAAAAGATTAAGAAGAGTTTACAATATTTTTAGCAATTCTTTTACCTATATTCTATTTGTGACCTTCATATCTTCTTCACTCAAATGAGAAGGATGGCTCAAAAACTGCACAATAGCTTAGAAGAGAACACAAGTTGATAAATGAGTGCAAATGAAAATACCAAATCGCAGAAAAGAGATCATAAATGGAAGAGAATATAAATATCAAAAAATAGAAAATTGAAATAGATATAATACACAGAAAACTGAAAGTACCTCATCGTTCGGTAACACTACATGCTACCGTTTTCCACCTGTTTCACAGAATTGACAAACCCTAACAACGAAAAGGAAATCGTACCATAGGTTGCAACAAATGGAGATCGAATTGAAAGGTAGTAAGAGATAAAAGTGAAATTGTGAGAGCAAGAATATTTGGGGGAGATTGAGATTTTGGGGATTTGAGAGATTTGAGAGTGTAACCCCCGGATTTTGATTCAACGCATTACCTAAAAATATTTGTTTTCTTTTAAAAACGACTATAATTTTTTTCTTAGGAGTAGTTCATCATGTAAAAAATAAAACATGCGCCAGAAAAAGACTTGGTATATTTTTTTGTAAAATAAGGTAATGCAATTTACTAAAATATTATTTATTTATTTATTTATTTACAAATTTAGTCTTCCAATTGTTATGTCGATGTTCATTTACGCTCTAAAATAAATAAAATTCTCTTTAGGTGAAATTCAAGAGAAACAAGGTTAACTAAAATTAACTATGATTCAATTATTTTCTAATTAATATTCCACAATTAATTATAGGTAACTGTATTTTAACGGATGTCGTAGGGTGCTAATACCTTCCCTACGCATAATCGACTCCCGAACTCAAAATTTGGTTTCAAAGCCATTTTTATTTTTTATTTCTTTTTTTAAGGGTTTCCCAATATTTTCCCTATTTTAAAATAAATTTTGGTGGCGACTCCATTGAATTCGAGAAGCACTCGAAATTTTAGGTCACAATAGCTGGCGACTCCACTAGGGAAACCTTAGAGAGTCAAACCTAACAAATTAATTGTGCATAATTTTTAAACTTTTTATATATTTGTTTGTTTTTCGTTTTCTTTTACTTTATGAATTTATTATTTCTTAATACGTATTAGCTAACATTCTAATATTCGTTTATCTTAATATGTATTTATTATTTTTCTATATTCATTTTTTTTATATCTTTATTTATTTATTTATCTATTTATTTTTTATATGTATATATATTTTATTAGCATTGTGGAACTATTGATTTATACTTATTCCACATGCTACACATTTACTAAGACACAAACTTGTGAGTGGAACCTTATACCCGAGTTTGAACAAAACTTAAGTTTAGTTTCGGGATTGTGTAGTGATAGCCTTCTGGATGTACATCCTGTTTGGTTAGCATGAAGATCTCACTTAGAGTTCGATCTTGTTGAGAATATTGTCACTCCAGGAACTGTGTTTAGAACTATAGAGCCACCCTTGTGAGATTTTCATAAGCCAATATAACCATTTCTCATAAGAATATCCATATAAGCAAAAAAAAAAAATACCTCATACATTCATTCAAAACGTTATATGTTCACAACAGTCATTTTGCATAATTGCATCTATCTCTCATGATATTGTTTCTTTTGAAAATGAATTGGCATTTTGCATCAATTTCTAGAATTGTTGAGGAATCATAAGGAGCTTAGTCACATGTTAAATTAAAGTAGACAATGGGATCGGAAAAAAGAAAAACTTTACTTTTAAAGTTCAAGCAACCTGATTTGAAAAGTTTAAGAGACATCAGCAATCCAATGAAAATTATACAACGTGAGAGTTTCTTTCACAAATATGGGAAGATCCTAAATCTCTTGGCAATAAATGTGCAAATAGGGGCTCTCACGGCATTGGCTCAGTATTACGACCCTTTCTTAAGATGTTTCACCTTTCAAGACTTTCAGTTGACTCCGACATTAGAGGAATTTGAACGAATATTGGGTTACTCCCTAGAGAAATGAAATCTTTATCAATATACTAGGAAACCACCGAGTTTGGGTGCAATTTCTGAAGTGTTGAAAATCGACATAAGAGAGTTGGCAAGCACAAAATAGGAAAAATGAGCTATTCATGGTTTTTCAAGAAAATATATAGAGCAAAAGTGTCAGGATTTAGCCGTTAAAAAAGAATGGAGTACCTTTATAGATATTTTGGCTCTCATTATCTATGGTATATTTTTTATTTCCAAACCTTGATAATTTTGTAGATTTTGCTGCCATCAATGTCTTCTTAGCTTTTAACAAGAATAAACAAAATCCAGATCCTGCGGTTCTTGCTGATGTATACTACTCTCTACATATGCGACACGAGAAGAAAGGGGGAACAATTTTGTGTTGTGTTCCAGTGTTGTATACTTGGTTCAAGTCTCATATGTTCAAGAGAGGGTATCATGTTGGAATTCAAAATAATCGTGAATGGGCTCAGAGTATAGCTAGCCTTACTGGGGACACAATTTCATGGTATCAGAATAAGGGGTGGAGAAAGTAATATGCAAATGCGGTGATTTCCCAAATTTTACAAGAAACATAGTTGTCAGATTCATCAAAAGAGAATTGATTTGTCGATATGGCTTGTCAAATAAGATAATCACTGACAATGTGACCAATCTTAATAAGAAAATGATGAAGGAGTTATGTGATAGTTTCAGAATTCAGCACCATAATTCTTCGCCATATCGTCCAAAAATGAATGGGGCTGTAGATGCAGCAAATGAGAATATCAAGAAGATCATACAAAAAATGGTGGAGACATATAAGGATTTGCATGACATGCTTCCCTTTGCATTACATGGCTATAGAAGAAAAAAAGAATGATAGCTCTATGCCACGACTAGCTATATAAAAAAAAGACTCAAAAAAACATACGAGAAAATAGTTCGTCCTCGAGAGTTTCAAGAAGGAGACTTAGTGTTAAAGAAAATAGTGCCCACAAAAAAAAGATTCTCGTGGAAAATGGACTTCGAATTACGAAGGACCATATGTTGTGAAAAAAGTTTTCTCTGGGGGAGCTCTAATACTCGCAGAAATGGATGGAGAGGACCTTCCACTTCCAATAAATTTAGATGCAATCAAAAAATATTATGCTTAAAAAAATGATCGAAAAATGGGCTCGCTAGGTTGAAAACCTGAAAAGGCGACCTATGCAAAAATTAGAGCTTCCCGATGGATTGAAAACTTGGAAGAGCAGTCCATGCAAAAGTTAGGGATAAAAAAATCAAGCGCTTCAAACTGTGGCAATTATTATTCTTGGAAGCTGACCAACGGGAGTGACTAAATTACATGAATAAATAGCGTTGGTTATCTCTTCAACTTAACCTAAACACACTCATCCATACATTGTAACCCCAATTGTTTTGTTCCCAATGCAGTGAATGTACTTTTTCCAATGTCGTCATTCGATGTTGTATGATACGCTTTTTTTAAACTAATTCAGTTTCGTGTTTGATTGTTCGGGCGTTTTGAAATGTTGTTTGATGATAATAAATGTTAGATCTTGAAATATGTGAAAATATAAAAATACTTTTAATTCTTTGAAACTTGGAAAACATATATCGGGAACTCGATAGATCATCAACATGTATCGGTGCATATAAGAAAAATGAAGAGTAATCATTTTAAACAATGGATTTTGTTTCGCCTCAAAAAAGCGATCACTCGATAGATACAAAGAGTCATCATGTGAAAATAATATTTGTTTTTATTCATCTATTGAATCTTGGGGCGTAAAAGAGCATAAGGATCGGGGAATCAAAGAAATGAACAAGAATTAATCTATAATGCATGACACACATAAATCATGCATAATTTATTCATACTCACATGATCCATGCATCTTCATTGACACTTCACCTATACTCAATGCATAACACACGCATGAATCATTCATACCTTATCGTTCGAATTGCAAGTATCATATACTTATTCTCCCTCTTTATCTACCTTCAAGATTGGACCAATTACGTTTTTTTTCATTCCTATTGATCTACGCATCAGTAATCTATCCGAAAACGATCACTTACACTCATGTCGATCTACGCATCGGTAACCAATTCAAAGACGATCATCCTTTCATTCCTGTCGATCTACGCATCGGTAACCAATTTGAAGACGATCACTTTCATTTCTGTCGATCTACGCATCGGTAACCAATCCGAAGACGTTCGCTTTCATTTCTGCCAATCTACACATCGGTAACCAATCTGAAGACGATCATTTTTTACTTCTATGGATCTACGGATCGGTAACCAATCCGAAGACAATCATTTCTTCTATGGATCATTTTTTTTATTCGAAGACGATTACTTTCACTCATGTTGATCTACGCATCAGTAATACATGAAAAGTAAAACCATTGTTATTCATATTTTCATATTTTTCAAGTAAAATATAATTAAATAGGGGCAGCTGTAGTACCCTAATTTTGTCCAATTTATTAGAAATAATTCAAAAAGTAATAATATCCATTTTTATTATATATCAATTTTTTTGATTTCTGCCTTCATAATCATTAATACAAAAAAGGAAATAAAAATAATTACAATAATTAGGCTCATTATGTCTCATCAATTTACAATGTTAAATCAAAGTACAGTTTTAAAACCAAATCAAATTACAATAAAGATTAAATCAGACCAAATCAAATTAAGTCAATTGCTCCAGTCTGTTTTGCCTCTGTTTTGTTCTCTATTGTTGCCCTTATTGTTGCCTTTGTGTTTTTGATGCAATATCATTGTTGATGCACTAGCCTTTGCTTTGTAACTAATTAGAAAAATAAAAACATAATTTTTATAAGTCAGCCATTGTACACATTATACTTAGCAAAGAGACAAATTTTTTAGTTTAAAAAAAACACTAAAAGACAAATGTGGTTGAATCATGTACAAAAATTAACCAAATCTACAAATAAAAATGCTCTTTAGCCTAACAAACCAACTTTGTCCAAGAGATGAACATAATCAGATAAAAACAAATAAAGCTAAAATTGTGAGTTGATCAGTTGTGCAAAATAACTTTGATTATGAACAAAGAAATTAAACATCAAATAAGAAATTAATGGAGAATGACAAAGGCAAGCAAGAAAGCAACCAGATAAATTAAAAAAAAAAGAATCTATAAATACATCTTCATTAGTATGAGAAAGGGGTAAAAAAAAAAACAAAAAGATTAACTTTGCTCATAAAAAAAACACTTTTAAAGAAGGAGAAAAAGAGGAAACCGGAGACGGTGACAAAAAAACAATTAGAAACTGTCAAGGTATTTCTTTTTTCTTTATACAATAAATCTATTTGTTCTTTATCTTCACCACATAATTGCACTTTTGTTATAAAAGTGAAAGTTTTGATTCGTAAAAAAATAAGATAACGTTATGAATAAAAAAATAAAACGAATAGCTCAAACCTTCTCGGACGTCGTCACCGTCGCCATTTGGAACTCACCGTGCTCTCCCGCTGTTGACCGTTTTCTCCCTTTTTTCTCTCGATCCTTCTCCATTTGGAATCTCCTCCTCTCCCTTTTGTTTCTTTTATTTTTCTTTGTTTTTTCCTCTTAGTTTTCTTTTTTCTATGTGCTTAAATGTTGCTGCCAATTGATGTACTCTGATGCAACCTTTCCTGATGCAAAGTACCGCGTGCTGCAACCTTTCTGATTCAAAGTACCGCATGGCTTTTTTTAAGGGGGTCTACTAGGCTTTATATATTGGATTTTGTTTGTTTTAGGTTTATTTTATTGATTTATAATGATTTTTTTTGTTATTTTAAATTAAAATAAAGTTAGGCTTAACAAATAAACCAACATGTTTATTTAGGAGTTCAGCTCATTTAAAGTTATAGTATTTCTTAAATTTTGAGTTTAATTCGTTCCCCAACTAAAAATCAAATTTTATAAAAACACAAACAAATATTTTATTAATGATTAACTAAACATGACATTTTTTTAATATCTGAGTTATTAGAACACAAATTGCGATAACTTGACAGTTCTAAATTTCATCTTCACAGATAAACTAATAAATTAAAACTCGTAAACAAATTAGTAAATAAAAATTATTATTAAAGGTTAACTAAAAATGATATCTTTTAATCCATGAGTAAGAGAACATAATTTATACAACCTGATAATTCTAAAACTTATTTTTAATAAATAAATATAAAATCAGCTTTTTAAATTTGATTAGTTACATGTGATCTCAGTTTTGAGTTGTTGAGACGCAAGTTGTACTACTCAGTGGTTTTAAAACTCAATTTTAAAATAAAAAATAACATAAAATATTCTTGAGATGATTATATTAGACGTGACATCTTTTTTACTCTTTGAGTTTTTGAGACACGAGTTGTACAACTTGATCGTCCTAAAACTCGCATTTTAAAATAATTACTCAAATCAAATAAACTCATTTTTATTTTTATTTTTGTCAAAATAATCAAGAACTACGTAGCTTTGATTTCTCCATCGCACCGGGAGATACGTAGGAGCAAAATCACATTTTTATCGAGCACATTAATAAAATTTCTTTTTTGTCCTTTATTTTTTAGCACACATTTATTCTAAAATCATATTAAAAATAATTTTTATTCATATTTAATAATAAGGAGAAATAAATATACTTAGGTTAATATTAATCTTGCACAATTAATTATAGGTAACCGTATTTTAATGGATGTCGTAGGATGCTAATATCTTCCCTACGCAACTCTCGAACTCAAAATTTGGTTTCAAAAACCATTTTTTATTTTTTATTTTTCTATTTTTAAGAGTTTCCCAATATTTTCTCTATTTTAAAATAAATTTGGTGGCGACTCATTGAATTCGAGAAACACTCGAAATTTTAGGTCACGACACATATCAATATCTTACAAACTATTAATTTAATATATAGCTTAACCTTGCTTGGGGAAAAGCCCTTACCTTAGACGCTTTCTTTCTTAACACCTCTAAATTCCCACAAAATATAGCTCACGAGGCAAGGATGAATTCACACGGATAGATATTGAGATTTACGACTTAGAAAATTATTATGGGAGTGTATGAATGATGAATAGGTGTGACACATAGAGGGCCTAATGGAAATGTATGAACAAGGGGAGTTGTGAGATTGTTAAAATACGGGGATTTCAATAGCTATTTATGTTGCAATATTACCATTGATTTCTTGTCAAAAATTGAAATGCACTTAATTCCAAAATTATGCTATCAATGCTTACTATTTCTTTAATTTTATTAGGTTGTTACAAAGTCAATTGAAATCATGTGTATTTATGTGTATGAGTTAATTAGGACTAATTAGTAGAGTTCATCGTATATTGCGGGATGTCACACTACCCCTTTTAATTAAATAAATAAATTAGAGGTGTCACATCACCCTTTTAATTTATTTTCTAATTCTTTTTGTAGAGAATTAAAATAAAATCATAATTTTGGTTTAAGAGAGAGAAATGCATGAGATATAACAAAGGAGAATAGTCTTTTTGTTGTCCTCTCTTAATTGCACAAAAAAATAAAACTCATAATTAAATTTGTAATCTTCATTTCAAAAATAAATTAAAGGTGTTAAGGAGGAGAGAGAAGTGGGTGCATGGTGTCAAGAATGAGGGAATGTACATTATCTAATATCTAATTGGTTGAGAGAACGACATAAAGTCTACACTATGCCAAGACAACACCATGAATTGTCATGAAGGAGGAGAGTAAAAAGAAAGAGTCAAATCACTATTTGTTTGTATACTAAAGATGAATTGACCAAAAATATTTTCAAAATACTTATGCACGAGTGTTGAGTTTCACTAACTCTACTATCTCCTAAAATGAATACTTATTTGGTCGAAAAATAAACCTAACAAACAATATAACTTCTATAAATTCTAATTTAATTAAGTAATTCAACTAATATTTTAGCAATTAAAATAAATCAAGCAAGACAAGAATATCATTGTAGGTCACATGTAACAAAATAAAAAAAAAAAACATATCTAACACATCAATTTGATTATCGAAACTAATCAAATAAACAAAATAGTCCATATAGGAATTAATCACGTCATAAATCGTCCTCATATAATTGTCACGCCAAAATAATTAAATTAAAATAAAAGTTATTCAAGTAAAACTGAGTGTGATAAAATTTAGGCTAAATATCACCCATAGTCCCTTAACTTAATTTCTGTTAACGATTTGGTCATTTATCTTTTTTTTTTCCGAAAACATAGAGAGAGATTTTTTTAACTTTTTCTTAATAAAACCTCACTTAAAGGCTAATGCTGAAACTATTTAAAAACATAAAGGAACAAATTGGAAAAAAAATAAATAAAGGACTAAATTAAGTTAAGAAAATTAAGTTAATGGACCACATGTATTTAACCTAAAATTTAATTTAATTTATTTACACGTAGAATAATTATTAATTAAATAATAAATCATGACAATTACTAAAAAGATATATATATATATATATATATATATATATATATATATATATATATATATATATATATATGAAAATATTTGAGTGTTCCAGAGAGATTTGAGGGAAGCAAATTAGATCGCGAGACTTTGGAAAACACGATTTTGAAGAAAACGAAATTGAACGCTGGATTTGGGGGAAAAAAAGATTATTTAGGGATGGTGTTTTGGGCGATGAGGGTTTTGCACCGCGGGACTTGGAAAATTAGAAAGCGGGACTTGTGAAAATGATGAGGCGCAACTTGTTTTTCCTTTAGCGGTGGCGACAGTTGACGGCACCGGTCGTACTAATTGTCGCAAAAATAGAGCGCAGGCGGTTCTACAGCAACTGTCGCAATCTTGTAAACTTCCTGTAGTGTATCTTCAAGAGAAGTTTAGCGATGAAAGATACTTAGGCAATTCATGTTTGAATTTTGACAAAGACAACCATTAAGATTGTTAAAAAAAACAAACAATAGGGTTTATAAAGCAAAAAGAATGAAGTATTTTTAATGGCAAAAACCGAAATTCATATAGTAGGGAGAACACTAATTAAAATTATTGATAAAAATTAGTTACAGAACAAACAAAATGAAATTTTAATTCTCTAATTTTCTCGTTATTTGATTTATGGAAAAATTTCATGTTATCTATACATATTATATTTTTTATTGTACAATAGAACTTGTCTTTATTATTAACTTGAACACATGAAAGATAAAATTTAACTATTTTAATCACGTTTTCATAAAGCTAAACTATGTGCAAAAATAAATCAATTAAGAAATATTAGGGAAACTGTTAATTAAAAGCTTAACTTTTGTTTCACATATCATATATAATGTTGGAGTACACAAAGAAATGCAATACAATACTTTATTACAATACATTTATTATTTGTAATTGTATCACAATATTGTCTAAGTACTTAACTTTGGTGATGATAAAATGTTGTCATTGTTGGTTAATTGTGGAGGATCTCCTGGACATTTACACCAAGTATCAATACATTTGCAACCATGATTCGGATTAAGAGCTTCGCAATTGTCATTACTATGGCAACGGAGAGAGATAACAGGACCCCTTGCATATGATTTTTCGCACATATCTACATACACAACAAATCACAAAAATGTCTTGTCAAAAAAATGTCACAAATGTAATATTTAAATATTGTAACGTTTGCCAAAAATTTGGAAGAGATTGAGATTAAAGCATGATTTATGACCTAAAGCAATGGTTATGACAAAAATTAGTAAGATGGAAAATTTGATAGCGGAAATATTACGGAAATTCATATTCACAGTGCAGTATAACTGAGGTTTGAACTTGTATTTATATAGATAAACTATATATCGTCTATAAGGTGTTAGTTGAATGGTATATGTTTGACTTTGTAATTTTAAAAGATGTAATTCAAATCTCATTTTAATTATTGTAAAAATTGTCATTAATACTACTATTATTAATAATAAATTCCCTCTCTCTTTTTTTTTTTAAATATAAATAATCAAGATACAATACTATTTGTTTTATGGATTTATCTATATATACATAAATAGTATAATACATAATTTA
>JBBPBP010000002.1:11777290-11809609 GCA_037974735.1 Cicer chorassanicum
TTCAGTTTTTTATTTAATTTCAAAATAGTTTTTTCTTTAAATTCAAAAAAAAAACAAGAGGGTTTTTATACTTTTTTTACTTTTGTTTTAAAATTAACATGTCATCAACGATAAACATAAGTATCACTCCAACCATCATCGATCATTACTTCTAACTACCACATCTGATTATCGTGATCATCACCAACCACCCACCTCCGACCACCACCATCACCATCACCAACCATCGCCACTGCTACCGACCACCATCTATGACCCTCAACCACCCACCTCCCACTAGCATTGACTTCCAACCACCATCTCCCATCACTGACCACCACCAACACCATCGACCTTCCACCTTGACAATCGATATCACCATCTTCAACCACCACCACCTCTACCACCACCCACCATCTCTAACACCCGCCACTACCACCAGCGACCTCCAATCACCATCTCCCACCATAGTCTACTACTAGAGTCATTTTCGGTCATGCTCCAAGCACCATCTCCAACTATCAATTGTTTATTTTGATCGTTGCAGTCGTGTTCAACGATCTATCACTACTATGATAGTCATCTTCCACAACTACCACTTTCAAAACACTATAACTAAAATTATTATAATTAAATAAACTACAATTTTATAATATTTGATTTATTTTAAAGTAAGTTTAATTGCAGTTTTGGTCCCCTTATTTTTATCAATTTTTTGAATTGGTCTCCGTATTTTTAAATCCAACATTTTTGGTCCATCCATCAGATTATTCAACTAAAATATGGTGATTTGACATATTTTAAACAATGTGATTTATGATTTGATGGCATTGACTGATTAATACCCACAAAAATGAAATAAAACATTTCAAAAACTTTAGTTTCAACTTCAAAAATGATTCATTTTTGTAATTAAATTAATAACGTATAAATAATTAATTCATCAAGATGGTTTTACATAATGAAATTGTATGTCATGTCATTTAAAAGATGTTAAATTATCATTTTTTTTTAGTTTAAAAATATGAGAGATGAACCAAAACTGTCATGTTTTAAAATAGAGAGACCAATTCTAAGAATTGGTGAAAATAAAGGAAGAAAAACTGCAATTTAGTCTTTAAATTAATTAAAATTTAATATTATTTTTATCTGTTCATTTTAATATTAGTGTTAAGGATCTCAAGAACATGAAAATGATCCATATTTTTATATCATAAATATATTTTCAATAAACCATTTCTTTACTTTTTAAATATTTTTCAAAAGATCCTAAGAATATATATTTTATAATTATTTATCCAACTTTTAAAGAAATATGGGATAGATAATACATGAAGAAACATATTATAAATGGGTAGAATAGAATAATCTTCTTCTCAGATACAAAGTGACAAGGATTTTAAAAACATAAAATTCAGTCTTATTTAATAAAATATAGATCATTTTATGGAAGTTCAAATATCCTTATGACAAAGTAATGGAACTGGCATCATGATTGCAAGCTTTTGAATCCAGCCAAATTTTCAGAGACTTATGTCTCGTGTTATTCATGTATTCTGCTCCACCGCCCCTTTTTTTTATATATATATATATATATATATGATATGATTTATTATGCTTCATTCCTCTTTTTGTTATTATATTTGATTTGATGGATAATGAATTATTAAAATGTGAACCGAATGGATACATACAGAAAAATGAATTAATGGATTGTGGCTTTGCATTTGCCAATAGATGCTTAGAGATACAAAGGGGCCACTGCATGGCTGTCAAACTCTAATGGGACACTCTTCTCTCGTTTTTATTTTTTATTAATAGCATTCACTACTTTTCACTTCAATATTGAACTTTCCTTGTAATTTTTATTAAACTTAAATATTTGATTGATCATATAAGTACGTATTTTTTTTTATTTTTTTTTTATTATTTTTTTAATTTAAATTATGTAAATTCAAATTAATTTTAAAATCATTTATATCACTAGATAATATTAAAAAACGAACTTATGTGACAAACAAATAAATGATGTGATAATTTGATGTGGTAGATGAATAAATTAAAAAAATAAATTAAGTAATTCAATTAATTGAAAAAGAAATAAAATAAAGTTAAAGACTTATGTTTTAGTCACTTCATTCAAGATTAAAAATAAATTTAAAAATTAGAATTTTCTTTTTCTTTCTCTATCGTCACATCACTGTTATCGAATCACAAAACATCGAATCATCAACATCGAATCATCATCTTTAAACTTATAAAATTTAAATTAATTTTTTTTATACATCTTTCATAATTAAGCTTATACAACAATACACGATAAAAGATATGTCTTATAGAGAAAAACAAAATGTGACACAAAATTAACAAGGCCAACCAATACAACAATGATAGGACGCCTTCATGTAGATTGTCGCATCATTGATTACTTCACGTGACACATAATTCAACTCCACAATTAAATATGGATGCCTTCAATAATTGGGTGTTTAGAAGCTACTCGATGGTTAAAAGTCACTCTAAATCTTAATTTCTTTTATAGATTAAATTGTTGTCAGTCAAATAACAATTCAATTTTTGACGTATAACACTACTATCCAAAAATAGAGAAACAAATTTTTCACGACCTCCTCTTCCAAACCTCTAAAAACTTCTCCTTTTCTGTTTTTTTTTCTTCTTCTTGCAAATAGAGTGGTTTAGAATTAATTTTTATCTTAAAATCACCTCTTAAGTCATTTCTTCTTTTTTTTTTTTTATTTAAATAAATAACTTTTTACTATATATTTCGTTTTATCTTCGTATTTATAGTTTCATTGTCTTATTATGACATTATTTATATTAATTATTATTTTGGTGCGACGTTATTTTGATTTCTCATCTTGTTGCAATGCTTATTTGATTCAAATTTACATACTAGTTTTGATCCTATGTAGATTCAATCAATGATTTTGACATCGTCAATGTTACACATCCATAAGCATAGGTATTCCGGACATTTAAATTTTGCCATATTTTTAAATTTTGTCATATTTATATGCATTTTACCATTATATTATATTAATCTATGTGTGACGAGATTGTTCACAGATTCGTTCTTTTTTTATTTTTAGGAATTTTGAATTGTTTTTAATCCACATACTACTAATTTGAAATGAATGCATGTTATAATTTTAGTAAAAAAAAACACTTATGAGAGCATGTGACAAGCCGCCATTTTCCATTATACAGTTGATACTTAAGCAATATAAAACATCAACCCGCACCTTTTCAAACAATTTACAATTGAATAAAAGGTGATTGATCGATTCAGAAACACTACACTAAATTAAACTGCCATGTTTTAACATATTATGTTTTGTTGGTAATATGTTGTTCGAAAATCTCCAAGCAATAGATTTATGGAATAAGTCCTACGATGCTTGAAATTCTAAAAGATTAGGAGAATGTACTTGGAAAATAAACCCCAATTTCAGTAAATTTATAAGTCCCACATTGCTTGTAATCGTAAAGAAAGACGGAGCTCAAGACTATATATATATATAATTTTTCATTACAAATTACACTAATCAGAAACACTTTAATCTGCAACACCTTTTACCTAATAAAACTACAATATTTACTTACAAAGTACACTAATCAGAAACACTATAATCTGCAATACCTTTTACCTAATAAAACTACACTATTTACTTACAAAGTACACTATTCAGAAACACTATAATCTACGATACCTTTTACCTAATAAAACTACACTACACCATTTACTTACCTAGTAAAACTATTTATACACTCTTTTATTGGTATCTTATTACATACATGATGCACGTACAAAAATATATAAAAAGTTAATCTCTTAAATAGAAAAACAATTAATGTCTTAAACTTATACATCATACTATACACTTTTTAAGAGAATTTTAAAATCTAAAAATATATCCACATCATAGTATCATTAATTTTAGATCTTCATATTATAGTGTCTTAATCAGCATATAGTTGCAACATTTTGTTTATTAATTATTTTGTTTCAAAAGAAGGTGGATGTGGGAATCAAAATTATTTCCTTGTGGGATGACACATGCTTCTTTGTTCATAAATAATGATAATAATTAGGTTTTATCTTTGCCGCCACCTTAATTAATAGATCCAATTAATATTCCTGATAAGTGAACAACTTTCATAAATCAAAGTTAAGTAAATCACCACCACAGCCGTTAGATTGATAGTTGATCAAGATCAGCTGTGAGAATGAACGGCTAAGATTGAACTTTTGGTGACATGTAATTTTCTTAAACGAAATCATTAATTAAACGTAAGGTTGAGTCATATAAATGCATGTCCTTATCTTGTCCAATTGTATTTCTCCCTTGCTTCGTCGCAGGTGCTGCTTACTTTTCTAAAATTCATTATCAATTTTTATTTTTTATTTTTTTTTATGAATATCAAAATTGTTTTAAACAAGATGATAATGAAGAAATGGACACGTACCCGCCACGTAAGCTAAATTGGTCACATGCCAATAATCTGTAGACTGAAGTGATATATGTCTGAGCATATGCTACGAAATGAAAGGATTGACCTTAAGGTTTTGCCCATTATTCTGCTGTTATTTTGGTATTTAATTTTCTTTATTTTGTAAAATTATTTTCTATTTTTATTTTTTAAAATTGTATTAATTTTAATTTTTTAAGTAGAAATTATTGTGTAAAAATATAATTATGTTTAGATATTCATAATCATATATGTCAATTTTGATATTTATTGCATTTTCCATTCAAAAAGTTATTCATTGCACTTTTATTTTTAATTTTCTTTATTCCCTTTTCATCTCTTCCCTTTTTCATAAATGTACATGTTCCTAATGGTATCTCATTATTCTTCTACAGTGATGTTTTTCTTTTAGAGAAGTACCCGTGAAACTTTCTATTAAATTCCATAAATAAGTTGCATAACAACTAGAAATAGAAAAGGCGGTCAAAAAGTGTGTCCAACCACACACCTTTTATTGTTTAGAATTTAGAATAGAGCTCTATATCTCAATCAGTTAACTATTTTTACGATTATTATTTGATTTTTGTTTTTTAATTTATAGATGAGACGATTAATACATCGTCAGAAATTAACATAACTCACATATAAAATAATTAACGAAATCATAGATTTAATATTCAACTTAATAATACTATATTTTCGTGAGTTGAATTAAAATTTGAGAACACCTCTATTTGAATTCTACTTACCGTATATATTTGTTAGAATTACATCAAAGATATCCTCAAAAAGTTTAGATTGCACTTTTATACATCAGGAAAAAAGGGAATATACAACAACTTAATATTTCTTTAAAAAACACCTATAAAGTTGGTGAGGCATAAGCTACGACGACTAAGCTATGATGATTGAATACTTCAAATATAGATATATATCTTTATCGGAATATATATTCAATATTATACTTTACATATATTCATTGTCATTATTTTTTATTTTAAAAAAATTATTATCTGACACTTCACATATATTCGTAGTAATGTATTCTATAAAAATCAAAAAAATAAAGTAAAATAATATTTTTAGGACATTAATAGAGATATATAAATCAATTTTAATATATTTTTATTATTTTTGAATTAGAGAATTATTTTTTGATAAACGAAACATCAAAATTATATTTTTTATGGATGAGACAATAAAAACTATTTTTAAATTATTAACTATTAAATATAATTAATATTTATTTAAATTTTTTTAATGATGTTTTTATTATATTCTATCATGAGTGGCTGTTATACACCTCACAACTTACAAGCCTCTCATGAACACATTCTTTAAGTGTAATGGAAGAATAGATGAATGTTGTGCTCCTTGCATGTTTTGCATAACACACAAATTGTTTGACAATTGGCATGTTTCACCATATGTCTATGTTTATTAGGCAAACAAATCCTATAAATGTGCCTCCGAAACTTTATTGATGTAAAAATCACCTATAGGAAAATATTTAATTCTTTACAACCGAGTGACGAGCTCGAATTAGTAATCAATCACCACCCATGCTTTCCCAACATGAGAGCCAATGGATGCCACAAACATTACCTCGAACTTCACTAAAAATACTTATCATCTTTTCTATTTCACCTTCAAGTGAATGATAATAATGAAAATTATATTGTTGATAAAGTCTCCTAGTAAGTCTTCTAATAAACCTCCACGATGTATATAAAACATATACACTTTTTTAGTTCATAGAAAGTTAATTTATATTAGAATTGTTTTTTATCGTAGAATATTTAATCTTAATTCTTTTAATATGAACTATATAAAAACTAAAATAAATATTATACATACGTACATATTATGGGATCAATTTCAATATAATTAAATCTTATAATAACTAAAATAAAAACAAGAAAGAACAAAGTAAAATGTGAGATGTTAACAAGGAGAAAAAAAAATAAAAATAGAATGAAAATAGAAAATAATATATTTATAGATAACTAATAAATATTAAACCTTATTTGTATTATTAGTCAAATATGAAGAAAAAGAAAAAGTCAATAATTCGCCTCGAAAAGAAAAAGAAAAGTATACTATATACGGAACTTGCAGTTATTGCGTGTGGGACCATGAGTAATTGAAATGATAATAAATCAACCAATAAGCAAAGAAAAATTACATCATAATTCTGAAAACAATCAAATATCCATGCATATTTTTTTTTTTCCAAAATATATATATCGCATAAAATTTATCCTTTTTCTTCTAGAAAACAGCTGTGAAATTAGAAGCAACCTGCGACTGTATAGGACCTATTTTTTAGACATCAATTTTTTTACTTATATATATAATATATGGATATACCATGGTGGATGAAAGTATAGTTATTTTAGTTTCTGACTTTTCAAAAAGTCAGACAAATGGTTTTTAAGTCATTAAAATATCAATTTTATTTTTAATATTACAAATTTTTTATAATAAATTGAATGTTTTATTAATTTATATAATAATAAATTATATTTTTTATAAACTATTTTGACTATTCAATAAACAATTTAAATTTTTGATTAGGTCATGATCAAAGAAACAACATTGTACACTTTTAAAAACTAGAATAGTAGTTTATTCTATATTATATATACACAAAATTAAAGAGTTTAATTTGCATTATCTAATTATCTAATGATAATATAAAATATTTTACTTGTTAGCATATATATTACATCCACTAATATCCATTACTTTAAAGGTGGTTATATAAGCCAATTTTTTTTTAACATCAAATGGTTATAATTTACTATTATTCTTTATATAAATATTGTGTATAATTAAATACTAAATTTATAATTCCCATATCAAATCTAAAATCTCACACAAGACAAGCGACCAAATTAACTATCAATATTTTTTTACAAATAAATAAATAACTGCAAGAATTAAAGCAGCCACCATTGACCAGAAGGTGACCCAAAATAATAACAATTTCCACCAATAGCAATACAATAGACGTACCTATATGTCATATTTTTTATACACGAAGAGTCTCATCCGAAAAATGTACAATAGTATGAGACATTAAAGAAATATTTGACCAAAAAAAAAATGACATTAAAGAAGTATTAAATAAGATGTTTAAAGTTTAATTTTTTTGTCTTTAAATCTTATTTAAATTAAAAAAAATATTGATATTATTAGATCGGACTTTCGAATTCGATATCTCATAGTTATTTTTATGGTAATTATATCATTTTATTTATAAATAAAAAATAGTTTGATTGATGCTAAGAAATTGTCATTATCTAACAAATTAACGAGTAATATTTGTTAATAAAAAAAAAGTCAAAAAACAACTTAAATGAGATAGTTGGAATAAACTATTATTTTAAATCTCGAAAGTGCAAGTGTTTAAGAATTTGAGACATCGAATTTACGAAATATCAAATTTTTCTATCTAATTGTTTAAATGATTCAAAATGCTCTCTCCACTAACTATTTTAGAGAATTTTTAACTTACATAAGACAATTTGAAGAATCAATTTAATAGTTCGTAAATTTAAAGTCACAAATTGATTAATAATTACAGTTTCAAAATACAAAATAATAGTTTGCTCAAAGAAAACTATCAAGTTCATTAAAAATTTATGATACAAAATATTGAAATTAAAACATTGAGAATATGACATTAACATCATAAAAATATGATAAAAATTTATTATTTTGTCACATCATCTAACATTTTTATTGTTATTTTAAAATTATGTGATATAGAAATATGTTGGTTTTTATTAAATGTGAGTGTAAAATACAGTCATATTATTGGACCATTAAAATTGAAGACAAGTAAGAAAGAAGATAATAATAATAATAAATGGACATGACCATAAGAAAAATGATTGGAATTTTATTGAGTAGAATAAGACAACTCAACAAACCTTCCAACAGGTGAAGCACAGACACAACACAACACATTCACATATCAAAAATAAAACACCATTACTCATCACACTCTACACACCACCATCTTCTCTCCCCTTTTTCTCTACACAACAAACTTCTTATTCTCTCTCTCTCTCTCTAAAAAACAGTATATACATAGACAAAATAAATACAACTCTTCAAATCATTTATTTCTCTACAAATTACTTATTAACCCAATTCTTCTTTTTTGCTCCTTCTTCACCTTCTAATTTCAATTTAATGAGCTTATTCTTTCCTTTCCAGAATGAAAAAAATAATCAGTAAATTAGGGTTTTGCTTATTTTAATTGAACATCACAATTTAGGGCAATTTCTGTGTTTTGTTATTTTCTTCTTGAAAGTTCGGTTTTTTCCGAATTTTCATTGGGATTGAGCATCTGGGTTGGCGAGAAAAAGTGTTCACGGTCATGCAGCAAGCTTTGGTGGATCCATTGTTGTCGACTAATCTGAGCTCCGACTCTGTTTCTCGGAGATCGGAGCCGGAGAAACGGAGATTTGGTGATCTTAGAGGGTTACAGTGGCGTATAAATCTTGGGGTGTTGCCTTCTTGTTCTTCTACAGCTTCTGTTGATGATCTTCGTCGAGTTACTGCTGATTGTAGAAGAAGGTAAATCAGCTTCAAAATTAAGTTTTTCAGTGTTTGTATTTTATTTTTTTAGCTTTGTGTTTAATTTTAATTGTTTTGTACAAAATTCTTAAACTAGATTCTTTATATTTTTCCTACATATATTGATGGTCTCTCTGTAGCACCAACACTCAGAAGGTGTCCCACACTTTGATTATATTCAGTTAATTAATTTTCTGAAATTATTATTGGTGTCATCGTGTCAGTGTCGTATCTGGTGTGGGTAAGTATCCGTGCTTCATAGAGGTGAGTATGCATAAGTGCATAACAATATAATATTTTCTGCTGATTTTGTTTGAATATAGTTAGTTTTGATTCTCATCAGTAAAGAAAGTTCTCTTGAAATTTTGTTTTTTTATGATGGACTCATCATGGAGATAAGTTCATACAGAAACACAGGAAGTTGTGAACTTGTGATGATTTTCTTTCAAGATGTTAAAAAAATTTAGTTTTGGTTAAAAGCAGCACTATTTATGTTCTTTTGTGCTGATATCTGCCTTTGAGACTATATAGATTGGCATCTACAATTTCATTGGCAGAAAATGGAAGAAGATTAAGTTGTTTCGTCATCTGGAATTGAAAATTACTTGTATGGTTTATGAATTCAGTGTTTGCTTGGTATTTTTAAGAAGAGTTGTTTGATACCAGATTCTTTTATGTTTTGTCTAATTGCACACTAAAAGATACTGCACTTTGCAAGCTAGTAGTGTTTCTTGCTTATACGCATAATAATCACGAACTGTATTTGTCTTATCAGGTATGCTAGTTTGAGAAGGCGTCTCCTTGTTGAACCCCCTATTCCAAAGAATGGAACTAATTCACGGAATCTTGCCATGGACAATCCGCTCTCACAAAATCCTGGTAAATCTTAGTTATCCCCCCACCAACTTCTGGTAAAAACTCAGTGAATATAACAAAAGAGAAATATGACTAACAGATAGGCTTCTTTGTCTCGTGCCAGTATGAAAAAGTTTGATTTTATCTTTGATAAATACAATGACTTTTATATGCAGATAGTACATGGAGTCGATTTTTTCGCAACGCAGAGCTGGAGAGATTGGTTGATCAGGATTTGTCGCGTTTATACCCAGAACATGGCAGTTATTTTCAAACACCAGGATGTCAAGGCATGTTGAGACGAATTTTGTTGCTATGGTGTCTCAAACATCCAGAGTGTGGTTATAGACAAGGTATATTTCTCTGCCAAGCAATTATTTCAAGCAATACATCAATCTTATTTAAATTTACCTCCATTTGTTAGATGTTGCAATTTTTCTTCCAACATCAAATACATATCTATAGCTAACTTAGCTTTTATTTTATTAGTGAAATAGTTAGAAAAACTTCTATTGTTTTTGGCCTAATTTTTCCTTTCACCTTTGGATAACCAACTGTAGAACATTTATTTAGTCAAACTATACCAATCAAATGAATGTTATTGTATACAAGGATACATAAATACTTGTAGCTATTAGTAATGGAGTTTAGCTTGTAACTATTTTATCATTTATTCATTACGGCCAATAGTTCTTAATTATTTTTGCATTTATTACTGCTATAAAATCTTTAAAGATGTGTCTATTTTATGCCATAAAACTTTCCTGTTATATTATCAGATTTATTCATTACTTTTTATTTGGAAAAGGTTTAGAAAAGAGAGCTGAAAATTAAGTGATTAAATTGTTGACAAACCTAATTATGGTAAAATGTAAATTCTGTTTGCTTCCCTTCTTTCAGATAACTATTTTTGCTTTCGTGTTATGTGATGTGAAAATAGTTTACTTTACATTAATGGACTGCTTTCATATCCTTATTTTATAGGAATGCATGAATTACTTGCTCCTCTGCTTTATGTTCTCCAAGTTGATTTGGAGCGTCTCTCAGAAGTTCGGAAGCTTTATGAAGATCACTTTACAGACAGATTTGATGGACTTTTATATCAAGAGAATGATCTTACTTACATCTTTGATTTTAGGAAATCTCTTGACACGATACAGGATGAAATTGGCTCCCACGGAAGTGCAACAAAAGCCAATAGTCTTGACGAACTTGACCCCGAGATTCAGTTTATTGTATTACTAAGTGATGCATATGGAGCTGAAGGTGAACTTGGTATTGTATTATCCGAGAAATTCATGGAACATGATGCTTACTGTATGTTTGATGCTTTAATGAAGGGGCCCAATGGTTCGGTTGCAATGGCCGATTTCTTCTCTTCTGTTCCTGTAGCCGGGTCCCATACCGGCGTGCCTCCCGTGATTGAAGCTTCTACGGCATTGTATCATTTGTTATCTCTTGCTGATTCTTCTCTGCATAATCATCTTTTTTATCTCGGGGTTGAACCTCAGTACTTTTATCTCCGATGGTTGCGAGTTTTATTTGGGCGAGAATTTTCACTCGACAACCTATTAATCATTTGGGATGAGATCTTTGCATCAGATAATAGCAAAGTTGAAAAATTTTCTGACGACGACGTAGATTGTGGATTCAGGATTTTACATTCACCTCGCGGAGCATTTATCTCAGCGATTGCCGTAGCAATGTTACTTTATTTAAGATCTTCTCTACTTGCGACTGAAAACCCTACAACTTGTCTCCAGAGACTACTAAACTTCCCCGAAAACATTAATATTGAAAAACTACTAGAGAAGGCTAAATCCTTGCAGGGTCTTGCTTTAAGTGTCGATATTTCATCCTCGTCACTTTTGCTCATAGGGTCTCATTACCAAAGTAAAATGGCGCCTACAAGAACCGTGGTCCCTCCGTCAGAATCCGTGTCTCCAAAAACCCCTCTGAATTTTATACCTGATAGTTACTGGGAAGAAAAGTGGAGAGTTGCTCAGAAGACCGAAGAACGTAAGCAAGATGGTGTAGAAAAGCAGGTTCCGACTCAGAAGAAGGGATGGGCAGAAAAGATGAAATTTAGTATGAGAAGAACAGAATCTGATCCACCTCCATCAAGGGTTCAAAGTAGACAAAGGGGATCTAAGATGTCTTTTAGACGCAGTTTGTTGGAAGATCTTCGTAAAGCACTTGGTGCAGACGAAAACACAGAACACGAGCAGTGTCATGAAATCGTATGTGAGCAGGATAATATCTCTGAAGAAGTTGAAGTAGAGCGACACGATAGTGTTTGTAATAGCGACAACAATTACTCGTCTGATGAAAAATGTCCAAGTGGAAATTCTGGCCGTGAGGAAGATTCATCTACATTTTCTGACTCTGCTAGTCCCCCTAACGAGGCCAACAATCACGAAATTGCCTCAGAAAAAAATAGTGTTACATCTTATTTATCCCTAGATGAATGCCATGAAACTTCAAATACCTGTCCTATTGATTCACCCCTTCCAATTTCTGATCCTCCAGAGAACATGCCTTCGACGTCAGTGTGCAATAATGACGATCAAGAAAAGCATCAATGCAATGAAAATTCAGATACCAGTCCCAATAATTCACCCTTTCCAATCTCTGATCCTCCTCAGAACTTACCTCAGACATCAGAGTCCATTAACGACGATGGTGCAGGAAGTTCAGCCACAAATTCTAAAGAGAGAAAACAGAATAAATTCCAGTGGTTTTGGAAGTTTGGTCGGAATACCGTTGAGATTATCTCCGAGAAAGTAGGAGGTGCTGCCGAGGCTACAAAATTTACCAACCGTAGCGACCAAAGTAATACACCGCCACCACCAAAATCATTGGACACTTTGAAGAATATTGGACAGTCTATGCTTGATCAAATTCAGGTAAAGTTCTTTCCCACTTCCACTCTTAAAAATGATAATTTGTTTAGTAAAATATGTACTCTGGGGTTTATTTCTTTTTCCCCTTGGCTTTATTCTTAATGGTTTCAAACTTGTTATCTTCAGTGTTGTTCAGCAGTACGCTATTTAATACAAAATGTTGTGAAATAGTAGCTACAGCGGCGCTATAGCATTGTAGATACAAAATGTTGTGAAATAGTAGCTACAGCGGCGCTATAGCATTGTAGCATGGCATGATTTTAACAAACTACTATCTTATGCAATCCGTGATTGACATGTTGGTTATCTTAAGGAGTGCTTTTTGTGTGTGTAGGTACTCGAATCTGTTTTCCAACAGGATCGCGGTCAAGGAGCCGCCACATTGGAGAACATATCTAAGAATGTTCTTGTTGGCAAAGGGCAGGTTACTGCCATGACAGCTCTCAAAGAGCTTCGGAAAATCAGCAATCTATTGTCTGAGATGTGAGTGAGAGAGGTGAATCTAGTTTTGATTTGTATATACATTTTGTAAATTATAATTCTTTGCCCCAATAAAGAAATGAGTTCTTTTTCTGCATTTCAGAGTTTTGATGATGTTATGGGAGATGAATGAATATGTAAATATGCATCCGAGTTACATAAATCATTATATTATGAGAATCAATAACACTTATTTATGCTTACACATAAATCAAGATGTTCTGCCATGAGAGTGTTTAAAGGTCACTCAGAAGTTTTAACAAATATATTGACGATATTATTTGAAACAATTTTTTGATCGGTACAGTTGAGACAATGATTCAACTGTAGTTAGTTCGATAAAAATATGGAAAAATAAAGATATCTCGATAAATTCAATTCGTCGAATCAATATCAATCTATTTACCATCTCAGGTCTAAAAACACAGTTAATTTAGTATAGTAATATCATTTATAATTGCTTGTGCAATTTGGATTTCGTGGGTAACAATTTTGTAAAGAAATTAAAAAACAATTCAAAATAACTAATATATTTGAGAATTTTCAATTTGAATGTAACATTTTGAATTTCTACCTTATACACACTTCCTTTGGGTCAACGTTTTGCACCTGGTCAAAGCAATGTTTGGGGGTGGCGTTTAGGTGGAGAAGTCTCTCATAATAATCATAATCGGTGTCAGATATAATATATATATATATATATATAAAATTCAATTAATGTTTATTTTCTATTGTTTTTATCAACATAGATCAAAACATTGTTTTTGTTGTAAAAATTCGAAAGACTTATACTTTTAAGAGAATGTTTATCCGTCTCATGTGTTTGATCATCTGTCCCTAATAACTTATGTAAAATTAAGATCCGGTAGTATATTTTACGTTACTTGAAAACTAGGATTCAGTAAAATTAAAAAAATATAAGAAGTTGGATGAACATCCACCAAATTTTTACTTAAAGTGTCAACGGTAGTATAAATATGAAGTATCCACTTAAATTGTGATTTTTAAGTCCACTGTGCTAAAGTTTTTTTAACCCATTTGGCTTCATTTTCGATTTGAAAGGAAATTTACCAAGGCAAGAGAGAAGGTTGAAGAGAACTTCAAAGAAGTTGACTTGGAAAGTTGGGTCTAGTAAGTGATTCTTTAACTAACAAAACTATTGTTATGGAACCGACAACACTCCAACTAGGATGACACTTCAACTACCACTAATTATTTGTATCATACTAATAAATTTATAAATATAAGAAAAAGATACAAATAAGGAAGCAAAGGGTGGCATAAATCAAACACAAACAAAAAGATTATTCGAACCTATAATTAGGTAGACCTACTCTATTCTTAGAGCAATCAACACCATAAAATCAGGAATAATATTTATAGTAATTTCATGAGAGACAAATATTATCTACAGAATTGTATTCAAAGTAAATGTAAGAAAACATAAAACTCATTAGCCAACCATAAACAATTATTCTATCTATTTCTTAATTTGATATATTGAAAACCTAAAAATAACAAATTTTAAATCGCATTTCAGTCGAAAGTTTCACCAACCTTTCTGAGCCTTCAGCTTCATAAATCTCTCTTAAGACCCCTTTTATTTTCTAATAACGATGTATTTATGAAAATAATAAAAATATTTTTTTTTTAACATTTTCATTATTTTTAGATATATAAAAAATATAAACAATTGTTCACTTCACAAAGTCTCTTACCTTCTTATCAACAAATAAAATTAACACAAAATTAGAAAATAAAAACAAAAAATATTTTCACTTATTAACTACTACCTCCATTCCACGTAGAGTCACTTTAGAAAGGAAAAAAATGTCTAAAAATAAATATCATTTTCAATATAACTTTAATTATTTTTTGTTAGCACTCTTCAATTATTAATATGTACGAAACTTTGAAAGCATTATTGTATTTTATATTAATGATAGTGAAAAACACATCAATGATTAAAATAGATAGTTTGACGAAATGATGTTTCCCTTACTTCTAATTATTGTATTTTTTAATATGTATGCAAAAATCTTAAACGACACTCGTTGTAAGATCGTTATGAGACGGAGGAAGTATCATTGGTATTAGTATGAGAAATGTTGCAATAGGAGTAGATGAAACAAATGCTTTGAAAGTTGGTCTAATATTTTTTGAAAAAGCTAAAATTGAACTGAAAAAGCAATTATTAAAGCACAAGATATGCAAAGAAATCACAACAAAAGAAATACAAATTAAAGGCTGGTCTATATGCAACTGCAACATGCAATGCACCACAGACCACCCATGGGAATAGTGTGCACTTAGCCATCTTTTCCAAAAGTTATCAAGATGATTTCTTTAGGCTTAAAGTCCTCCCATGTCAACCCCCTCTCCCACCCCACCCCAAAGGAAGAAAAGATCTCAAGATGGAACTTAAAAGG
Source organism: Cicer chorassanicum (assembly GCA_037974735.1). Lineage (NCBI taxonomy): Eukaryota > Viridiplantae > Streptophyta > Magnoliopsida > Fabales > Fabaceae > Cicer > Cicer chorassanicum. Next base: position 11,793,018 of record JBBPBP010000002.1, read on the forward strand.
ATTGACTCAGAGACACAACCAGTATATACCCCAACTAGGCACTATGTCTCATGCTCTGCAGAAGTTGTCTACGACTTAAAGAATTATGACACAGTGAGGACGCTTATATGAATTAAAAATGAGCCGTGTTTCTGCATGTTTCCGCCAAAAAACTCGCGACAATCAGATGAACTTCAGAAAATTAGAGAGAAATTTAAAAGGCATTGGTTTGAAATATCAACCCATCAAACACTAACAATCATAAATAAACAGACATCAGGGGTGGAATAACTACTGCCCCTGAAGTACAAAGCACTTCTCTGTGCCCTAGAAGCCACAAAAACTGTTCTATCAACAATTCATGTAATGATACAAAAATGGCACACTAAATAGTATCGCCATACTTTTGTTTTTCCTTAAATTTATAATTTTTAGTTGCACCTAACTATGTATTAGTTATGACGCTTGGAACTTCTGTTGCTATACATATTCTTATTTCAGAAAACCTCTCCTATTTTCTGGCATGCTCCCATAGGTTTGTATGTTAATCCATATGATTGTGGAACCCAGGGAGTAGGGAAGTGATAAATCCAAAAACAATCATCTGGATTTCCTTTACAATGCCCCACCACTGGTTACCACCATTGCCTCTGTTAGCTTCTACGACATTCTCATTCTCGATTGCGCGGTCTGCATCATTAGCCGGCTGGTTCCCAACGGCAGCTTCAGGTTGACCCTCTGCTGATAGTTAACAACAAACAACGGTAAAGCATGTGTCAATAAGGGTAAAATAAAGTACATAAGCTTCCAAGAAACGTACTCTCCAAATTACATCACATATTGCATCAGCTCCACTTTTATTATCAATGTATTCCAAAAGAAGCAAATGAAAATCATTTGAATAAAATGTAAGAAAATTGTACCTGCTGGAGCAGCATTGTCAACCTCCTGCCTTGCAGCAGGTACATTTTCAGCCCTGGCTGCAGGTCTTGGTGGACGAGGAGGGGCTGCAGCTCTTTGCATACCTTGTGATAGCCATCTTATTATTGGTGTCAGAGCTCCAGTTTGGTATCTGCAACACATCTCAATTGGTGAATACTACAGCTTACATTCACACTCCAATCATTATCCAACTCAGAGATGTTACATGGTACTGTTATTGGCACTGAGTAATGTATATAAAAAAATGAATGAACAAAATATAAAATGACAGGAAAGAATCTATATCAGAATCAGTTCCAGAGTTTGAGTTTTAAACTTAACAATCACACATGTCATAACTAGCAAGCAGAAATATCTTTTTAAAGAAAAACGGGTCAATACTTACAAATATACAATGACAGCAAATAAAACAAGGACAACAAGCCTCTGCCTCGATCCATCTTGGTTGAACAAAAAGATTACAGCTGCCAGCTTCAACATAAGTAGCAAATCGATTTGGAATGCAATTTGAAACCTCCTAACAACAACTTGTCTCTGTGGGGCGGGCTGTTGTTGTGCTGCTTGCCCTTGATTTTCACTGCCAGCAGCAGCTTCAGAACTTGGCCTACTGTTAATTATGGCCATTCAGTTAAAGAAAGCATTAATGCTAATAAACAAATTTTTCCAGAAAAATAAATGTAAAATCAAATTTTTTCCGAAAAAGCAGAATAAGGTCCAATTTTCCACGACTGTTCAGATGCTGAATCCATATGCAATATGACCTATTAATTTATTAAAAGCTGTCCAAGAAAACTTATAACAGCCCTCCTACCAAAACACACCCTTAGGTTTATGCCCCCATTAGAAGGCATCACATGAGAAAAGCCTATGTCTGCTTTTTTCAACTTAACTTGAATTCATTATAATGTATGCTTAATTAAAAATGATGATATAATTCCTCATACTCATTACTACGCAAACATATAATCCATTGTTATACCAAAGAATTATAGTTGATAACATGCTGCGAATGCAGGTTTTATAGTCGAATCAAATAAAAAAGGGAAGACAAGTCATTTTAAATTTTTATTACCACCATTAAACCATCTACACCTGACAACCATCAAGCCTAACTCCTTGGAATTATAACTAATTCTGTGTAGCATACTCCTTTGTCAGATTACAAGTAATTGCAGCTTCCTCCCTGCTTTAAATAACGTAATTTTGACCTTTTTATTTTATATTGACAATCCAAATAAGATCTTTTCTTCTGCACAGCAACCATTGTTGCCCATGTTGCTATTGAAAGTCCTAGAAATATCATGGTCTGTTTGGTTTGAGAAAAAAAAAATTGTTTTTATTTTCTGTTTTCACTTTTTATATCAAAACTGCCACCTTGTTTCATGTGTTTCTAACTTGCTTTAACTATTTTTTGTACAAATTAAATATGGAACATGATAAAGTGAAAACAAGAAATAAAAGAGAAAACAATTTCTGAAACCAAACAGACTCTTGACAGTTCATTCAAAAGGAAACAAAGTATGGAGTGTTATAAACATGCTAATGTATTTTCCAATATATCCATATTACAAAACACGCTTAAATACCAATGTGCGATGAAAATTCCTTTAAAGTTTAAACTTTGCTATAACTAAGCTTATGGAAAGGTATAACTATATTAATTTATTTTCAATATAACCATGTAACAAAATATGCCTAAATATCAGACTGAGTAGAAATGTCACTATATAGTGGTAACACTTTGCCCAACATACAACGACTGAATATCATTGTAACAAAATAACTAGCCACTTACGTGGGTGTACGGTAAGTCAACGGAATTAGAGTGTTGTATGGAAGTCCAGTAACATGTCTATCAAAAGAATTAACAGGAACAGCATATAAGCCAGCTCCACGGTTCGCATGTTCCTCATTTGGTTGCGGTGTTAACCCTGGAATCAATGAAGGGTACATACCAGGAAACACTTGATAATATCCACCCGGAAACGCCGGCAAATTGGAAAACACCGGGACCTGAGACTACAATACCCAGAAGAAATCATGACTATTTAAACACACGAATTCAGATCATCAACAACAAAGACAGTTATGGGCACATTTCCAGTCACAGATTCTCAAAGCAAGAACAAAATGTGTATAATTACAATCAGTCGAGCACACTTACGAGTAAATTATGTTGTTGACACAGGGAATGGCTTGTCCCATCTTGACATTTTCCATTTTACTTAAATTGGTGTTCTATGAGCTAGTGTCTTGTAAACTTCTTTTTTTTTTTAATAAAATAAAAACAAGGATTTGATGCCCGTAATGCGCCAGTTACCAATTTGGTTGCAACAAAAAAGGCGACAAACTTTGTAGCAAAAACAATACAATAATATTAAAACAAACTTTGTACAATGAAACACAATAAATAAATATACAGGGATTTGCAATAGAAGCAGACAGAGTGATAACAAATGAAAATAATAAAAGCTTATAAAACAATTGAAAATAATAAAACCCTAGTTTCAGTTGCAATGATATCAAAAATGGGGATTGTGATTATGGTATTAAAGTAATTAAACGAAGCATTAGACACCGAAGCTGCGAAAAGTGGAATTGAAGTAGATTGTGAAACCTACCGGAGATGGATCTTGGGGCGATTTCTGCGAAGAGGAAGAAGAAGAAGGAGGAGGAGGTTGTGAGCTAAACGGTACCGTTTCGGGAGGATTTTCTGCCATTGTAGTTTGATAGATTGCACAATTCAGATTTTAGGGATTTTGATTTTTCTGAACGTGAAATTTGAAATTTTTGGGATTTGAGATTTTGTAAGTTCAACGGTGAATGAAAACTAAACTCATTGGATTGAACATGTTTTCTTGTTTTCGGTTCCGTGGCACTACCAATCACCTTTCGACACGTAAGAATTGTGACTAGTATATGTTTCCAGGTGGAAGTGTTAGCTTCTGGTACCGTCTCACGGTAACAAAATTTATTCACAAGTATTTTCATTTACCACGAATTATTTTTAAAAATAAAATACTTCCACCATTTTTTTTTCTTACAAAAGATCCTACAATTTGTTTGAGTTAAAATTTAAACACACCACAATTTCTTTTTAACTGTCACGTTCACTAAAAAAAATTAGCAACAAATAACAAACTTTAATAGTTTGTATAATAAATGTAAAAAATAAACACAGATCCACCGGTTCAATCGATTTATATAAATTCAAAATTTGTAGTTATATATTCGAACCATCAATAATATTATCTATGTTTTTTAAAAGTTTATTACACGTTTATTTGAAATTATTTAATAAAATAAAATAGTTTTAAAATTTTATAAAAATTTACACAATTGATCTAAAGAAATAACAGAGTTGATTTCCACAATAAGAATTTTTAATTGGATTAATAAAATTCGTCATTTGTAGCGAGTTATTAAACGAAATAATTTATCTCAAAATTATTCATAGTCAAATAAATCTTCACCCTCTATATATATATATATATATATAATATTTATCCAATCGAATCTCTCTTGATTTACGCGCGTAATACTTTTGTTTTGGAAAATACCATTTAATAAAAATAAAGTTTAATTGCAGTTTTAATACCCACATTTTTACTAGTTCACGAAATTGACCCATTTATTTTAGAAGTTGACCATTTTAGTCTTCCTTCTAATTTTTTTAACTAAAAAATGATGTAATATGTTTTAAAAAATGTAAAAACTTAACTTTCAATTTTAAAGATTTTTCATATTTATAATTTAATTAATGACATATAAATATTAATACATCTAAATAATTATATATCAAATTATTTAAAATACGTTAAATAATATTCAAAATTGATGACTTTTTAAAATAAAAAAATACTAATTTAATAATTGATAAAAATAGAGAACCTAAACTACAATTAAAATAAAAAATAATGAATTTAACTGTAAAATAATGAGTTTAACTGTAATCCACTCTAAATCGTAAAATTTACAATAAAATGCTATAAATAGAAATTCTAGAGGAAAAAAATAACATATTTATCTTTAATTATCTGGAAACCTTAATTATTTGTATTCATACACCGAAATTCAATCCACAGTTTTCTGACTCTCTTTCCAAAAAGCCTCTCTCTCTCTCTCTCTCTCTATCTCTCTCTCTCTTCATTCTAATATCCTCTCCTCTCCCATTTGTCTCTCCATATTCTCTCCCACCAAACCCAACCCAACCGTCAATGGTAACAACAATGGCCGGTTTCATCTCGAAAGCAAAAACCCTCTGCCCAACTTCAAAACCCAATTTCATGTCATCAACACTCCGTCACCGATCATCACGCGCCGCCACAAACCCACATCTAATCGAAATCGACACCTCCTCATCATCATTATCATCTTCAGAGGGTGAACACGAGATGACACTTAAGCTGTTCGACGATTTGATTCACCGAATTTTGGTGAAGAAAGCTACACCTGATTGGTTGCCTTTTGTTCCTGGATCTTCTTTTTGGGTCCCACCTAGACCTACTCCTTCTAATGTTGTCACTTTGGTTCATAAACTTACTAACGATGGACAACAAGTTCCGGTTTCTAATGATGAATCTCTTTCGATCTCTTCTCTTCGTGGTTGGCCTTCTTCCAATTACTTCATCAAAGGTAGTTTTTTTGGGAAATTTATTTGATTTTGTGCTTTGTTGTTTCTTTGGTGGACAGAATTTTGCTTTAATTTAAGTGGTTTTTTTCTTGGGTTTTGGATTTGGGGAATTAGGGTAAAAAGAAGGAAGATTTGGGATTTTTCAAATTTTGGTATTTTTTTTTCTAATCTGTATTTCCTCTTAGAAAGATAATGGTTTGGCTATAGATTTATGGTAGAAAATTATGACCTAGTTTCGTCTATGGTTTTAATTTTGGATCTGCAAACCATAATTGTGGTGCCCATATAAAGGTTTTAGAAATGCAATTGCCGCTGCATTTGCTGGTATTTTGCCGCGATATCAAATTTTGCAGCGCGACTGCCACAGTAATTTAGAACCATGGTTTCATCCATGCAGCTGACTCCACCCAGTGAAATAAGGATAAGGATTGATTGTTGTTATTATTGTTTTGAAAATTAATTGTAAGACAATGGTATGTTTAATTAAATTGATAATTGATTTGGGTTGTGGGATTTGATTCATCCTTATAATTAATGAGATTGAATAAGGAGGGTGATGGTGGGTGTACTTTGCAGAACATTTCTTCAAACTACAGAATCTTTGTAAAAGTGCTAACCTTTTGTTTTAGCTAGAGAACAAGGTAGTTTTTAAGCTTCAGAAGAAAAAAAAAATCGATTTTATGATATAGTTGCTCTTATGTTTTTCAGAAAAGCTTTAAAAACTGTTTTTTTTTTGTTAGAGGAGGGAGGGTTGTTTGTATTCTTATGAAAATCATCTAATTCTCTCAAAATGATTGGACTTTTTCTTTTGGGTTAAATAGGTACCAACAACAAACAAACAAATGGGTTCTATTTCTATCTGCAAATAACTTTTCAAAAGGCATAACTTGATTGCAACTTGTTACGATTGTTTGTTATTCAAAAGTGTAGTAAGATATTGTTGATCTGATTAGCTGATTGTAAGACTAATTATTTGACGTAAGGCCACTGCAAATTAAACAACATGTGAGACAATATGTTCCCTTGAGGTGGGGTGAAAATATAATGATTTATGGGCTCAAACTGTTTTGTGTGTTTGTCTTTGTGATTTCAGGGAATGCATCTGCTCCTGGTGGGGATACTGGTGTGGAGTTGAATATCCCAGAAGGGATGGAGGGGCCAGTGAAAGTGAAGGTTCTTACGTTTCCAGATAATTTAGCTCATTCTGAAGATGAGGAAGGGTGAACCATAATTTAGTTCAACCCAGTTGCTGTGGTGAGGAAGTTTGTTCTTTAGCTTGGAAGTTTATTGTGTGCTTGTGCCTTTGACTGTTGAGTGTTGACGTTCTACTAGCAGAAATCATTGTTTGGTTTTGGGAAACATAGGAAAAATGATAATGGATTTCAAATCAAAATTAAGAGAGAAGGGGATGAGGGAATTTTTTTCAAGTTTCCTATGATGTGCCCTAATCTCCTCCCTTTTAAAACTTCTAACTTGTATCTATATACTTGTAACTTACAACCTTTCTCTTTTTCTAATTTTAATTTGAATGCTAGCTTTTGAAAGGATTTGTATAATAAACTAAAGAGGAGCGACAGGATTAAAATTTATGAAACACATGAAGATGATAATTTTAAAACGTGTAGTAAGATTCATTCTTTCATCTTATATTGCTTAGCTCATGTCCCTCTGTATTTAGTTATTATGTGATGTGATGCAATAGTAACTAGTAGAACTACTCTTGAGGAGTCTAGTTCCTCTAAAATGAGCAATTTACTTTGGAGGATAAAGTAAGTAATTCCATCTATTGATGTACAATGGATATTACATGTACATGACACATGTATAACATATTATAGATATGCTAAAATATTAACCTTTGATTTTCTCATCAAGCGTCAAGATATTTCATGCTTTAAAGTGATAGTTCACTCTAGAGAAGTTGGATATATGTTTGGGCAAGGTCCCTTTGTTCAAAAAAACCTGGAGTGCCCATCTGACTTGATTTTAGATACTTTTTGAAGGAAAAGAAGTTGCCCATAGTTTGAATACTAAATAGCATATGACACCTAAAGAGTAATTATTTATAATCCAAAGGTAATAATAACAAACATCCTGGATGCATAGAAGTTCCTGATAAAGCATAATTAGATACACAAACTTTATAAAATTTAAGTTTCCAAAAAAAAAAAATCAAGATAAAATCCCTAAACAAGGAAAGATTTCTAAATCCTAAGTTATCGACAAATTCTCGGGTCAGAAACATCCCAAGCACTCCTACTATATCATGTGTCTCGTTGTGAACAGTAATTTTATGAACTGCCTGGTTCACATTTGCTAAATCTTATCTTATAAAGGAAAATCCTATACACAATCATACAGCTATCTTCATATATCCATAATACTGATGTAAAATATGGATGTTACTACTACTAGCGATTTTGTACTATAGGACTACAGAAACTCGTGTCATCAATCTTGTGTGCAGATGTTCTCTTAATTTGTGTTGTGTGCAGATTTTCTAACCTATTTGGCATTTTGTAATGCCTAATTTTTTGTTTTGAAATTCTTGGGACATCTCAAAATGGAACAGATTTAAAGATTTTGGCGATCATATATTTTTCTAATCAGAATGTTGAATTATGTATTTGAGTATTAATGTACATATTTGCATTCCCATCTAATAGTACAATGCTAAGCACTAATTATGTTGGATATTCATGGTGCAGCCTAAGCTCAATGAGAAGTCCAAAAAAAGTGAAGGAAACAGAAAACTAAGCTGTTTGGAGTTTGAGAAGGGCAATGCAAGCAAATGGAAATTCCTGCAGATGCAGCACTGGTGATAGTTCTGGAATTAACCTTCTCACTCTACTTGGTCTCAACTTTTATCTGTTTAATCAGTATATGTTGAATATTTGCCATGTTGTTTATGTTGAATCCTTGTAGGGTGAAATGTATGTATTTATTGAACTAATAAAGCTAAAACTTGTTGGAGCTTTCCTGAGAACTAGCAGTCACATGTTCAGTTTAGTGCATATATTATAATACATTGTACATATGTCTATTAATAAACATTTCTTTGGGTTACTTGTTCACCTTTGATTTTTAGCTTTGGATTGACTTCCATTATTTTTTATATAAGGCGCGTGTGTGTGTTAGGAGTTATTTTCCCATTGTAAAAGGATATAGAGAAAGCAAATCTGAAAGCAACATGTTTTGGTTAAAGTAGCAAACAGGGTTATTTGATCCAGGCTTGTTCAGCAGGTCTATTTTGCATACTGATATAGTGTTATGTGTATGGATCATCCAATGCTTCTTTTATATTGTGTTATGCTAGAAACCCAGGAACGGAAAAAATTGGACTGTCAAATTAAGATGGGACAGTATATATTGACTTTGTATTTTGAATTTGATTTAGTTGGAACTCAAACTATACTATCTTAATTTCAATGTCTAGATTGTGTGACTGCACCACATGCATAATTCTGCATGGAATTTAGATCCACGAATCACTTTGTTCACAAAGTTTTTATTATTTCTGAAAGTAAAGAAATGGGTGATGGGACACTCCAATTTGTTCTGGTTGCTCTCCTTTCAAGCCATCTCTTCAATTGTAATATTTTCACTTCCTAGGCATTATGAATGGTGTTGTAGAGCTAAGCCACCACAATTAGTTTGGCTGTCTAACAGCGACTCATTTGCATCGTTGTTGGACTTGTTCGATGGCTGTTATTGCAACTGTCATCAACAATGCATTAACGAGCCAACAACAACCACTACTAAATGATTCCGAGTTTTTTTTCTTCCAATTTTCAAATATCTCATGTTCTTATGCCATCTTTCCTGTGCTAGTTAGTGGAGGATTGGGAAGTGAAATCGATTAGGGTTGATTTGATGATTTTAATTAATGAATTAGGACTAATGTTTGGAGTGGAGGTTGGAAGGAGGAATGTCTTGGAGTTGATTTACACAAGGACAATGCAATGAAATATGGAATACCGTTGCTGAGTTTGAATCGCATTCTTCATTTTGCCTAAAAAACATTCAAAATTAAGAAGTGTTCTCGAGCATAGTTTTTTAGAAAGATGTAGTGAGAAATCTCCCCTTTATCAGATCATTGAGTCACATTTCTATATTAGTAAAGGTCATGGATGAAATACCCAAGGCACAAAGTTTCTCTTGAATTTCGGACATCGTGAAATTTGGGGTCACTATTCATCTTTCATTGCATGTGAAATTGGGATCACTATTCATCTTTCATTTTGGTCCCTAGTTTCTAAATAATATATGTGTGCAATTATGTTTGTTAGACATATATTAAAATGTCAACTCAACAAAAATGTTATCTGAGTTGGCTTGATATTTGGGTTAATGTTATAAACAATATCCAGTTAAAGATATTTAACTTAAATGTCGTTAATCATAAAGATGAATTTGACGAGGCATTACAATTTCACGAACCAAATTGAAGGTTCATTACTTTTCTTTTTTTGAAAATCAAGAGGCAAAAGTCAAGTTTAAAGAAATAAAAATTACACATTAATCATAAAGAAAGATGTTGTCCATTTTTTAGAGTATTTTTTGGACCCACTATCCCTTCCTTTTTAGGTCAATCCCTTTTTCCTTCCAAACATTGAACTTCTTCTCATCACCAATAGCCCAAAACACAAACTCTTAGTTAATTACCAAGTTTTAACTAAAATTTTCAGCTTGAAGGACTTGTTGCTTCAACTAAATAACCATCATTTATCCATTCTAACTCTGCTATATTTTCCACAGGCACTTGCCTTCAAAGATAATTGATTCATGTGAACCAAATTCAGGAGGTCGAATACACTTTCTTGTCTTCCTCAACAGGTTGAACCGAAATCAGTCGGTGAAGTCTGGTTCTTAAAACATTGATCTTGAGAGCTTATTCTTAACATTATCTATGAAATACTGAAAATTCATTTTCATAAGAGCCTTCCCTTTAATAGGAATACTCAAATACTTGCCCAAATTGTTAGTCTCTCTGTAACCAAATAAGTTCACATTACATCTCCTAATGTCATGAGGAACATTTTTTAGGAAAAAAACAAATTGATTTTATCTATACTAACCATCTGACATGACACTGACATGACACTGTTAAAAATTGTAGCTTTTTTTAATGCGCACAATGGTAGCTTTTCTAACGTGGAACACATCATCCACAAACATTAAACAGAAAATTTCTCAAGTTAGAACTAATTCAAATTTCAAAATTTATTTTGATATATAGAACTAATTCAAAATTTATTTTACAATATAGAACTAATTCAAAGTTCACAATTAACCTATGTGTACTAAGATATATCTATGTAAGGGAATAGTTATCTAAACCAAATTATTGATTACTACAAACAAAAGAAAGTTGCATATCATATTCTCTGGTCAAAAATGAATTGAAGAATTCCAAAAGAAAGAAAAAAAAGTGAACTCTACAATAAATTGTAGTTTCCTTGTTGTGGCAAGGAGTTATGAGGATAACTAGGGACAGGTAAAGGATCTCCAAATGGATTATGAGCACCCATAATCTGCAATTGTTGAGGGTATTGAGTATGAGGTTGTTGATGAGGGGCCATTGCCATGTTTTGATGATATTGATGCTGTTGTGGTGGAAACATCATTTGTTGTTGTTGGAACATCATTTGATGTTGTTGTTGTTGTTGAGCCAACATTGCCATTTGCACATTGGATGGAGGTGCTATGTTTTTTGACATTGAAAATGGATCATGTTGATTATAATGATCAAATGGATTTTGTATAGTCATTTCTTCATGTCCATAGCCTGCATTTTGAAGTTGAAGTTGTCTCCTTGCATTTTCATCTTCATATAAACTGTCTAGTAATAGCTTGTCAAAACCACCAGCCTGAGTCCAAAAGAACATAGGGTTAAAGAAATATAAAATGTTATTTTTCTTGTAACATGATGACATGTATGGTTACTCATTAGTAATATTGTGTACAGAAAAATTAAGAAAGGAGATGAAAACTAAAGGATGATAAGGAATTCAAATTTGTATATCAAAGAGACAAACCATTCTGCGATCCGGCGCTTGACTGGTATGGTTGCTTGGTGTTGCAACTAGAGAAAGTTCCCAACCAGTTGTCCCACCAATGTTACTCAAAGCAAGATTATTTGAATTATTTCCTATATAAAATTTCAAAACCTTAGAATTTGATCAAGTATCCAATAACTAGTATAGTTTAATTAATTGTAGACATGATTGACATATGAAAGAAACAAAAATCTATACAACTTTCTTAGGTAGGCTCAAGTCCAAGGGAGTATATGTGAATAAGGATGAGAATATAGTTGTCCTTGAGTATTTTAGAAATACTAGTTGTCATGAAAATGACATGATTTCTATAGTCCACGACTAGTTTCAAATTGCAGTTACAGTTGCAGTGGCATTCGATATGGACTAAATACATCAATTTTCTTTGACCAAATTTTTCTTATATTTAAGAGTGGAGGGAGTATTGCACTTGCTACAATGTGCATTGAGGTCATTACAACATAAATACTGAAAACAATGTGTGCGAGTATGGTGATATGTTTGTCAACACTGTTACAACCACAATATTACGAAGGCAATACGCGATGCAGTCTGCAATTTGAAACTATTAACAGCATGTAAAAAGACATGTACTGTGACAAATTTTTATTGTAGGACTTACCACCAGGTGGTACAATCGCAAGAGCCAAGGCATTGCTTTCCTCTAGTTCTACAGCTTTGGGGTTTATTTCATTCAGACCCTACATAAGTAGACAAATAAATATTATGTCAAGCTAACATCAGAAACATGCACACGACTTCAGATTGAAGGCGTGCTGGTGTCCGACACGACACATGTGATTACATCCAATAAATCTATTTTTTTTTAAATTATTACTGGTGTCGACGTATCAGTGTTATGTCAGGAGTGTGTGTAAGTGCTTCATAGGTGCATACATCGTTAGTCAGATAAGATGATAACCAAAACATACCAGCAAATCATCAGTACCATCAGTTGATATCAGTGGAGGAAGCTCAACCTCCTCTTCCTGAGGTTCTGTTTCTTCATCAGGTTCTTCCTCATTGACTTCCTCATCTTGTTTCTCATTTTCTTGTTGAGGCTCTTCGGGTTCTTTTGGTTCTGATTCTTCATCAGGTGATTGATCATTTTCCTGATACTCCTGTGTCAAATGACATTTATTTAAGAACTGTGTTATACTAATACTTTAAGGTCATATATGAAAGAATACCTAAGTTGAATGCATTAGATCAAGTTATTTTATGAATAATTAGCAGCTATGAAGTTTTAAAGATAATTGTTGATGCTTCATTTTATTGAACATAGTGCAACAAATGCATACTCCATGTGCCACCAACTCCAATATCATCAATATTATAATTTGTAATATTGTGGAGTTGAGTTTGGATTGAGTTCACAATTATTGAAATTTATTAGGTTATGAAAAGATGCATATTGGTTCATTGAAGTTCATATACAAACATGACAATCATGAAATATATAATTCACAAGTATAGTATAAGGAATTTGATCATCACTTTGTTCTTACCAATCTCTTGTTCACAGAGCCAGACTGTGGTGCTTCTCTAATATATTCTTCCATTGTGGTAAGGAAAGAGGGAGGTGGCTGCTAATTGAATTAAATAGCTTCATGAGTTTCTTTAGCTCATTGTATCACCTGAAGTACTTCTCTGGAATGAAATATAAACAAAAATTGTAACTGAAAAAGTTGATGTATTGAAGATTAGATACATCAACTTTTTCAGCTACTATTTTTGCTTCTATTTCATTATGGAGGGAGTATATACTAAGGTCCATTTGATTCGCAAAATATCAAAGTAGTAGACACTAGACATGACAAAAATATTTGGTCGAAGTTTGATTTAAAAAGCGGACACGAGACTAGATAAAACCTCAAACAAAGTTGTCCACCAAACACCATACAAGATGAAAAGTTATCCGGTAACTTAAAGGTCTATCTTGTATTATTCAGTCTAGTACTTATTCTTTTGCAAATCAAATGGACCATAAGAAACAAAAGGGACCTGTTTTAGTATCGGAAACTGGAAATTCCTAGCAAGGTCCAAGCCTTTGCAGTATTCATAAAATTCGGCAAGACTTTCAGCCTGAATAACATAAGATGAAAAAATCACAAGCTCATTAATGATTTATTTTTTGGTAAATCTAATTGGGGAAAAGATTCAATCCACAATGGAAAACAATTTTTTCTAAAGAAAAACATTGTTACAAACCTGGTTGCCAGCTCTTTTATATATATTTAAAGCCTTCACTGCATCATGTCTTGATGTATCAAAGAACTGCAATTTATATTTGTACAATTTAATAATCAAGTAACCTAATAAAATAGAAAATTAAACTAAAATGCACACTAACCATGTCCACAAGATTGATGATTCCATCATTTAGTGCACAATATATTTTGAAGCTCTCTTTCAATATCTAAATGACATAGCCAATAGCAACAAAAATAGTAACAAAAAGATACATACTATTAAGTAAAGATATTCCAAATTAGTGCTAAGGATAAAGGATGAATTAGGACGCAAATATTTTGAATTATAAGAATTTAAATACTAAAGATGAATACCAAGGCCAATGCATACTGTACTAGATAATTGTTATAAGCACATCCTTCTGGCTGCAAAATGTTAAAGCAAATCAAATGTTATCTTAAATTCAAAAAAATGTATAAATTTCAATCACAAGAGATTATGTATGACATAATAAAATGCACATAAACAAATTGAAGTTGTTTCAATTAACTCATACCTGACAACCAACAAGTCGGAATAGAAGTTGTTGCAATGCAGGAAGTTGTTCCAACAGTTCATCATTAGCCAATGATCGAGTTCTGCTATGCGCCTGTCAAACCAGAAAGTTAGCGATATTCGATCCAAACATAAACAGAAAAATTTGGATTTGAATACAAACTTTAGTTGAAGCCGGCGATGATTTTACTAATCGCTCCGATTCGATGTCATATTTAAGGATTCTAAAACATTCAAGTCTTTCTTCTAAAAATAATGCATAGGTTCTAACCCATGCAGAACAATCCCAAGCTGCATAGAGAAATTTAATTAGTTAAGAAATGAAACTATTGATATTGAATAAGAAAATGATCTAGATAGTTAAAATATTTGTAATCAACGAATAATCTAAAGAACTAATTTACCAAGAGGGCTTGAGTCATCTTTAAAATTTGATATTTGAAGAATATGTCCGCGGCGCGAGTAGTTTAGAAGCTCTTCTCTGAATGTAGGATCACCCTCTCTCAATGTCCTATGAATCACTATCAATGTCTTTACAGCAACCTGTCAATTTTTTAATCAGTTTCAAATGAATGTCATAGGGTGAAGATTGAAGAACAATCATTTTCTTAGTAAATGGTTTGTGTGTGTATCGCGCATCTAGAATCCAGCAAAATCTCAGTTGTTGGATAATGCATTGAACTGCAATCAATATCCAACGACTGAAATTTAACTGGATCAACTGAATCACTTTAGAGGATCTGAGATAGCACTTTTTCATAAAAAGAGAAGCATACATAACAAAACTTCTGACAAAAATATTCAGACAGGTAAAACTTTCTATCATGACATATTAAAGAAAAATTGAGATTTTAATATCAGTAATAAATTATTGTTGATGTCAAACAACATCTCAAGAAACTAAACATGAAAATGAATTTACTATCCAACTTCGCGTCTTTGAAAGTCTCTTCGATAGTTTATGAATGCAGTATGCCACATCTGCTCGCGGCTGATGTGCCGATGTTGCGTAGAATATTTCTGCATCAATGAACAATTTAAGGAAGATTATACATGTTAAAATCAACTTTGCAATGTAAAAGCAATTCTGATCAATATCTTAAAATTGACATTATATTGTAACTTTTTCTTATATTTTACTACAATATTATACATCTATATAACATGAAAAATGTTAGCTTTATTAATTGAAGCTTCTTGAGATGAATGTTGATACAAACTCTCATGAAACTTGTGTTAAACAAATTATGGTGATATAGAAAATGAAAACACAAAATATCATAATTTATATTGAAAAACGAAATTGAGAATAATAACGTATATGTATATTGACTCACTTCGAACATGACGTTCTTTTGGAGGATATTCATTATGATTGGTAGCTTTCACAATGGCAACGTCCAACTCCTTCAAAAACAAAATGAAAACAAATTGAAGAAACTTTGATGGAAACATAAGAAAAACAATTGAAAAAATTTTAAAAAATGAACTAGAGATTCATATTCATATATAATACACATATATGTGCATGCGTGCATACATGCAAGATTTTAAATTGTGATCACTAAGATAACTGTAGTCACAACAAATTTTAAAAAAAAACTATGATGTTATGACTCAAATTATGGTCGCAGATCTTTGTTTAAAATGTTAAGTAAAATGTAGAAATAAAATTACCTTGTATTCACTATTGACTTTGGCAAGGCCAACCTTGGTGGAGTCCTTAAGAGCTCCATAGGCTTTCCTAAAGCTTGTAAATGTTCCCATAAAAAATGGTTTGCTTTTTTGATTTTGTGATGAAGGAAGAAACAATAATAGTGCTTTCTTGTTTGTTCTATCTAAGTAAAGGGTAGATTGGTACTTTCATGTCTGTTGGGGTTAACTAATTTATGAATTTTAACGAGAGAATCAGGTTACATCCTATGAAACTTTCTGTAGCATCAAGTGGTTGATTTTTAAGAATAGTAAAAACCGGGTTCTGTTTTCTTGCCACTTTAGTTTACCAAAATGCCCTTTTTTATATTTTAGTTTTATAGAATGCTAATTTGAAAAAACTATTGCTTGTAATGTGGATTATTGGATTGTAGTCTAAGGTAGAAGTTCAATTTGATAAAAATATTAATCAAAATTCAAGATATAATTATAATCATTTCAAATTTTTATTGCGTTGTTCAATATATTTATTTTTAAATTTAAATTGAGATCATGTTTTTTGGTAATAAGATTCAATA
>JBBPBP010000002.1:11819838-11855775 GCA_037974735.1 Cicer chorassanicum
AATATATATTTAAATAAATTAATACGAGGAGTGAATTTGTGTTGTTACACTAATTGTTACCTTTAGCACTATTAGGATGGATTAATAATAATAATAATAATAATAATAATAATAATAATAATAATAATAATAATAATAATAATAATAATAATAATAATAATAATAACATTATAATAACAATAATAAAGTGAATAGAGTGTTGCTTTATGATCGGCCCAGGCCCAGTAACAAACCTAAGTTACCAATATATATATATATGCGAATAGTATGCTAGGGATTTACGTGTTGCCATCTAAGCTTATGCCTTTCCGTTCCCGAAGAAATTGAGGTGCCGCTCTGTTCCCGAAGAAAACTATACATTGATTTCAAACACCAGGTACACCATCCTAATCCCATCAATTAGATGCACTGCTGTCCGAATAAAAGAAGAAGGCAGATAGTTCCAATTCCATCAATTTAGAGTAAGCTTAGGCATAAATTTTCCTTATGTTATTAGGATTTTTATTGAAATATTTTGATTTTCCATTTGGCCTTTAGAATTGCTTTCACTATGTGTATATTGTGATTTTCCATTTGGTCTGTGTTGTACCAGTAGCAATAATCAACTTAGCAAATAACACATATGCTAAATAACATACACCTAAAGCTATTAGTAGTATTAAGTTAGCAAATGACACCTATCCTAAGGCTAATAGTCTAATTCATTTCACAACTGGAAGGTTTAATCTATTATGATTATAATATAAAATTGAGAGTAACCAATACTAAGCTGTAATTAATTATTATTACTTGAGTTCAGGTGTTATAAAAAAAAAATATATATGTTTAAAAATCAAAGCTATATATATATAGAGAGGCACAATATTTAGTTCTTTTATCAGGCTTAGTTTGAACAAAATATAATTATAGTAATATGGGTGTTTAATGATATTAAATATATTTCAGATTATATTACAATAACAGATAATTTATTTATGCATTATTAATTAATAATTTATTTATCTATTGGAGCAAGTAATTAATTTGTATTTGGTCGTTGCGTTGATTTATTTATTTATTATATTTTTCGACGGACTATTAGAGACAAAGGTCGACGAAGACGCGACAAGTTAGCAGATCGGATTTGTGGGGCGAAATCTTTAATCGAGGTAAGGGGTGAGATGAAGTTCGATTTATGAATATAAAATAAAGTGAGATGAATAGGAATGCCGAAATTCCCAGATATTCATCCGGGGCTTACTACGTACGGTCGAGCCCTATTGAGCAATAATAATTAATTAAAATTATATGAATGGTAACAGTGAGGACTAAAATATAATTTAGCAACCTATAGAATTGTTGTGAATTTATTTATAGCAAGATTGCACGTTGAATGATTTTATGAAATGTGATGCTGATTGTTACTGTATGAATACTGTATATTGGAGTGTTCTTGCTATTTGATTCAAATCAGAAAATTATTTGAATGTGCTACCTGTTGATTTTTTTATTGCGATTGATAAGAATTGATTGTGTATTGTGAGTTGTGTAAACCAAATATTGGGATTGAATTTTGATTGACTGATATACATATAATGAAGAACATTATGAAGTCAAACTGAAATTTATTGAGTTGTGATGATCGAGTAAGTATGAGATATGTGTTGTAGAGATTCGGAGTTAGAATTATTTTGTCATTATATAAGGAGGGTCTGACAAACCTAGCGATTTGGGGAAGTACAACTGAATGAGCCTGATCGTGGAGGGCTACAGTCGAACTGTAAGGTAAGACAGATAGACCTTGGGGGTACATCTAGTGGGGAATTCCTAAGTGGATTAGTGGGTTATTCCTTAAGGCCGGGAATTACCGTGCAACACAAGAGGACCCCGACTGTCGCGTATATGTGTCTCGGGTTGAGTTGAGGGGATCTATGAGGACTTGGCCATTCATGAATTGTCCGTCCACTCTTGTAGTGACATAGTATCAAACCTCCTAACCAAGTACTTCAGAGTAGAATGGTACCAAGTGATGAAGTATAGAGTAGGACATGCATAACATTTTATCCTTGTAACTGTTTATTGTGATTGAATTAGAACAACCTTAGATATTATATTATTGAATGTTCTCCTTATTTGTACTGTTTGACTGATTGCGTGTTCTTCTCGTGTATTTTGTATTGTTACATAATTTCGAAACTCACCCTTCGATGTTTGTGTTTGGCGTTATCGATGGACGCAGACGAGCCGAAAGCTGCAGGTGAAGATTAATGCTCTTGAAGTGAAGGAAGCCGTATTATCCGAAGACTTTATTTTCTACCTTTTTGTGAAAGTCATTTTTGAACATAGTTTATTTTGGGAATTCCCGCTCTGATAGTGACATCGGATTCAGACTACATTTATAATTATCATTAAACTGGTGTATGTGTGATTCCAAAGGGATTTTGTTAATTACTGCTACGATTACATGATGTTGTTTGCCAAAAAAAATGTTTGGAATTTTATATATTTGTTTATTTGAAGAATTTCATCGTTTTAAAAAAAAATTATTAAAATTTTTTTATTTGGGGTTTAGGGTGTCACATTAGTGGTATCAGAGCCAGGTCTGTCCAATCAGACCGTAAATGTGTTATGTGTTTGCTATGTTTCCTTGTGTACTTTGTTATTTGTGTGTTGTTGTTATGATCATTATTGTGTTAGTGGTGTAGAACTAATTTAGTTCCCTTCTCCTCAGTGTCTCACTATATTCGATTGGCTTATCTGATTGATGTAGGTAGTGATGGCTTGTAGAAGGAATGACGCTGCGATTGTTGAGGCTCTAGAGTCCATGGCTGGAGTTACAGTGCAGGCTCTCCAAGCTTTGGCTGAATCTCATGCTACTGCACGAGCCTCTGCGAAAGTTGCTACTCAAGCCGCACAGGTTGCTGCTCAAGCTGTTGCTCAAGCTATTACCTACAGTGGTGGTCAAGGAAATGTGCAAATAAATGAGTTCATGGTGATGGATCGATTCCACAAGGCTAACCCTCCATCATTTGAAGGTCACTATAATCCTGATGGAGCTCAGAAGTGGTTGCAAGAGGTTGAGAAAATTTTCAGAGGAGTGGCATGTCCCGAAGGTCATAAAGTGCATTTGGGAACCTTTATGTTGACAGAAGAAGCTGAACATTGGTGGGATAATGCGCGACAACGCTTAGAGAATGCAGGGACTGCAATAACTTGGACTGTATTCAGAAACATGTTCTTAGTCAAGTATTTCCCCGAAGACATTCGCAATAGGAAGGAAATGGAGTTTATCAAATTAGAACAAGGGAATATGTCAATAGCGGAGTATGCCGCTAAGTTTGAGGAGTTATCCAGGTACTACCCACTCTATGTTGGAGAGGCAGGAGAAAAGTCTAAGTGCATCAAGTTTGAAATGGGACTTAGGCCAGAGATCAAGAAGCAGGTTGGAATGCAAGAGATCCTTGACTTTCCTACCTTAGTGAATAAGAGTAGGATTTATGATGAGGATAGTTGGGCTGAAAAGGCACATTACCGAAACACTGGAACCATGAAGGACAAGAGGCCTATGCATCATAATAGAGGAAAACCTTACTCTTTTCCTCCTAGTAAATCTAGAAGTCATCTAAATTATCAACAATACATTTTTTCAGCTGGAAAGGGAAATAGTAGTGGTAACGGGAGAGGATATGGAAGCAGTTACAGTTATGGAGGTGGTAGAGGAAACCCCAATGGGCGAGGAGTTAGTAACGGGAATAGTAACAACATGAGTCAAGTCTCGAGCAACAACAGTGGTAATAATGGCAATCCGACTACTCCTATCCGATGTCACAAGTGTGGTAAGCAGGGTCATATGACATTTGAGTGCAAAGATGCTGCAGTTACTTGTTTTAATTGCCAACACCAGGGCCACATCAGCCCCGCATGCCCCTATCCAAGGAAGACTCCACAGTTTGGAAACCAGAGTTCCCAAGCCAGCCGACCTAAATCTAATGGAAGAGTCTTTGCCCTCAATGGTGCAGGAGTGTTTGAGAAAGACAACTTGATCCAATGTACGTGTCTCATAAGTGATACTCCTTTATTTGTACTATTTGATTGTGGTGCCACTCATTCCTTTGTGTCTCTTGATTGTGTTAGACGTTTAGGATTACCTGTGTCTCGTTTGTAGTATGATTTGATTGTGAATACCCCAGCTAGTGATTTCGTTGATACCTCTAGTGTTTGTCTTGACATTTCTATCCATGTGTGTGGGAGGGACTTCCGAGTTGACGTAGTGTGTTTACCTTTGCGTCTGGTCGATGTGATTCTGGGTAAGGATTGGCTATCTGCCAACCGTGTCCGCGTAGATTTTTTTAGTAAAACCATTGAATTCATGGAGTCAGAAGAGATAGAGAAGCCTAGCAATATATCCGCCAACCAAGTGAAGGCACTTTTGAAAGAAGATGCCCAGTTATACATGATCCTAGCCTCATGGGAATTTGAAGAGAAAATGGTAATACGAAATGTTCCTATTATGTGTGAATTCCCTAAAGTATTCCCTGAAGATGTCAGTAGTTTACCACCAGAGCGTGAGATTGAGTTTAGCATTGACCTTGTACCAGGTACTGGACCCATATCCATGGCACCGTATAGGATGTCTCCCTTAGAATTGTCTGAGCTTAAGAAGCAATTGGAGGAGCTTTTAGATAAACAGTTTATAAGACCTAGTGTGTCACCATGGGGTGCACCTGTGTTGTTGGTTAAGAAGAAAGATGGTTCTATGAGGTTGTGTGTAGATTACCGCCAGCTTAATAAAGTGACAATCAAGAATAAGTATCCACTACCTAGGATAGATGACCTTATGGACCAATTGAGAGGATCTTGCGTGTTTAGTAAGATTGATTTAAGATCAGGTTACCATCAGATTCGAGTGAAGTCTTCTGATATCCCTAAAACCGCCTTTAGGACCCGTTATGGCCATTATGAGTATTTGGTTATGCCTTTTGGTGTGACTAATGCTCCAACAGTGTTTATGGATTACATGAATCGGATCTTTCATCCTTATCTAGACTCATTTGTGGTTGTGTTTATAGATGATATCTTAGTGTACTCTAAGACTAAGGAGGAGCATGGTGAACATTTAAGGATAGTCTTGCAAACCCTTAGGGAGAAACAATTATTTGCGAAGTTGTCTAAGTGTGAATTTTGGTTAGAGGAAGTGAGTTTCCTAGGACATGTAATTTCAAAAGGTGGAATAGCTGTTGATCCTGCTAAGGTAAAGAGTGCCTTAGAATGGAAAGCACCTAAGTCAGTGACTGAGATTAGGAGTTTCCTAGGATTGGCAGGTTATTATCGTAGATTCATAGAAGGATTTTCTAAGTTGGCCTTACCTTTAACTAAGTTGACCCGAAAGGGGGAATTGTTCGTGTGGGACAACCATTGTGAGAGTAGTTTCCAAGAGCTTAAGAAACGATTGACCTCTGCATCGATCCTAGTGTTACCTAACCAAAGTGAACCTTTTGTAGTGTATTGTGATGCGTGTGGTTCAGGATTAGGTGGAGTACTTATGCAGGATGGGAAGGTTGTAGCGTATGTTTCTAGGCAATTGAAGATTCATGAGAGGAACTACCCTACCCATGACTTAGAACTAGCAGCAGTTGTTTTTGTACTTAAGATGTGGAGACATTATTTATATGGATCTAGATTTGAGGTTTTCAGTGACCATAAAAGCCTTAAGTACCTTTTTGATCAGAAGGAGTTGAACATGAGACAACGTAGGTGGATGGAATTTCTTAAGGATTTTGATTTTGAGCTTAACTATCACCCTGGAAAGGCCAATGTAGTGGTCGATGCCTTGAGTAGGAAGACCTTGAGTGTGTCCGCTTTAATGGTTAAGCATAGTGAGTTGTTGGAACAGTTTAAAGACCTTAGTTTAGTTTGTGAAGTGACACCAGAAAGTATTAAATTGGGAATGTTAAAGGTAACTAGTGGACTGTTAGAAGAGATCAAAAAGAGTCAGAAGTTGGACTTACACCTTTTAGATAAGTTAGAGTTGATTGACCAAGGGAGAGAACCTGTTTTTAAAATTGGTGTGGATGATATTTTGAGGTTTAAGGATAGAATTTGCGTACCCGATGTAGATGAATTAAGGAATTTGATCTTAGAGGAAGGACATAGAAGTTGTCTAAGTATTCACCCTGGAGCCACAAAGATGTATAAGGACCTCAAGAAGATATTTTGGTGGCCTAGAATGAAAAAGGATGTTGCAGAGTTTGTATACGATTGTTTGACCTGTCAAAAGTCTAAGGTAGAACACCAGAAACCTTCAGGCTTGATGCAACCTTTGAGTATTCCCGAATGGAAATGGGATAGCATCTCTAAGGACTTTGTTATAGGCTTACCTCGAACTCCAAAAAGGTATGACAGTATTTGGGTTATTGTGGATAGATTAACTAAATCTGCTCACTTTATTCCGATAAACATAACTTATTCCATGGAAAGGTTGGCTGAAATATACATAAAGGAAATTGTGAAGCTGCATGGAATCCCATCAAGTATAGTGTCAGATAGAGACCCCAGGTTTACCTCTAAGTTTTGGCAAGGATTACAGAGCGCTTTAGGTACGAACCTTAGGATGAGTTCAGCCTACCACCCACAAACAGATGGTCAGACTGAACGAACCAATCAATCCCTAGAAGACTTGTTGAGAGCTTGTGTGTTGGAACAAAATGGAAGTTGGGATAGCTTTTTGCCACTTATAGAGTTTACCTATAACAATAGTTTCCACTCCAGTATTGGAATGACCCCTTTTGAGGCGTTGTATGGGAGAAGGTGTAGGACTCCTCTGTGTTGGTTTGAGACAAACGATAACCTTGTGTTAGGACCTGAGATTGTTCAACAGACTACTGATAAAGTAAAAATGATTCAGGAAAATATGAGAGCATCTCAGAGTAGGCAAAAGAGTTACCATGATAAAAGAAAGAAAAATCTCGAATTTCAAGAAGGTGATCATGTATTTCTGAGAGTTACTTCAACGACTGGGGTTGGTCGGGCATTAAAAATGCGAAAGCTTACTCCTCGATTCATAGGACCTTACCAAATCCTTAAACGCGTTGGTAACGTAGCATATCAGATCGCGTTGCCTCCATCTCTTTCTAATCTTCATAGTGTCTTTCACGTGTCTCAACTTCGCAAGTCATTTTTGATCCTTCACATGTGATTGAGTCAGACAAGGTTCAAATAAAAGAGAATCTAACTTTTGAGACTTTACCGCTATGGATTGAGGACCGAAAAATCAAAGAATTAAGGGGTAAGACGATTTCATTGGTTAAGGTGGCATGTGGAGGTGCTACTGGTGAAAGTGCTACGTGGGAAGTCAAATGCGTGATTCTTATCCAGAGCTATTTCCGTCAGGTAAATTTCGAGGACGAAATTTCTGCAACAAGGGGAGAAATGTAACACCCCAATTTCTCATCACCTAATTTTAATAGTATGATAATGCACTACTATTATTATATGAGTGTTAATACGTGTTCTAATTTTTTTTTTATGTGTGTCTTGTGTGTTTTCCTTAGTAATTGATTTAAATTATTAATATTAACTATATTTAACTTACAAAAATAAAATAAAGTAAAATATGTATATATATATATATATATATATATATATATATATATACATATATAATATATCTTTAAATAAATTAATACGAGGAGTGAATTTGTGTTGTTACACTAATTGTTACCTTTAGCACTATTAGGATGGATTAATAATAATAATAATAATAATAATAATAATAATAATAACAACATTATAATAACAATAATAAAGTGAATAGAGTGTTGCTTTATGATCAGCTCAGGCCCAGTAACAAACCTAAGTTACCAATATATATATATGCGAATAGTATGCTAGGGATTTACGTGTTGCCGTCTAAGCTTATGCCTTTCCGTTCCCGAAGAAATTGAGGTGCCGCTCTGTTGCCTAGAAGGACCAAATTGACATGCTGCTGCCTTGCTGCACTAAATGCTAAAACTATACATTGATTTCAAACACCAGGTACACCATCCTAATCCCATCAATTAGATGCACTGCTGTCCGAATAAAAGAAGAAGGCAGATAGTTCCAATTCCATCAATTTAGAGTAAGCTTAGGCATAAATTTTCCTTATGTTATTAGGATTTTTATTGAAATATTTTGATTTTCCATTTGGCCTTTAGAATTGCTTTCACTATGTGTATATTGTGATTTTCCATTTGGTCTGCGCTGTACCAGTAGCAATAATCAACTTAGCAAATAACACATATGCTAAATAACATACATCTAAAGCTATTAGTAGTATTAAGTTAGCAAATGACACGTATCCTAAGGCTAATAGTCTAATTGATTTCACAACTCGGAAGGTTTAATCTATTTTGATTATAATATAAAATTGAGAGTAATCAATACTAAGTTGTAATTAATTATTATTACTTGAGTTCAGGTGTTATATATAAAAAAAATATATATGTTTAAAAATCAAAGCTATATATATATATATATAGAGGAACAATATTTAGTTCTTTTATCAGGCTTAGTTTGAACAAAATATAATTATAGTAATATGTGTGTTTAATGATATTAAATATTTTTCAGATTATATTACAATAGCAGATAATTTATTTATGCATTATTAATTAATAATTTATTTATCTATTGGAGCAAGTAATTAATTTGTATTTGGTCGTTGCGTTGATTTATTTATTTATTATATTTTTCCACGGACTATTAGAGACGAGGGTCGACGAAGACGCGACAAGTTAGCAGATCGGATTTGTGGGGAGAAATCTTCAATCGAGGTAAGGGGTGAGATGAAGTTCGATTTATGAATATAAAATAACGTGAGATGAACGGGAATACCGAAATTCCCAGATATTCATCCGGGGCTTACTACGTACGGTCGAGTCCTATTGAGCAATAATAATTAATTAAAATTATGTGAATGGTAACAGTGAGGACTAAAATATAATTTAGCAACCTATAGAATTGTTGTGAATTTATTTATAGCAAGTTTGCACGTTGAATGATTTTATGAAATGTGATACTGATTATTATTGTATGAATATTGTATATTGGAGTGTTCTTGCTATTTGATTCAAATCAGGAAATTATTTGAATGTGCTACCTGTTGATTTTTTTATGGCGATTGATAAGATTGGATTATGTATTGTGAGTAGTGTAAACCAAATATTTGGATTGAATTTTGATTGACTGATATACATATAATGAAGAACATTATGAAGTCAAACTGAAATTTATTGAGTTGTGATGATCGAGTAAGTATGAGATATGTGTTGTAGAGATTTGGAGTTAGGATTATTTTGTCATCATATAGGGAGGGTCTGACAAACCTAGCGATTCGGGAAGTACAACTGAATGAGCCTGATCGTGGAGGGCTACAGTCGAACTGTAAGGTAAGACAGATAGACCTTGGGGGTACATCTAGAGGGGAATTCCTAAGTGGATTAGTGGGTTATTCCCTAAGGCCGGGAACTACCGTGCAACACAAGAGGACCCCGACTGTCGCGTATATGTGTCTCGGGTTGAGTTGAGGGGATCTATGAGGACTTGGCCATTCATGAATTGTCTGTCCACTCTTGTAGTGGCATAGTATCAGACCTCCTAACCAAGTACTTCAGAGTAGAATGGTACCAAGTGATGAAGTATAGAGTATAGGACATGCATGACATTTTATCCTTGTAACTGTTTGTTGTGATTGAATTAGAATAACCTTAGATATTATATTATTGAATGTTCTCCTTATTTGTACTGTTTGACTGATTGCGTGTTCTTCTCGTGTATTTTATATTGTTACATAATTTCGAAACTCACCCTTCGATGTTTGTGTTTAGCGTTTGCGATGGACGCAGACGAGCCGAAAGCTGCAGGTGAAGATTAATGCTCTTGAAGTGAAGGAAGTCGTATTATCTCGAAGACTTTATTTTCTACCTTTTTGTGAAAGTCATTTTTGAACATAGTTTATTTTGGGAATTCCCGCTCTGATAGTGATATCGGGTTCGGACTACATTTATAATTATCATTAAATTGGTGTATGTGTGATTCCAAAGGGATTTTGTCAATTACTGCTATGATTACGTGATGTTGTTTGCCAAAAAAAAAATGTTTGGAATTTTATATATTTGTTTATTTGAAGAATTTCATCGTTTAAAATAAAGTTATTAAATTTTTTTTATTTGGGGTTTAGGGTGTCACAAATATCTTCTCAAAAGAAATGACAAGTGATTATAGAGAAAAATATTATGAATATCTTAAAGAAATCAGATTAAATATTTATTTCTTTAACTGGTTTGAATTGTTTAAAAAATAAGATAGAAAACCCTTTATTAGAAATAATCACATAAATGTTAATACTAAAATAAGTAATAAATGGAAGACTATAGATAATAAAATAGTAGAATCTATACACCCTCCATTAGAAGCAATAAAAATAGAAAATAATGGAGTTGTGTTCGAAGCTTCACCCTTTAAAGCCATTAAGCATCCGAATCATGAAAATAAAGAAATAGGAAGAGTTCAAACTCAATTAAACTTTATTAATCAATTATTATATACTATGGCTGAACAATTAGAAAGAGTAGAATTACAAGTAAGTAAAAATCAACCCTCTACATGTAGTGAAGTTAATTCATATAAAGATTACAAACTAGATCCCAAAAGACCTATTTATAAATTAATAAATGTACCTAAAAAAGAATTAAAAGAAGCAAAGTTAAAAAATAACTAAGATGAATTAATAGAACAATTAAAAAGGTTAACTATCACAAATAATTCTCAAATTAATGTATTATCACAAGCCCCTAATAAGTTGGAAGTTAATAAAATTAAAAATAGAAAAAATACTGATTACATAGGAAAAACTAGAAATTATTATCCTAGACCTAGCTTCCATTCTTATTCAAGCCCTATAGCATTTTTCTTTTATTCTCTCTTCTGTTATTTGCTCTCCTATCATGTTATTTCTTATTTTATTACTAATTATTTACATGACTAGTGATAAAGATGTTTTCCTTCAATCTATTAGTGTCCAACTAAAAGAACAAAATTATTTTTATTGGAGCTATGTAATGAAAATATATTCTGAAAGTGAATGAGATATAGAATTATGTCGATGGAACCTCTAAAGAATCACAAATAAAAAAAGACGCAATATATAAAAAAGAAATTGAAAAGATGAGATGTTGATAATTCAAAAATATTTATTTGGATCAATAATTCTGTTTCTTAGTCGATATATATTCAACTTACGAAATATGATATTTTCAAAGATGTTTTGAATAATTTAAAAAACTTGTATGTTCAATCTAATTTTGTAAAACAGTATCAGATAGAGATTACATGTATGCTCTTAAGCATAATAATATGTCTATTCATAAATTTTATTGTACCATGAATAATATTTGGAATCAATTGATTTTTATGGAATCGACTGAATTAAAAGTTGTTAGAGCGTACACTGGTTGCAGAGATGTTTGGTTCATTTTTTTAAGGCCCTTTGGAATGATTTTCAAGGGGCATTGTGGGACTATTTTATATCGCACTTCTCTTCCCATATGTTTTTAGTAGAAGAAGTTCAATTCAAGTTTCACTCTCACTCACATCCAAAAAAAGAAATTCTCTCATTTTCCCCATATGTTTTTAGTTCCCTTTCTAACTAAGGAAAACCTCAAAGGAAGGTTGATGATGATGAATGTGGTTTTCGTAAGGAAAAGAAACATTGGAAAGCGCAATGCCCAAAATTGTTGAAGTCAGGGAGAAAGAATTTTAAAGCTCTAAAAGCCAATGTTGTTGCTAGTGCCTTTCTATTATTGCCCAACCATCTGTAGGTTCTAGTATTGGTTCTAAATATCCATCTCAAACTACTTGAGCAGTATCTGATCTGGTTGAGCAGTTTCAAAAGTTTATCACCACTCAGCTACATGTCTTGTCTTCCTTATATGTTAAATGTTTATCCCCTCTAGTTCGTCAGGTATACCTTCTTTCGTATGGATCCTTGATGTTGGTCACAACACTATATGTCATATGAGCATAAGTCTTTTGTGTCCTTAAATCTTGCATCCTCCATGTTGGTCATGATTGTTGATGGCACTCATCCCACTAACAAGCGTTGGGTCTGTATCCACAACTTACTTGTTTGTTTATGTTATTTATTATATTCCTAACGTCACTTTGAGCGTTGTTTTTGTTAATTAGCTGCGTGATTAAGACCACTTAGTTATGTTTTCTTCCACTTCTTGTCATGTGAAATATCCAAATTCTAGGAGGCTATTTGCGACAGGTCGTCGATAAGGTGATTATATGTTTTGGATAAGCTGAGAGTACCAAACATTGTAGCCTTAACTTCTATTTCACAGACTCACAGTTGATTTATCATTTTTTTGTTTGAATTCTTCTACTAGTTTTTATTTATGGAACTCACTCCTTGGTCATGTTTGACCTCTAAATTTAAATATTTGGCTTCTACTAGAATTTTAGAAAAATTGTAAACTAATGATATTTTAGATTATTGTGGTTGCAAACTTGCTAAATTTAATGCTTTATCTTTTAATAAAAGTGTTTATGTTACTAGTGCACCTTTTTATTCAATTCATTATGATGTTTGGGGTCCATTGCTCTTTTTATTTAAATTGTTATGGAATTTTTGGCACCTATCATATGTGTCATACTTTGGGTAAAATTCAACATAATATTGTTATAAAACGATTTCATTGTGATCTAAAAGGCGAGTATAGTTCTAATAAATTCTCTGAGTTGTTTGCTTATGATGGTACTATTCATCTAACTTGGCGTGCAGAGGCTCATTAACAAAAGGCTCCTTAACAAAATAGTGTTGTTGAAACAGATCCTCGTCATATTGTTGAAATTTATCGTTCTCTTTTGTTATCTACTTCAGTTCCAAATGAGTTTTTGGGTGAAACAATTATAAATGTTGTCCATGCTATTAATAGAATTATGTCATCTCTCACCTCAAGTTTATCACCCTGTGAAACTTTGTATGGTTGTGCTCCTGATTGTTTGTATTTAAAGGAATTTGATGCTATTTGTTTTGTTCTTCGTCCACAGGTGAAACATAGTAAATTATCTCCTTGTTCTTCTTCTTTTTTTTAATTGGATACGAGAATGGTTAAAAGGGTTATTGTTGTTATGATCTTTCGTAAAAATATATATGTTTCGCGTCATGTTTTTTGAGTACATACCATTTTACTCTCTTTCTTGTCACTTTGACCATTTTGCCTTTGACGAAGATGTTTCTAGTGATTGTAATATTGTGAACTGTAGGGTTGACTTTACTGCTAATTCATATACATACGTCTCTTTTGTCCCTACGGCTACCTCATACCCTGTTGTGACTGTCGATCCTCCACCACCTCCTCATTATCCTTATCGTGATCGCAAGTCTACTCAATTGTCTGGTTTTGTTTTTTCCACTTACTCTGCTTCATTTACTTTTTTTTCTAACTTCTATTCACAATTTGTCCGAGCCTTCTTCCTATAAAGAAGTTAAACCTTTACTATGCACATATCTTGGCCAAGGTGAAGAATTTTGCTTGGTGTGTATTCGAATGTAGTTCCAGTTTGTTCCAAGCTTAATAAGAAAGGGTTACTTGTGATACAGTGCGTGCACTCTAATGAAACAATGTTGAAACTGCGACACACTTGTTCTTCCATTTGACCTTCTAGCGTTGATTGTTGGAGAGATGATAATTTATGGTTTGCTAAGCCAACAACGTTATTACGCTTGTCCCTTAGGTGGTATTCGAATTGTGTAGGTCGCAACCACAAGAAAAACTTATTAGCAACTTTCTCATACTACTGGGGGAGTATTTAGTAGCAAAGGAACAATATAGTTTTAAATATTATTGGCAAAATAGTTTATCAAAAAATAATAATAATAATAATAATAATAATAATAATAATAATAATAATAATAATAATAATAATAATAATAATAATAAAACGGGTTATCTTCTTCGGGTCGGGTCACATAAATGGGTAAGATTCATTTTGGGGCATAAATTAACACCTTACGATTCAACCATACCCGTGGCTGTGTCAATCGAGAGAGAGAGAGAGAGAGAGAGAGAAAGCGTGGAAATTGAATTCTAGGGTTTGTTCGTGTATCGGGAATCAAACAATCAGCAATGGCGTTGAGGAGATTCTACAATGAGATCAAGGGGAAGAAGGTAACAGAACTTCCTCAACACGTGAAACCGATGCTTTCATTCGATTACATCAAGAAATCAATTCAGAGAGGTTTGGATAATTACAGCGAAAAGTACATCGAAACGAATTCGATTCAACCTCTTCTCCATGTCTGTTATGGTGGAATGATCTTCTCTTACCTTGTTGCTCTTCCTAATGAGCGTCGTCATCTCGCTCACAAACAGCACGCCGAATCTCATCACTGATTCAGGTTCCCTTCTCTTTTCTGATTCCCGATTTTCTTTGTTAATTAAATTGAGATTTAATTTATTTGAATTAGACTTATCCTATGGTAAATGGTATATTTTTTATGCTCGATTAAGAATTTCATCTTTTATTTTTTGTTATTGTGCAAAAGATGCTTGTGTTG
Organism: Cicer chorassanicum; assembly: GCA_037974735.1. Lineage (NCBI taxonomy): Eukaryota > Viridiplantae > Streptophyta > Magnoliopsida > Fabales > Fabaceae > Cicer > Cicer chorassanicum. The sequence goes on from JBBPBP010000002.1 coordinate 11,834,423, forward strand.
ATTGATGTGGTGTTTGTGTTTTGCTTAGTGATTTTTCGTCCTGATTTTATTTATCTGCGGTTCTTTCAATTCCATACATTAGTAAAATTGTGATTTGATTTATTGAATTGAATTAAACTAAATTAATCCTTTGGTAAATGGTGTTTTTTTTATGCTTGCATAAGAATTTCATTTTTATTTGTTATTGTGCAAAAGGTGTTTGTATTGATTGATGAGGTCTTAGTGTTTTGCTTAGCGTTTTGAGGTGAAGTTGGATTTGAAAGAAGCTTCTAGAAACATGTTTTGTTTTGTTTTGTTTGTGGCTGTGAATACTGAAATCGCTTGTAGACTGGCATTTATTTTGGAGAATGAGATCTCTAACAAGTCCCCCTTTTCTGACTCACTGATGCTAAACTTGTGGCAATTTTCCTTTTTGTATGCGTTTTGATTAACCTACAATCGTTAGAGCAAGGTTTTAAAGATGCCATTCTAGATATTGTGAAAAATTGTAGACAAATACTGCTTATGTCAAATTGATTTTGATATAAAAAACCATGATGGTGCGGATATAATTGTGTTTGCGGATTGTTTTTTTAAACCTTAACTGACATGATGCTTCTCCTTTTTCATTTTGCTTTATGTTTGGATTGGTGGTATATAATGGAATAGAGTGGAATGGAGTGGAATTGGACACATCCATTTTTTAAAATTTAACTAGCCTATTCCATTTCATTCCACTCAATTCCATCCTATACGACCAATCCAAACATACCCGGGTATGTTTTTATTGGTAGTATAGAGTGCAGTCGAATGGAATAGAATAATAAGATAACATCCATTTTTTTAAACTAACCAGCCTTATTCATTCCACTCCATTCCATCCTAACCACCAATCCAAACATACCCGAGTGTTTTTATTTGTAGTATAAGTGGAGTCGAATTGAACAGAATGAGACGACGTTCAAGTTTTTTAAATGTAACAAACCTATTTCATTCCACTCCATTCCACCCTATACCAACAATCCAAGCATACCCTTAGTTTATAATTTGTATGTCTTCTACTGCCTATCTATTTGAAATAGATCTCCTTTTCTGTGTTTTAAATTTAACTATAGCTGGTTGCTGCAAACCTGTTCGGCATGTTTTCTTCATTGTTGGCTCTTTCCAACTTGGGTGCAGTGATTTTAAGGCTTCTCACTCAAGGAAAATACTGATGCTTTTTTTTATCCTTTGCTTTCCCAATAATTTACATGCTGACTCAATTTCAAAACTAGCTGCAAATATACGTATGTTAAAGGCAATCTAATTAAAAGTTCTGTTTTTTCTGACTGCTAAGTTAATGGTTATTAAGGTTTGATCCTAGGAGTGTTGTTGCTTCAAATTAGATCAGATTGAGTGGTTTCTATTTATTGAAATTTGAAATTGGTTTTGGGATTGGAGCTTAAATATGTTAAAATGAAAGATGAAGGTATTTTTTTCTTCCCTTGATTACTACATTGTTAACCTATACATTGATCACAGTTGTGTAGTCTTATCCTTAAGACAGTAAGAAGTTATTTGGTACACTTGTTGTCTTGAAAAGCTTGAACTCCAAGTTTCTATTGTTTCTGTCATGTGCGAATGTGATAGGCTTTGCGTTGAACATGTTTGGATTGCTGTGAAATAGTTAGAATATATTGGGCCTCTTAATCTAGTTTTGCATTTAACTGATATGTTTGCCAATTCTTGTATCTCCAATGTTCCAAAAGAATGTTGGGGAAGTAATGGTTCAGGACAGTTTGTTTTGCTCTGTTCACTTTGTTCTGTCTAAAAGCTTGACTCTATTGCTTTTAATGGATAATACTTATACTAGCTCTTAACTCTGGAATTACTTAATGCTTTTTATAATCTCTGTTTCATATTTTTGTTTCATTTTGTGGTTAATAACTTTTTTTTTATCTGTGGGCAGGATCCTGATTGTTGAATTGGAGATGGTTGGCTTGCTTGATCTTTTTGTTTTAATATTTGAAAAATCAAGGCAGAAAGATACTGTCAGCTTCGATGTGTTTCATCGTTTAGATGATAAAATAATATCTATTTGATACAATAAACTCGAACTTCTTGCACTTTAAATGTTGTTGAATGTTTGAAAAGCATATTTGTTCACTCGGTTCTAGTGCCTGAGCCCCCATGATGTGATGATTTCGTGTTACAAATTCTCTTTTAGTTGAATGGTTTCGTTTATCCATAGACAATGTGTAAAAATCAATGTTTCTTAAGGCAAAAGATCGAAATATGTATGTGAAGTTGTTTTTCTAAACACACTTCGGCGTTTATATCTTTTATGGGTATTTTAGTAATCTTGTAAGAAAATTGAAGGAGTCATTGCGACAAAAAATTTATTGGTTATAATATTTGTTAAAACTTTGTAAATATGGAATGGGAACCTTTAATGGGAAAGGAAGAAAGAAAACAAAGTAAAAAATTGTTGAAATGGGATGATATGTGTTTACACTCAGAAATAATATTATTTGTCAGCTATATCTTTTACACGTTAAGCAAATATTTCTCAAGTTTAAGAAGTCTCGAGGTTTGTGGGATTTTCATAAGAGGATAAATGTGTGGATGAGGGGAATTGTCATTCTGCAAAATGGAGGGGATTAAGGCTAAATGTGGGGGTGTTAGGTACCCCAAATAACGGGCAAAAACACATTACCTTATACATTAACTAATTAAGGTCAGTCATTGTTAGATTTTGTAGGCTATTTAATTAAAATACGCAATTAATCAAACTTATCATTTTTTGCGGTTTATCTCTTCATCTTTCTGTTTTATGTTTTCATTAGGTTAGTAGTTCACAAAAAATACAACTCTGCACTAAATTTTCTTTGGAGACGTTAAGGAATCCACAACCAATAGACAAAGTTAGCTCGTTGGCGTAACCGTTTGAAGTATAAAGGAATCATTAGTTCAAAGCTATTAGTCGATTTCTTAGTTAATGTTTAGTTTCAATAACAAATTTGGCATGCCTAATGAAACACTATGAGAAACATTGCTGAAAAGTATAGTTTGTCAAGTCACAACTACAATTGACGTATGCACTTGCGTTCTAGAAAGAGTCTCAACAACGTGGACCAACCATCAACTTTAGCATCAAAGAAGTCAAACTCTCAAAGACCTAATGATACTCCACCAACATTGATGATGCCAACCTTTGTGGTTCCCCCAAGTGAAGTTGAAAATAATACTATTGATCCACCTGAACAGCTAGTGGTGATGACTATGTCCTTTATCAAATAGCAGATTGACATGACATCATGTATCAAGTCTCACAACAACTTGTTGACATTGTTAAACTCACAATTCATTATGAGGTTCAACAAGCCAAATAGTTGGAGGTCAAACGAGTCAATTCTAACGATTATGTCACATCTACCATCCAAGGAGCTTAAAGGTAACATGGTCAGAAAAATATTGTAGTGCAAAGTAAACCAATTATCACAACGACAAAACCTTCACAGGTTAAGATGTGTACTACTCAATAGGTACCTTTTGTTCTCATAAACTCTGAGCCTAATACTTTTGTCTCAACTAACCCTGGGGGGCAACTACTGGCCAATGATACTTATAATAGGTCAATCTTCAATTTAGACAGGTACACATATGGCTAGGAGGTCTCCTGAAGCAATAAGAGCAATTGGTATGCTGCAAGTAGCGCCTTACCCGTGTAAGGTAACCACATGTCTTACGCTAGTGGACCGACTATTGGCTCAGAAGCAAGAATTCAAAGACTAGTTGAAGGCTATTAGACTAAACAACATTATGGTTACTGCCCACTTGTGTTGAATAATATACCAATATACCTTCCAAGACTTGATGTACTAATTCCATCCTTAGTGAGTTCAAATTTACCACGACCAATTAATGGTTATGTTGGTGAGCAGACATGTGTTACTAATCCACCCTAATGGTATAATGCTCCAATGATTCTAGGAACACCAATGAGGAATTTTATGGAAGTGAACAAAGAACAACCCAGAAAATATGTGGCGACAACTAGCCGCAATCGAGACAAGGCCTCTTGAACAATAGCTATTAGATTCCAACCTCATGGTTGTTACCATCACGATGGACTTTGAGATACATCTAAAACCCATGGATAAGCTTATGCATAAGATGCCATATCTAGATTGGATGGACAAATTGGTGCAACTACCTAATTGTGCTTAAGAGTCATCACCTATTATCCTTGAAGGTGGTGACACTTCATTAGCCCATTAAATTTATTCTTTGCACACCAAGGTGTCCCTCATTTAATGGTGAAATAATTGACCCACAATAGACCCACTTGTTGCCCAGAGGGTGTAAGCATAACTTAGGCGTGTTCGTGGTGCGGTTTTGAGGCAAAAGACCATCTAATACAAATATAATAAAATCACACGCAGTTCGATTCGATTTGGATGACATGTTTTCAAAAAAATCAATCTGATGTCATTACAAGTAGTTTAAATTGTTGGAACAAGTCATATAATTTGAGAGGAATTGAGTTGAAAAGAAGAAAGAAGAAACTGAAATGGTCTGAAACGAAGATTGATAATCCTGAATTTGAAAAAAAATGAATACAACTTACACAATGATGCTATTGGTTCTACTACATTTATAGAGTAGTTCTCTACTACACAGTTTTATAACTTCCTTAACTAACTTCTAATAGCATTTTAATTGTCTTCTAACTACCCTAACTAACTTCTACTATTACACTTTGAATTATCTTCAACATGCCCCCTAATTCGAAGTGTTTCAATTTGATATTAATCCAAGTTTGTTCCTCATCTCTTGGAACTTCACCCTCTTCAAGCTTTTGGTTAAGATGTCAGCCTTTTGATCATTTGTTTTGCAGTGTTCCAACTTTAGAAGTGGTATTTAGTTTCTATATGTTTGCTCCTACCATGAACACTTGGGTGTTTTGCTAGGTCTATTGCTGATTTGTTATCAATCTTCATCTTCACAGCCTCATTTTCTCTTAGTCCCAGCTCTGTCATTAGCTCAGCCAGCCACATAGCTTGACATGCTCCCATGGATGCAGCCACATATTCAGCTTCACAAGTAGATAATGCAACTATGTGTTGCTTCTTTGAACACCATGAGATTGGTGACTCATTCATCATGAAGACATAGCCAGAGGTGCTATTCCTATCATCTTTATCTCCACACCAATCTCCATCAGTGAAACATGTCAAGCTAGCTTCAATTCCATCCTGCTTCTTAGCATAGTGCAGCCCCAACTCGCTTGTTTCCTAGATGTATCTCAAAATTCTTTTGGCTGCCAAATAGTGAGATGTTCTAGGCTTTTCCATGTACCTACTAACCATTCCAACACTGTGAGCTATGTCTGGCCGTGTGTTGCACAAATATCTCAATGAACCTACCAGTTGCTTGTGGTAGGATCAACCAGCTCCTCATTGCCTTCTTTTGACAGGATCAATCCTGCTTCTGATGGGGTATCAGCCCCATTACCATCATGCATATTGAATCTTCTTAGTACATCATTAGCATACTTCTTTTGGTGCATAAAAGTTTCATTTTCTTTGATTACAAATTCAATACCAAGGAAATATGACAGCATGCCTAGATCAGTCATCTCAAATTCCTTCTCCATCCGGATTTTAAATTCATGAATTTCTTCTTCATTGTTGCCAGTCAGCAATAAATCATCTACATATAGGCATATCAGCAGTGCAGGTGTTGCTGCTCTCTTCATAACATAAACTCCATGCTCATTGACACATTTTTCAAATTGTTGCTCAATGAGGAATCTATCAATCCTCTTGTTCCAGGCCCTAGGAGCTTGCTTCAAGCCATATAATGCTTTCTTCAACTTATGTACACTTTCTTCCTTGCCTCTTACTTCATATCCTGGTGGCTGCTTTACATACACTTCTTCCTCCAATGATCCATTGAGGAATGCTGATTTAACATCCAGCTGATGCATAGACCAGCCTTTGTAGCTGACCATTGAGACTACCATCCTTACTGTTTCAATTCTAGCTACTGGGGCAAATACCTCATCATAGTCCAGCCCATGTTTCTGCAAAAATCCCTTTGCCACAAGTCTGGCCTTGTACTTGGCAACCTGCCCATCAGGTTTCAATTTTAGTTTATAGACCCATTTCACATCAATTGGTCTCTTGTTCACTGGTAGACTAATTAGCTCCCATGTCTTGTTCTTCTCTATGGCTTTGAGTTCTTCCTCCATTGCTTCTCTCCATCTAGGATCATTCAAGGCTTCTTCATCACTTACTGGTTCTGATTCAGCCAACAAGGCAAAATGTGTTAATTCTCCATCTGCATTGATGGTTGAGTCAGATGTCACTTCATATGTTTGCAATCTGACTGAAGGATGCCTAGCTCTTTCAGATCTTCTCACATGTGCAAGAGCTGGCTGACTTGCTGTTCCTGCAGGCTGGCTCTCATCAAGTCCCACTTCTTCTGCACTACTGCCTGGACTGATAGAGCTGGCTGGTATATATGGACTGGCTGCACTGCTCGAGCTGGCTTCATTTGTTTTCCAGTCCCATCCTCTCGATTCATCCATCAATATATCTCTGCTTATCACCACCTTATTCTTGTTTGGATCATACATTTTGTAAGCTCCAGTTGCATCATAACCCAACAATATCATTTGTTCAGCCCTGTCATCAAGCTTCCTTCTATTCTGAGCTGGCACATGCCTGAAGCACAGTGAACCAAACACTCTCAAATGATTCACAGCTGGCTTTCTTCCAGTCCAAGCTTCTTCAGGTGTTCTAGTACCTAGTCTCTTGGTTGGACACCTATTCAAGATATACACCGCAGTCGACGCTGCTTCTCCCCCAGAATTTATGAGGCATTTTCTTCCCTTTTAACATACTCCTGGCCATGTTTACTATAATTCTGTTTCTCCTCTCAGCCGTGCCATTATGTTGAGGAGTGTATGGTGCAGTCACTTCATGCAATATCCCTTCCTTTTCACAAAAATCATGGAATTCATGAGAGTTATATTCTCCTCCTCCATTTGTCTTGATGATTTTCATACTAAAATCACTTTGTTTTTCAGCCATTGTCCTGAATTTTTTAAGTATCTCAAGCACTTCATTCTTTCTCTTGATTAGATATATCCAAGTTTTCCTTGTGAAATCATCAATGAATGAGACAAAGTAATGATTACCTCCTATTGATACTTCTTCAAATGGGCCACAGACATCAGAATAGATGATCTCCAACATTCTTGAGGATCGAGTTGGTACTTCAGTCTTGAATGAGTTTCTATGTTGTTTGGCTTGACAACATTCCTCACATAGTTCCTTTGGCATTTTAGTTTCTGGAATTCCTTGCACCATTTTCTTATCATGCAACATTTGAAGACTTCTGAAATTTAAATGTCCAAACCTCATACGCCAGAGCCAATCTTCATTCTTGACTCCAGCAGCTAGGCACTTGTTCTCATTAATCTGGATATCAATCTTGAAGGTTCTGTTCTTGGACAGTGGTGCTTTCAAGATCAATCTTCTTGAACTATCAAATATCCTTATTTCACCATACTCCATCTTCATAGAATACCCATTTTCAAGCAACTGTCTAAGACTTAGTAGATTGTTCTTCATGTTTGGCACATACAACACATCACATATGAATTATTATTTGCCATCTCTCCTTTGAATTAATACCTTTCCTACTCCTTCTGTTATGACTGTGCTATTGTCTGCAAATCTGATTTCCCTTTTTACCTTCTCATCAATACTTACAAACCATTCTTTATGGTCAGTCATGTGATTTGAACAGCCTGTGTCAAGGTACCTTTGCTTTGGGCAATCATCATCTGACTTTGTTGTAGCCATTAACAACACCTCCTCTGAGTCTGAATCCTCAACTGCCATTTGGGCTTCATCATCCTCTCTTTGAACCTTCTTGGATCTGCATTCATTTGCAAAATGCCCCCATTTTTGACAATTGTAACATTGAATTTCTTCTTGCCATTCGAGTTCTTGCTGCTGTTATCACCTTGGCTTGTCTACTTGCTAACTTGGGCCTGCATGGCCTGCACTTGAGATACTGAAGTTGCTGCACACCTTTCTCTTACTCTCAATTCATGAGCTTCAAGAGATCCTTGCAAATCTTCCACCTTCATCTTATCAATGTCCTTTGGTTCTTCAATAGCCACCACAATATGATCATACCTTTGTGTTAATGTTCTAAGAATCTTTTCAATAACCATAACTTCACTTAATGATTCACCATTTGTTCTCATCTGATTAACAACAATCTGCACACAATTGAAGTAATTTGCCACAGCTTCATCTTCTTCCATCTGCAATAGTTCGTATTGCCTTCTTAGCATTTGGAGCTTCACTTTCTTGGCCTTTTCCCCACCTGTATAGTACTTGACCAAGATCTCCCATGTCTCCTTTGATGTAGATGCCTTCGAGATCCTCTCAAAGTTGTTTGAATCCACACTTTTTTGGATGTAAAACAATGCCTTGCAGTCTCTCTTCTAGCATTCTTTGAAGATTGTTTGTTGTCTTTCTGTTGGATTTGCACCAAGTTGTTCGTAGCCATCTTGAACAATCTCAAACACTTATTGAGCCCCCAACAACGATCTCATTGATGCAGACCACCTATCCCAATTCTTCCCATCAAGAATTGGCAAATTCGCTGGAAATCCTCCTCCATTCATGTTTCCTTTCTTTCTTTAACTCACACTTGTGTTTCCCAATTTTGATTCCCCCTCACACTTGCACTCGTGTTTCCCAAGAATTATAACCCACGCTCTGATACCAATTGTTGGAACAGGTCATATAATTTGAGAGGAATTGAGTTGAAAAGAAGAAAGAAGAAACTGGAATGGTCTGAAACGAAGATTGATAATCTTGAATTTGAAAAAAATGAATACAACTTACACAATGCTCTTGGTTCTACTACATTTATAGGGTAGTTCTCTACTACACAGTTTTATAACTTCCTTAATTAACTTCTAACAGCATTTTAACGGTCTTCTAACTACCCTAACTAACTTCTACTATTACACTTTGAATTATGTTCAACATAAATTAGATAGATTTTTAAATGTTCAAATTATGATTTTAAAAGATACATTAATATTAATATTATAAAACACTGTAAAATTATAGGTTTGATGTAAAATATAACATATAATATACTAAAATTTAACAATTTAAAATAACAATGATCGATTGTGTTTGAAATGGTAAATGAAAAATACCTTAAATTAAACTAATGAGTATTATTTGAAAAAAATAATTGAAAAATCACCTAATAATATATACATGCAATATATAATAATTGTTAAAATTTGTGTGTATAGTTTGGTCCAATTTTTTAAAAAATATATCAAAAATCTGATCTTATACGTGTTGCTTTTACAAAATAACATCCAATTTAATATAATTTTATATTAAATTAGTTGGGATATGAACACCCCTGAGTAGCAACGTTGCTTCAAGTTGTTGTTGCATCTCACAACATTTTCTTCATATTTGACCAAAGTTATAATTCCTGTACAAAAATCAACACCAACAAATATAATTGCAATATAAAACATCCTAAACCAGTTAAAAAGAATTCTAAACTCAAAATACTTAAATTTTCCTAAAACCAACAAATTACTTAGTATTTACATTTTAGTCTAAAAGATGTGAAATAGTCTAAAATCTGGTGTTGGCAGCACCTATGTGATGCTTATGGTTTTTGAGAAATAGAATTGTGTTTAGAGGGTTGCACAATTTTCTAAAGCACTTGAGCATGTGAAGGTGGTTTCATGAGGCCGGTTTATTGGACGTTTATGTTGAAAAACTGATTTTTCTTTTTTGGAGTGTTTGTCCATTAAACTATTTAAGGGATGTATAATAAGTTGAACTACCTTTGTGCTATTTTTTAATAATACTTCTTTGATTATCAAAAACAAAATATCATGTTAAATATTTAAATTATATTTTGCCAATCCCCTTTGATTTTTGCCAAATCACACAAAGAATCAAGCCATCTTGAAAATGTTATTTACATCTAAATAACCATAGTTTTTTAAAATAAAATAAAACAGGTTACTAGTACTACTACTATATCATCCTTTCAAAAAAAATAAATAGTACTTTCTATCATCACAATTTAGCTTCCTAAAATGATTAATCTTCTTAATCATAGCTTAAATGAGTCTTTATATCATAATTTGGGAATAAGGTTGCAAAAATCTTTATTAATGAGCTTGGAGATATACCCCAAATTTGAGAACCAACATACAAACACAACAACATAGATTCATCAAGAAATTGAGTTCCCCCAAATAGCAAATTTGTTTATTTTTGTGGTAAAGATGCAATTTTTTCAAATATCAAAGGGGGGACAATACAAAAACAAAACAAAGGTGAACACTTTTCTGAGACATTGTTTTTTAAGGTACCCACCCACTTCACAAAAATAAGAACAAGAACAAGAAACATAAGAAGAAGCTTAACGGTTGTGGTGCTTCGAAAAAAAGTTACATTTATTCAATTCAACATTGGGAAATCTGAGACCCAATTTCAATTTCAAATCAATTACTCAATCGAAAGGGTTACTTATTCATTCAAAGTTATCTCAGCTTGTATATATATATACAACTTTTTCTCTTATGAGATAGCTTCAGAGCTATTAAAAGTTCAGATCTTTAACCAAATTTTCTCTTCAATTTCAGGTTAGTTTTATTTCATTGGCCTTAAACTCATGTAGGTTTGTTTTTGTTTGGCTTTAAATTTGGTGGGGCTTAACAAAGTCAAGGCCTTTGACATGAATAATGAATCTTTTTGTTTTATTAATTTGTTATAGTAATCACTTGAATTTTGTAATGATGAAAGTGTTTGGTTTTGAGATTGAATCATGGTTCTGTTAAATTATGAAACTTCTATGATTCCTTATGTTGTGACTTTCTAGCCTTTTGAAGTCATCAGTGCCTAAAATTTTGTTCTTCACTAAATTTGTGAAGTGATTCTTTAATCATTATTCTTTTCATTCTTTTTACATGTTTTGCTTGGAATGATTGCTCCCTCATATTGTGATGTATATACTTGGTGATTTTGCATTTGGGATTTGATGTACTGTTTCTGTGTTTGATATATTCTTCTTTGATTTAAAAATTTGGTAGAATTATCAATTTTTATGCTATTTATTATTGTTTTTGTTATTTCTTGTGCGATCGATTATGTATCGAATCATCATCACTAATCACTCATCACTGCTCTGGGTTGATTTCTTTCCCTTCCCTATCCTTTCTGAAACCTATGGTCTTTCTCATCTTTGTATGATTATATATCTGAATTTCATTTACTGTTAATACACACCATGCAGTTTTGCCATTGTTCGATAGGACTTTTCGTCCCTTCCTTTTGATTTAGTGGATCTGCATTCGAGGAAATAGTAGACATAGGTCTTGTTTAGATAAACAACTTAATTAAGTGCTTATCATATAAGTCTTTATGTATTAGCCATTTTAATTGTTACTTTAGAATTGTAACATTTGTCTTTTATTGATGACTATTTTTTTCCTCATAATTTGGTTTAATGAATTGGTCTGTGCTTTCTGCACATTATGAATATTTTGAATGGTATATCTCAGTGTTGTCAATAGTGGTTATAGCATAGCGGAATTTTAACAAACCATTATCATTCTGTTGTTAGTTCAAACTGTTGTCAAATAGAGGCTATAACTGCGCTATAGCAATGTACAAACTGCTATTTTCCGCAATCCACGATTGAAAACACTGAGATTAGAAAAAATATTGACCTGCAATTGAATCTCGTATATCTGGCTTTCTCTATACAAAATCTTCGTCTCTGTAGAAAAAATTCATCTTGACGATCATGTTACTATTATGCTGCTATCAGGGGTGATACATAAATAGAATAATATGCGGGATACTGAGAAGTTAAATAAAAGAGGTTTTGCAAAATCCAATAATTCAAAGGAACATATTGAGTCAAAGGTAGATTCATTCGGATTCAAAAAAAGTAGCACAAAAAACCGAGGGAAGAAACACAAGCTGACATCAAAATCTCAACAACTCAGAGGTTACACAAATGCATCGGGGAGAACCGCTACTAATTCTTCCATCAAGGCACCAAGCAAGGATCCTTCAAATAAAAGATTGATTATTAGACAAAATCTACATAAAACCGATAAGAACTCTTCACAAGTTCAGCCTTCAAAAAAGATACAAGGAGGACAGATTTCTCTTAGTAGTTATAGGAAAGGTGAGAAAGACGTTGATCAGGTGAAAAGTACTCAAAAACGTAAGAGAAGGAGAAAGAAGAAAAGGCAAAGACATAATGTAGATCTTGACGATACTTCACGTCTCCAGAGAAGAACAAGGAATCTCTTAATCAGAATGAAGCTTGAGCAAAACCTCATTGATGCTTACTCTGGAGAAGGTTGGAAAGGTCAGAGGTATGAGGAAAAATATTCGTCTTTTATATTTTTTCACATGTTTGATAAACAATATGCAAGTAGCTTTAAATGCTTATTTGTTCCATGAAAAAGTAGCTTGCAGCAATGCAGTGTCATCATATTATTAAAAATCAGTTGTTTAGTTTTTAGAACTCAGAACTTTCCTTTGAAAGATAGTTTTGTAACTGATCATTATTCTTTTTTGTTTTTACTGAAATTCGTGTTATAGTCGAGAGAAGATTAGGCCAGAAATGGAGCTACAAAGAGCAAAGAAGCAGATTTTAAAATGCAAGCTTAGTATCCGCGATGCCATTCGCCAGCTGGATTCCCTTAGTTCAGTCGGTAGCATTGAAGGTTCTGTCATTGCTAATGATGGATCTGTTTATCATGAACATGTGAGCAAGTATTGAAACTACAAATGCTTCCCTTGATTGTTATTTTTTTTATCATTGAAAATTATTTATTTATCTCATGTTTAATTAAAATCTGATTTTTTTCTTGTGGTTTTCTTTTCTTCATCTAGATATTCTGTGCGAATTGCAAGATGCGTGAAGCTTTTCCAGATAATGATATTATACTATGTGATGGCTCATGCAATCGTGCTTTTCACCAGAAATGTCTTGATCCTCCTTTGGATACCGAAAACAGTGAGTTCTGATTTATTCTCGTCTATCAACTTGTTCAACCTTTATAATGTGCTGATTTTTCATTGAGAAAACATATTGTTTAATAATTATTATAAAATGCAGTTCCTCCTGGAGACCAAGGCTGGTTTTGCAAGTTTTGTGAATGCAAGATAGAAATACTTGAGGCAACAAATGCTCATCTTGGGACTCGTTTCTCCTTAGACAGTACTTGGCAGGTTTTTTTTTACTACCTTGTCTCCTATGTAGCACTGGCACTTTAGGTTGAAGGTGCGCCCAATATCTGACACATGTCGGTTTCTAACACCTGCACATGTAGTTACATTCAATTACTTCCACTTTTTCAAATTATTACCGGTGCCGACGTGTTAGTGCCAGTGTCATATTGGGTGTCTATGTCTTTCAGTGTTTCTTAGCTTGTCTCTTGCACAAATAGGACTTTCATTCCTTCTATGGGTCCAAATAATAATAAAATGCTTATTTTTGTCTCATAAAATTAAGGATGTATTCAAGGAAGAGGCTGCTATTCCTGACGGCGATACTGCATTACTAAATCAAGTAGAAGAATGGCCCTCAGATGATCCTGAAGACGATGACTATAATCCAGAGAGGAAAGATGACAACCACGGCATCGACACAGAAGGAAACAATGATAATGTATCTGATGATTCGAGTAGTTCTTCCAGTATGTGGTCTTTAAATGAGGAATGTTCTTTGTTAGATGAAGGCATCAACCTTGAATATTATTCTGGTAATGGCCACATAGATTCTGATGAATCCGGGGAAATAGCGTGCGGTCATAGGCAGCGTAAAGCTGTTGACTACAAGAAACTTTATGATGTGAGTATATCAAAGTTTGTGTTTTGTGCAAGGAAAAATTACTAAAGAAACATAGTTACTGATTTTCTTCTCTGGTCATATGCTAAGTATAATGATTTTTTGGTTTTAACATTCCGATTACCAAGGAAAAAAAGCCCTGAGAGGTAAGTAAAGTTTGACCAATGATTGTTTAACTAGGGTTTGAACTTGAGTACTCCCAATGAAGTATAATTGTGATCATGTAAATAAAGTTTCATCTGAGTTCCTATCTTTGCAGGAAATGTTTGGAAAGGATGCTACTCTGTATGAACAAGTGAGCGAAGACGAAGATTGGGGTCCTGGAAAAAGAAGGCGAAGAGAAAAGGAGTCCGATGCGGTTAATACTCTTATGACTCTACATGAGAGTAAAAATAAACGTCCAAATAACGAGAACAACGATAGAATAAGAGAGGATTCTTCAGGCATACCAATAAAAAGACCTTGTTTCAGGCTTCCACAGGAAGCAGTTGAGGTATTAACTTTAGCTACTCTTGTTGGTTGTTACCTCTCAAAGTTTCAACTGAGAAATAATGTATAAATAGTTATATATGCACTAATTCATGTCTAATATGAAATTTTCTAGAAGCTTCGCCATGTATTCGCAGAGAATGAGCTTCCTCCAAGATCTGTGAAGGAAGCCCTTTCGAAAGAGTTGGGAATTGATGTTGCAAAGGTTATACCTTACGGTCTCAATTTAGATTTTTGTTTCTATTTTAATATGAATTTATCCAATAAAATTGTATCACCATTTGGTAAACATTTACATATTTCACTACAAGTTTTATATCATCTATCACCACAAAGTTATTTGGTCTTTATTCGTGTCAAAAGTCCGTGATCTGTCCAAACATCCTGTTATTAACGTGTTAGAAAACGCAGGTTAGCAAATGGTTCAAAAATGCACGTTACATGGCACTTAAAACGAGAAAGGTAAGCTTCGGCACTATGCTTTCGCTCTCTCATTTAGTAATGTTTCTTTCCTTCTGTTTATTTTTCTGTTTGATATATACACTTTCAGAAATTGTCACGTGTCATGATTATCACAAAGTTATTATTCAATTAGTAACCTTTTGTAAGAATTGTTTAATTAGATGCAAACTTATGCTAGTTTTAAATCCTATAAAAAGCGTCTTTTTTATGGCAGAAATTCATAAATTGTTTTGTTCTTGGAATTTGCAATATACTCTCTGACACGAGTGGAATTTGTTCAGCATCAAGAAGGAGGAGAAGAGCTTCAAAATTTCACTTCTAAGACCACTAAGGATTCTACATCACAACATGTGGAGAAAGATGAGATTTTGAAACCGAAGGTCTCAAAAATTACCGTGATTCGTTCCGTGAAGAATAGTGAAAATGTCACTGGCAAAGAGAAAATAAAGGCATCTAGCAGCCCTTTGAAGAAAAAGCGACGAGAAATACCTCTACCCTTGAGAGAAAATGGCAACAAGGTGCTTTTCGACTTATCCAAATATCATATTCTGTGTTCATTTTTGTGCTTGATAATGAACATTTCTGCATAAAGTTTTATATAAAACATAGAATTTTTCTTGCAATGGATATGTGAGGTGGGCGAGTTTTACGTGATAGATGGTCAATTGTGTGATAGATGGTCAATTGTGGACTGGTATCTGAAAATTGTTCAAAACACCAATGACAATTGACGTTGTGCTCTAGAAGTAGAAGCTCACAGTCCTCTTCGTCTTCGCAACTGGGATGATGACCTAATTAGTGTCGGAACTTTTGTTGTGATAATTGGGTCATGACACTTTAATGTTTTATTTTCAGGACTCCAATGAAGTGAGTGATGATGTTAGCTTGATGAAACTGTTGAAAGAAAGGAAAAAGAAAGTAAGTTTTGCATTTGAAGGAGACTCTGAAGCAGCAGAGTTGGAATTTGAAAGACTAAGCAAAGTGAAGATGAAATTAGATAGATTGAAGCAAAAATTAACTCAAGTTCAAAATTACAAATCAAAGGGTTCAGATGAACTTTATGTGAATGAGCCATCTATTATTTATGTACCTACAGCTGAGTTAAGGGAAAAGGTTAAATAGAAAACTATATATAGAATTTGTATTTTATTTTTTAACATTTTTGCACATCAGGGTAATACATTAATTAATATATAGCTGTTAGTTTTATATTTACCTGCCTTGTACAATGAAATGAAGTAATCGTTTTGAAGTTTGTCATTTCATTATATTTGTTGGTACTTGGCAGCATGGCATGGCCGTGCATGTATTGTATGTTACTTGTTAGCTTCAAATAATTATTCAAAATAGCCATAACAAATATCAGTTCAAATAAATTATCTAGAATTTAATAACTATATGCTATTAATTTTACATAATATATATTGCACTATAATAGAATTTTTCTTTTCTTTTATATTGGTAGATGTTTGTGTCTCTTAACCATTTGGTCGGAGATTTGATCTCTAGTTGGTGCATATGTAAAAATATATGTCAAAGAATGTTCATCCCTTAAATGGTTTTCAGTTTTCTTGAGGGATTAGTCTTTGGTCGGTGCTTATGTAAAAACATATGTTGAGAGATGTCAACTTCTTAAATGGATCTTAGTAATTCTGGGTGATTAATTTTTATAGTTTCATGCGGAGATACTTTGATCTAACCAAAAAAAAGTAGTAGGGGCAAATGTTTTTCTTGCACTGTTATAATTGTTAAACTCAACTTATTTAACAAAGAAGGTTAAACATTTACCAAGGTTTGTTTGAAGTTAGAACAAGAAGGGAGGGGGAGAGAAGGAAAAGGGAGGTGAATTTTTCACTTAGTTTGGTAGAGTAATTTTAAAGAGGCGTGAAAGATTCATAACGAATATTTTATTCGTTTCGAGAGAATTATAAAAAGTTAAAAATGATTTACAATTCTTTTTTAAAGTCCTCCAAAATTATTTTCAATTCATTTTCTGAGTTCCTTTGTATTGAGAGTGTTGGATAATATGTTATTAGAATTTTAGATGTTAGATAATGTATTATTGAGTTTTTTTTATCTATAGGTTAATGGTAGTTTAGTCTTTTTTATGTTTTTACTCAGTATATTCTGTTTGTAACTCTTGAATTCTTCAAGTTTTGATATTTTATTGCAACTCTAATTGCCTTTTGTTCTTTCTCTTCTTTGTGTGATTTTCTATATCGTTAACAAAGAGAGGTTTTAATCATTTAACGAAAAATAAACTATTTAAAGAAAAATAAACCATACTGATGCATACTAGATTTAGTTGAATGAATCAACTACAATTCATAGCATGATTCATCTTGATTAGTCAATTACGTTAAGAAATGATTATATTCTTAACAGTAATTCTCTAAGACTTCAACTTTTCTAGACAGCTTTAACTTTAAGAATGTAAAAGTGAACAAACCTCTTTCATGAAAATAGAAATATAAAGGGACAGTATATAAATGTTAAGATAAAAGATTTAATTAAATAGGTTAAAAATTAAATATAAGTATACGTTATACGCAGTGAGAGAAAAAAATATGGTATGTCAAAAGAAAAAATATTTGTAGACACCCATATATTGTTATACGCAGTGAGAGAAAAAAAAAACAGAATAATGAAATATAAGTATATGTTAAAAAAATTGGGTGTCCAAATGTGATTGTTGATACCTAAAATAAATTATACAAGTCATATTTATAGTGGAAAATGAAACAATACCCTGCCACTTTTTGCTAACTCAAACTTGGATTACAAAAATCACCATCTTCTCCAAATCCCTTGTTCTTTTAAAAATTTTATGATATTATTTGACTTTTTAAATTTGTTGAAGTCCTGATTATTTTTGCTAGTTCCTTTCCTTTTTAGATACCTATTGTATATTTCATATAAATTAAATCAACTCAAAGATTTCCTGATCCGATTTAAACCTTAAAAAAAGTTTGAAAACAACAATGTAAATCAACGAGTTATAGGATAAATAAGTGAAATCAACGAAACTTAAAATACAACCTAGACTAGACCATTAGAACAATCATAAAAAACATATGTAGTCTGATGATTGTCTCCTATTTCCTTTTTCTTTTTTTGTAAGTCTTATCCTATTTCCTTTCTTTTAAATACACTAAAACACATGTAATGTAGGATTTCTTTTTTTAATATTTTTTTTTAACCAAATTGCCCTACTTCCAATTTTACTTATCAGTCTGCCTTACTTTTTGGGCTCAGTGAGAGTTCACAATAGGGGAGTGCGACTAGCTGAAGAGGGGATTTTTCAGACCCAGTAGGAGGTCGTTGGCTGGGGATGCGACCTCCTACTAGGGGGTTTATTTTTTTTTTTTTGTATTAATTAATTATAATAATAGTATTAATTATACATTAATAAATAATAATAATAATACATTAATAAATAATCCATTAATAAATAATAATAATAATAATAATTAATAAATAATAATAATACATTAAAAAAAATAATGATAATTAATAAATTAATAAATAATAATAAAAATTATTAATATTATTATTAATTAATTATAAATAATAATAATAATAATAATAGTTGTAATAAATAATACATTAATAATAAAAACAATAAATAATAATAATTAATTATTATTATTATTATAAATGATGATAATTAAAAAATAGAAAATTATATTAAAATTTAAAAAAAAAATACATTAAAAAAGAAAAAAAAATGCGTTTGCTCTTTGGGCGACCTTTCTTGACTCTCCGCATTAATTGGACAATTTTGCAACAACAATGCACATCCTCCAATTGACAAGAAAGGTCGCGCAAAGAACAAACGCAATTAGAACAAAAATGAATAGTACAAAAAGAGTATCAAGAAAATGGGGATTATGTTGGGTATCTGGTTATACTAGGAAACATTGTCCAAACGATGCGGGCACATCTACTCAAATTTGATTTTTTTTTTCTTTTTTAATGTATTTTCTTTAAAATTTTAATATGATTTTCTAATTTTAATTATCATAATTTATAATAATAATAATAATAATAATTATTATTATTATTATTATTATTATTATTTTAATTAATAATGTATTATTTATTACAACTATTATTATTATTTATTAATGTATAATTATTATTATTATTAATTAATTATTTAAAAATATTTAACATACACAAAACGACAAATATATATATATATATATATATATATATATATATATATATATATATATATATATATATATATATATATATATATATATATATATATATATATACTACCTAGTAGGAGGTTGCACCCCAGCCAGCGACCTCCCACTGGGCCTGAAAATCCCCTCTTCAGCTGGTCGCACCCCCCATTGTGAACTCCTACTGGACCCAAAATCGCACCCCCATTGCGAACTCCTATTGGACTCAAAAAGTAGGGCAGACCGATAATTAAAATTGGGAGTAGGACAGTTTAGTTAAAAAAAAAAAAAAAGATATTAAAAAAATCCTTTAATGTAAGCCATTATGTTTTAATTATTGAAAATTTGAAAAAATTTATGATTTAATTGAATAGTATAAAAATTAATAGTAATAATTTTATACCTAAAAATAGTAACAATTTAATATTATTTATATTTAGTAGGATTAAAAAGTTTTTTGTGGTTTATAAACATTTTATAAATTAAGTAGATTTCTAAAAAAAAGTCTTAGATTATTTATTTTTAAAAAATTGCGCTTAATGTAAGATATGTCATAGACTCTACTTTGATCAATCGAGTACTCTTAGTTATAAAGAACACCTCAAAGTGGGGATGATACTATGACTCATATTCATTTAGTATCCGCAAAACATATTCAAAATGAGTAGGATAAAATATGTATGAATACGAGTAATTATCCGTAAAAAAGAGAAGATATTAATTTAAAATAAAAAAAGAATGATCGTAGGGTATTTTGGGCTCTCAAAGGATATTGGGCTCTCTAAGTTTTGTAGTGTGTGTTGGCATTGTATCTTGTCTTGCAAGACAGGAACACAATGAAGTATTGGCTTTTTTTTTTTCATTTATTAGTCGTTGGTGAATGTAGGCAACAAATTCCCAAGGAATAAAAAAGGGAAACTTGAAGGACAAGGACAATATAGTAAAACAAAAACAACAAGTCAAATTCTAATACTAGTGGTCCGTAAATGCAACAGCAGAAATCAAGCATTGTCTCTTCCTTCGTTCTCATCTCCCACTCACTCTCTCTTTTAAATTGCTTATATCTACATTTCATAACCCCCTAACAAGTTACTACTCAAGATTCTTCACACTCCTCAAAATTCATACTCTCTAATTTCTTTCTATTCTTTTCATTTTCTTTATTTCTTTATCTTATCCTTATTAAGTTTAGGGTTTTGCACTCTAAGAATGAACCATAGTTTCCTTTTCAAAATCCAAAAAATCACTTAAAGAGGTTTTAAAAACTAAGCACTAAAGTTGAGGTTTTTACCTCTTAGTTGAACCAACCAAAAATGAGTTCAAGTTTAAGCGGAGGAACCAATGCATTGAATTTCAACGTGGTCAAATCTTCATCCACATTAACTTCACTTACTTCTTCTTCTCCTTCTTCAACATTAACAATCTCCGAAGCTAGCAATGTATCCCAAAGCGCAATCCGAACCAAAAGACCCCGAACCAACCGAAAGAGACCGAACCAAACATTCAACGAAGCCGCAGCGCTACTCTCCAAAGCGTATCCGAACCTCTTTCCAAACCTAGAGAAATTACCACCACCGTGCAAATTTACAAAACCAATAACGGAATTCAATAACAACGATTCTTTTGAACCCTTGTTATTGCCGTTCGATTTAAGAGCACGTGACTATGATGCAACCGCTTTTTTACTTCGAGAAAATAAAAGCACTTCTCAAACGAGCGTTCGAGAGAAGATTTTTTCAGGAGAGAGAAGCTTAAGCTCTGGAGCGGTGAATTTGGATGAAGTGGAACGTGAGTCTGGAGAGGATTTCGATTGTCAATCGATATTGGAAGAGGAAATTGATGAAGGGATTGATAGTATCATTGGGAGTAGGGTAGAGGACGCCGAGAATAGCGGCGGAAACGACGGAGGAAGAGTAGATTTGAGTTGCGGCGGCGGATTCAGAAGTTTTGGCGGGAAATTCAGTTGGAAGAAGGCTCTTCGCCACGTCGACGGTGTTAACTTGTTGAATTTTGCCATGATTGATGTCCTTGAAATCTCGCCGGGAATGAAGAAGATGCCGGCGGCGACGGCGACTACTGTTCCGGTGACTGAGAAAAAGAAGCAGAAGAAGAAAGAAAACTTGAAACGGAATACTTCGAGTTTTACTCTGCCTCTGCGATTGAAACTTAATTACGCCGATGTTCGGAATTCGTGGTCGGAACGGGGTTTGCCGTTTCGCCGGTGATTTCTCCGGTTTTGATTATGCCGGGTTATGACGTCATTGTTCCTTGGCATATCGATTTATCTTTTTTTTTTTT
>JBBPBP010000002.1:11855931-11887071 GCA_037974735.1 Cicer chorassanicum
TGAAAATAAATTGAAAAAAAAAAAAAAAAGCAAATAAAACATCAGAATTGTACTTCTCAAATGCGATCACTCGATTTATTTCTTTATGTGTTTCATGGCTACAAATGAATGAATGCAAAATCTATTTGAATAATTCAACATGCCATCTAATTGGGATCTATGTATAAAATCCTGCTTTTTGTGTTTATATTTGAGTTATTTACTCTCTAATTGAGTAAGAAAAAAATGATATTTTTATACATAATTTTGATCACTTTAATATGGTTGAGGTAAATTACATATATATACATATATATATATATTATGTTTAATAGATGATTAATAAATAAAATAAAGTATTTTAAATAATTAAGCACCCCTAAATATAATTAACCATGATAATTGAACTTCATTAATTATAAATTTAATATGAACAAATTGATCATTGGTTTTTTATCTATTTTTGAGTTTAACACTCATTCAATTTTATTTTTGGTCTCTGGGGTGAAAGAGTGTTGCGTACAAATAGACAATGTTAGAAGCTTCATTTGACGCCTAAAACAACAATAACAATGACGCCGCATGGAAGTGTTTTAGCCTTTCACATATAGAAATTCATTTTCAACATGAAAGGTTAACTTGAGCTTGTTTTTTTACTTCTGGGCAAAATATGGAACACGTGAATACAAATGGGGGTTGAAAAATAGACGATCGTGAGCTTGATAACGTGCGATAAGGGTAGTTGATCCTCGACAATATGATTAATTCAAATATATGATTATAGAAGTTGATAATGAAGTAGCGATAAATGTAATAAAAAATTGAATTGTTATCTTTTTTAAATTTTAATATTCGTACTTAATTTAATATACTTAAGAATAATTTTGATAATAAGAAATTGAATAGTCAGAATGTTCTTGATGAGTTAAGATTAGAAATAAAGTAACTAAATGTATTAGCAAGTGATGTGTGTGATATGTGAATATTGAATAAATAAAAGAGAATGGATAAGAAGATCAAGAGAAGTATATTTGTTCATTCAACTCGGATTCCGTTCAGTCCCCACTATATGTGAGATTTCTACTAATGTGTTTTGCATATAACGTTATGCCTTTGCACTTTTTTTCTTGATCACACTTGATCAATTACAACTTTCACATTTCAATCTAGAAAGGAATTTTCACATCCACTTTTTAATCCATAAATAATTTTTACAACCACCTTTCAATTTAGAAAGAATTTTTACAATCTCCTTTTCAAATTTGAAAATGGATACACGGGGGTTGTCATTAATTTGATGTCGTTCATTTCGTATTTTTTAATATCTTTAATATATTTTTCTTAGCGAAAAAAAATACCATTTTCAAGTTGTTTGATTTGCAAGCGAAGAAAAAAACTCAATTCTCCCATCATGCTCATTTCAAATTCACTTTGCATGAAACTTGAAAAATCTTCACACATTTTTTCATTTGTTGATCCAAAAACAGTATCATCAACAAACACTTGAACGATTAATAAATCATATTTATTAATTTTTCTAAAAAGTGTAATATCAATATTTCCTCTAGAAAAACTATTTTTGATTCAGAATGAACTCAACCTATCATATCAAGCTCGAGGAGCTTGCTTAAGTCCATATAGGGATTTGATAAGTTTAAAGACATGATTTGGTTTCTTTTTATCTTTCAAAATCAGGAGGTTGATGGACACAAACTTCTTCATTTAAAAATGTATTCTTAACATCCAGTTGAAAAAGTTTAATGAGTTTATGAGATGCATATGCAAGAAGAATTGTTATTGCTTCCAACATTCCAATAGGAGCAAATGTTTTATCATAATCAATACCTCCTTGTTGATTGTAGCCTTAAGCAACAAGCTTTTCTTTGTTTATGATTACTTTTCCTTCTTCATTCAATTTGTTCCTAAACACCCATCTTGTTCCAACCAAAACCTAAGGGTAGTTGATTGTCATCAACATGATTGATTTAGAGATATGATTATGGGTGTTGATAATACATTTATTTTATGTGATATGTGATTTGTGTGAAAAACATGATAATATAATTTTACTATGCTGATTATGCTATGTTTTGTATGATTCAGAATGCATTATATACTTAAGTTTGAATTAAGTAAATATGAGTCATAATTTGTATCTGGAGATATGATATCAAAATATTGTTGAGTAAGACTAAGTGATAAGACTATGTTCGATAATACACCACTGATTAATGGATATGGTTTGATTATGAGATATGTAAGTATGTGTACTAGATTGAAATTAGGTGATTCGTAAGCATGTATGTTCACCCATGTCGTATATTTGGGATATATGAAATTCAATATCTAAATACGATATGACATTTAGACAATATGGATTTAGTTTAACTTTGTTAAAGATATAATGGTACACCAAACAATATTGCACAAATTACAAGTAGTTTGACGCTCTATGTGTCGTGGTTGGAGGCGGGAAATATGTCAAACCGACTGACAGAGGCCTACGGTCTAGTCTACGTCAGGTTCATGTCAGACTAGACTTTTCTTTTAAACAAATAAGACCAAGACTTAAAAAAAATATTTTTGTTAAAAAGGTCAAGCTACATGCCACATAAGCTTTTTAGGCCTATATTTAAATAAATAAATAATTTTTTTTTACTATTGTAACTATTATATTAAATTTTGATCTTTTTGTTAGATATTCAAATTTTAGTATTTATACATATTAAGTTTCTTTAGTTTTTGACATATTTAAATGTCTTATTATAAAATAGAATTGAAGTAGGAAGTGTATAAAGTCATATTCTTCAAAATGTCATGTTAAATATCAAAATAAAACTTAATTTTATTGACATATTAACTCGTTAAAATGAAATAGACTTTTAAGCAGGTTATACCAAACTTCTATCAAGGTCATACTCAAGCTTAAAAAGTAAGCTTATAATAGAGCACATGTCAACCTTATGTCTTGAATTTTTTGACAAACCAGACTCAGGCCTAGCAAAGTTTAACTTGAATCAGCATATTCCCAACCCTAGTTGTGGTGTCTTGGGTTAAGCATATATTATGACTATACACTATTTTACCAATGTTCTTAGTACTAACTTGAGCACTAACCAACTCTCTGTTAAGTTGGACTGTAAAGAGGCACTCTTAAAAATCACAATGAATGAGATATGCTTTTGGTCACTAATTGTCCCATTTTTTTTGAACTATGTGAAGACCTAGCATGACATTTAAAAGATTATGCCTAATTTTCTATCTTTTACTCATACATTGTTCTATCTTTCACTTATACATTTTTTAACTTATTTGTTATGTTTCTTAAGCATTGGTTTTGGTTAAATAAATGACGTGAAAAGTGATAATCCACTTTCAGATAGACAATGCACTTTTTTTCCGTTCTTTCTAATTTTAACAAATTTTTTGTTCAATTCTGATTTTCTATTTTTAGAAAATTATATATCTAAAACAGTTACATAATTTAATTTACCAACCAAATTTAAATAATTCAAGACACTGATATTAAAAAAAAGACAATAATAAATTGAGTTCAAAATACTAAATCAAAACAATGGTCTTCTCATTTTAGTACAACAATGTAAATCAACAACTATTATGATCACTTAAATTTGTTCCCACTTTTTCATCAAATTATATAATAAAAAAAAATTGTGTTTCCTTCTTCTTCCTTTTTGATGAAAATTTGTATTTTTTTCTTTGTTTAAAGAAAGAAAAATATTATTACCAATGTAAGATAATCTTACGATGTCATTCGATTACAATGATTCATATCGTCAAATCATTTAACTTTACTCCACATAAATGATGTAACGTAGTAAAATAAATAACTTTTGTTGATTGTTTTCTAATAATCTAACATAAAAATTACACATTTTATTTTAAGAAAATTTCAGTTTGATTATATATAGTTGGGTAAACACTAAAAATTAAAATTATTTACGCATACATTTAATCAAATAATATTATATTATTGTTTTTTAATAGAATTATGATGTCACTTTATTAAAGTAATTTCTAGAATATCTTGATAAAGATCTATATATGGTGATATGTGATTAGGTCATGTATAATAAAAGTTAGAATATAGTTGAATCTTTTTAGTTTTCTTACATGTAATTATGATGATGCTATGAATACGTGCACCAAATTTCCAAAACAACACAAGATTACTCAACCTGCATTCCCATTTCTCACTCCACTCACTTTCATTTCATCCCAACGCTCTCCAAAACCTCACCTTCACCCCTATGGCCACCGCCGAACTACCTCAAAACGGCACCACCACCACTACAACCACCTCAAACCCACTCCCACCGGACAATTCCACCGCCGTTCAACCACTCACCACCGACGCAGCTTCCGTTAACACCGCCCAAGCCACCAACGAATCAACTCAGGAGCCAGAGACGGCAACCCACGCCGGAACAGAGACCAATTCCACCGCCGCAGTATCTACCGCCACTCCGCCGGAGAAGAAATGGCCAGGTTGGCCTGGAGACTGCGTGTTCCGTCTCGTAGTTCCTGTTAGTAAGGTTGGTAGCATCATTGGTCGAAAGGGAGAACTCATCAAGAAGTTGTGTGATGAAACTAAAGCTCGTGTTCGCGTTCTTGATGCTCCTATTGGTACTCCTGATCGAATTGTATGTCTCAATCTTGGAGAGAATTTCGATTCAATTTCTTTCTAGGGTTTTCTTCTTTAGAATAATGTAGTTATGTAGCTTTAAATTGGTTTTTATTTTGCGTTACTAATTCAGTTTCATTTTTAATTTATGCATTCCTTAGGATAAATGCTTGTATTAAAACTGAAACTATGTTTTGGTTTTGCGTTTTTTTCTTCAATATTGTTCAGTTTTTGTGATAACTGCAATACTGTATGTGGCATGGATTTTATTTCTTGCCATTGAATCTTAGTTTTCTGCTATGTTTTATATGCTTAGAAAGTAGTTTGTTTCCTTATAATATAGGGATTATAATAGAATTGAAGTTGATTCTATAGGCCAGTTTGTTGCTTTATATGGTACATGTATGCACAGTGTTGTACTAGCTCTTTCAAATGTTTTGCATGGATGACGACGACCCTTGGGTTAGGTAGGTTATGTTTGGGTGGAGGGTTTTGGTGGGAAAGAGAAGCGATGGTAGAATTTCATTCTTTTTGAATAAATATTTCTAGTTTAAAATATTTAATATGATGTTTTAGAATGGAAGTGATATTCATCACAAAATTCAATGTCTATTCCCTTCTTATATTACGATAAACATTTTATAACTTAAACTCAAAAATTAATTTTTTTTCCTTTCCTTTTGTTTCCAAAACTATGTTGTCAATAGTGTGCTATAATGGCACAATAATGGCATAGCAGAGCAGAGAGGCTGATAGCCATTATTGGAAGTTTGTAGCGGAGTGGTTTGCTGTTGTGGCTGTATAGCCCACTAATAGGCTAGCACCCAAAACCGCAGCTGTTTGTAGCTGTGATGGCTATTATATGCTTCAGCTAAAAAAGCCTTCATTTAATAGTCTTTTTTTGTTGGAAATTATTACTTATGAATGTTTCAGGATTGAGTATTATTTTACTTTTTCAGCATTTATATATCTTGTGTATTAATTATATAATATGTGTAAGTAAATTTAGAATAGCAGTCATCCTTCTATTCGCTATCCGACTACAGTGTTTTCCAAAATCCTCCATCAAAACATGTGTTTATCTGTTCCTTTTTTGTGTTTAATATGATTAATTTTTTTTTTTTTCTGTAGGTACTTATATCAGGGAAGGAAGAGCCAGAGGCAGCTATTTCCCCTGCAATGGATGCTGCACTAAGGATATTCAAACGGGTATCTGGATTATCCGAAACTGACAATGAGTTTAAAGGATCTGCTGGGACATTTTGTTCCTTCCGATTATTGGTGGCATCAACACAGGCTATCAGTTTGATTGGAAAGCAAGGATCACTAATCAAATCCATACAGGAGAGTTCTGGTGCTTCTATTAGAGTATTGTCAGGAGGTATGCTTCCTGTCATGTTATCCAATTATACACCTATGGTGATTCCCATAATTATTATTGGCAAATATTGATTTTTTGTGGATTCTCTTATATTATTTAATTATATGTGCTGAAGTATAGTAGTTAAACCTGGTTATGCGGAATGGATGACCTACCTCAAAAATGCTGTTGCTGTATAGTAGATTGCGAGTGCTGGCTGCACTGAAATAGTAGATACAGCACAAGTTGTCACTGATAAAAGTTAACATGCTGAATTAAGTGACATTTATCATTAATACTACTTAAGAATCATGGCGAAAAGGCACAGTCATAATTAATTATGCATACCTGATAACTAGTCATGTCTCATGAGACCATTTTTCTTGTTAAATTTGCAGACAATGATACTAATGATTCTGAATACATCTTTTCCCTTCTTGCATTTGCCTCCAACATATTGGTTTACAAGTGTGAAGATAGAGAAAACTCCAAAAACATAGTGATTCTGTTATTGCTGAATTAACTGACCTAAACATATTCGTTACATTGATAGTGATCTCGGCTGTTGAACTATTCCAATAGTTAACTACTGTAATAATAATGCTAACCCAGCATGAACTAGCATAAGTCTGACTAAAGATTCCAGTAGTCTCGTATGAAAAGATACTATAATAGCATGCAGCGATTTAATCTTGAATACATTATTTTAATGCCAATGCTAAAAAATTATTTACCTGAAGATGAGGTGCAACTTTATGCTACTGCGGAAGAGAGGATTGTAGACATGCACGGAGAAGCCTTGAAGGTCCTTAAAGCTTTTGAAGTCGTGATTGGCCATCTTAGGAAGTTTTTGGTTGACCGCAGCGTTCTTCCCCAATTTGAGAAAACTGTAAGCTCATTATTGATTCTCCTAATATCAAATTAGCCAAAAAATATATTTTAGGCTGTCTCTTTACCCCTCATAGGATTGTGTTAATGGCCTTTCTTTCATGTTCTGATGACCTGTCTTTCAAGGGAGTTTCCATTTAAGATATGCATTGAGATTAAGTAGCTATTCTCTAAGACTATTAGTCCTTCCCTTGTTCTTTTCTGCTAAATTTTTTCTTGAATGAAGTCTCAAATTCATACCTGATAAAAACCTAGTAGGTTTTTATTGGATAACGGGTAGTTTGGAATTTCGTGATTTATTTCAAATATTCAATAACTTAATTTATAAGAATGAGGTTAATATTTTTTTTGTTACTTTGTGTGCCCTCTTGTTATTTTGCGGCTCAGTTGCGAAATCTGCCCAATTCCCTCTTCATGATTAGTCCCTAAAAAGAACACTTTATGTGGCCCTTGAAAAATGCAACTGTAAGACACATCTTTCCTTTTGTCAGTTTTGCTTTTTACAATTATGTTCACTCACTATGTTGCTTACGTAGGAATAACTTGGCCAATATATATAATATCTCCTAAGTGAAATGTTAATATTAGAAACATCAGATCACCACTTATCACAATTTCAGAACTGTGTTAAAAGTCAACTTCTAACACATTCATTCACTAACTGAAATTAAAAGTACCTCAACCAAAGTAACCAAGACTCAAAACTTTAGAGTTATGGTGGATAACAAATCAAAATAATTCACATGATTAAACAACAAAGATGCAGAAAATTGGGGAAAATTTCTGTCACAATCTGGTGGCTTTTGCATTCCCCTTAGTCTTCACCGTTTCCCTACGCCTCCCTGGAACTATTACTATAGCCTCCTATGGTGGTGATGATGGTGATATTGATGCATCTGTTTCCTCTTGCACTGCATCCTCGTGCCATTAGCACCCTTCTCTTTAGCTTCCTCCATGACATTTTGGGTGCCCGTCATGCGTCTTCTGATAAGGCTGAGCTTGTAGTGTGCTGTGAAGGATGCAGAGGACTGCGAAAAAGGTGATGTGGTTAGTGACACTTGTTGGCCACATATTGGTTGTGTTCCATATGGGTAATGCTCCCGATGTCAAACAACTTGCCCACCTTCATTGCTAGTAGGTCATCCACTGTTGCCTTCCGTATGCACACAATGGCCTCATCAACTCAATTCAATTTCAGGACTATTTCTGTGTTGGCCATGTCACTTCCATTTAAGAAACTTAACATGCCAAGGGTGCATCTGTTAAATATAACAAAGCCAAAATGACAGAAGGATAAAATGTCTCATGATGCTACTTTTATTTGACTCCACCCTTTTTAGTTTTGACCAAAATTGCCACTTTTTTACCTTGTGTCTTGTTTTTTTCTAATTTTGATATGCACTAGACATTGAACATATATTATATAATTTATATTTTGTCCTCTCCTATCCTATCTACCAAACACTACATTTGTGTGTAGGACCACTACTTTATTTTGTTAATGAGCTGAATATCACCTGAAAAAAATAAATAGAAATTAGGTTATTTTTTGATTTTTGCTTTATTTACATTATAGTATGTGTTTTCTCTATGTTGTTTTAGTACAATGCGTCTATTCCATCACAAGACCGTCAAGCAGAGACCTGGTCTGACAAGCCATCACTGAATACTACTTCACAAACTAGCATGTTCTCTGATAGGGATTCTATCTTTGGTGACCGTGAAAGTCATTTGGACTCATTACTTGCATCTTCCACTATGTCTCACTCTCTCTATGGACAAGATTCTTCACTTTCTGGTCTTCGTTCTTCATCTCTTAGTCGTGCTGGCGCTCCCATTGTTACTACAGTAAGTTATTTCAACCACCTGCATGTTTTCTGTGTATTGCTTTACATGAAATTTCCTTTAAAATGAGAGTCATATTATTTATTGCATCTATTTTCTCATACTTCGTCATCTTTATGTTTTGTTTAGTTATCTCTTCCGTTGATATTCATGAGACTCCTCTCTTCCCTAAATGTTTCATTTATCAGATAATACAAACAATGCAAATACCACTATCCTATGCGGAGGACATCATTGGTATCCAAGGGACTAATATTGATTATATTCGCCGCACTAGTGGAGCCATATTGACTGTGCAGGAGAGCAGGGTGCCTGATGAAATTGTTGTGGAAATAAAAGGCACCTCGTCCGAGGTTCAAATGGCACAGCAATTGATTCAGGTAGGAGACTACAGACAAATAGGTCACTACAGTCGTTTAAAACAATTTGACACCAAATCAATCCTTCAAAGATATAAAATGTGGGTAGATTGATCCTTCATTTTGAGGGACTAGTTTGATGACAACTTTTGAAAGATTAATGTAGTGCAATTTAGATCTTTAAAGAGCTAATTTGCGTGTAAATTTTTTGAAAGACTAATTGGTGATGGAAATAACTTTGGAGGACTAACTTGAGGGTTTACTCAAAACTTGAAATGATGGTGCAATATAAGGGTTGTGACAAAAGGTGTAACAAGCACCACTTATCCAACTAAGAAATGAAAGTTGATTTCAAGAATCCTTGATAGTTCTTAGCTGAACATCTTTCAAATATGACTATTTTGTCCGCAAGTTAGTAGTTGGGTTTCCCCTTACTTTGTCCAGTCCTTTGGGTGTTTATTTTTGGGTTTGGCAGATGGGAGGGGACTAACTTTTGATAGATAATATCTAGGGAATGTGATGTTGCACGGGAAAAATTGAGCATAAGATGTGAAGTTTCAACACTGACACTTGATTAGGCTGCAGCTACTTCCCATTAGGGTATAATTCATCTTGAAACAATTGATCACTTTTGCTTTTGCTCACAGAAATTCCTTCCTCTGTGTTGCAGGAAGTTATAAGGAATCACAGAGAATCTATGACCAACAGCTACGGGAGATTGGATGCGGGTGTGAGGGCTTCATATTCGCAGTCATCATACTCTCAATTGGGGAATACATCACGCTTCCCACCTTCTTCATTGTCCTCACAACCACCATACACAGGTTATGGAGTGTCAGGTTTAGGAGATTACAGTACTTACAGGCTTTAAGTTTGTCTCTCTATAGTCACGTTTACTCCATTTGGAACTAGTTTCTTTCTTTCTAAATGGGGTCTTATTAGAGAGAATTAACGCATGAATGTATTATGATGAAGCCTCCGAAAACTCACGTTTTTGTGTTATCTGATGTCTTGCATGGTGGGTAATTTTTGAGGTGGCCAATAGTTGAGAATTGCAGTAGAAAATGTAATGAAATATTAGGCATTTTAACGTTTTTGTTGTCTAACATGTGAAGTTTGATTTTCGAATATTTGCAATACACACTTTCTTGGCACTATTCCATCCGCGTTTATATTTTGGGTATCTAGGGTGCGATTAACTAGCTGTTCTTTCTTGGCCCCATATCAATGCACCATTGAAAAAAAGGGTGCTTCAGCGGACATGGCACAAGAACAGTAGGATATATGCAGGTTAAGAGTGGTTTGAGTTAATGGTTAAGAAGTGGAAGACCCGAGTTCAAATGAGGTGGGATTTTCTCAAGTACTTGAGTGTTCATTTATGAGCAAAAATGTGTATTTAATATTTTAATTACTAAAACATTTTTCTTTTTCTCTTTCATAAATGAATTCTTAAGTACTTGAGAGGATCTAAACTCTGTTCAAACTCAGGTGAAGAAAAAAATATTGACATAATAATTAATTATTAATTTTGACCGTTTAAAAAAAAAGATTGGTTAGGGTAAAATGATTAGACAATTAGAGAGCCCTAAGCACCAACTTTTGCATCCCCCTTTGGCATACAACTCTCTTGGTGGTTGTATGCTCTGCAGTCGCTGCCTTATGTCCCAACTGTGTCCACTATCCTAGGCGCCATCTAGTATTCTTGCAATATTTATTCCCTTGAAATATGTTTTATTGATCAACATAATAAACTATTCTTGTAATATGGAGTTCATATTAATATAAAATTTGATTTGAACAATTCACTTTAAAAAAATAAAATAAGTTTCGTCAACCATTGTTGGAAACTATGATAAATTTATTGTAACATATAAGGTAAACAATTTAAAAATTGTGTATCAATACACAAAATGATTGATTATTATTGTTATAATGTTTTTAAGTTTCGTCAACCATTGTTGTAAACTATGATAAATTTATTGTAACATATAAGGTAAACAATTAAAAAATTGTGTATAATACACAAATGATTGATTATTATTGTTATAATGTTTTTACATTGTCAGTGTTGTGCATTTTCAAACAATCTCTCTCATTTTGTTAATAAAATTCAGTTTAACAAACAAATCAAATTAACACCACAACTTGGTCTGTGCAATAAATCCGGTTATGTGGCCCAAATCTAAAACTGCATCTAAATCTATTTTAAATATCCGGTTAAAATTATATGGTTATAATTTGGTTTATTTATGAACCGGTTGGATACCCACTTTTGTTTTATATTTGGATTTGGTTGTTATCCGGTTTTTGTCCACTCAACTTTCAAAAATCCTAAATCTCAAAAACTTTAAAACGATTATGATTTTGCAATCACCCCACCGACCTTCCACCTTTCGGCAGCGTTTTCCAACAATTTATTACTAACTTCATTTAATCAATTATTTATCACTAAAGTTGTAAAAAAAAAACCCTAAAAATTTTTGTTAATAGGCCCCAATATTATTAATTTTGTGGGCTTAAAGGAGGGGACTCATAGGCCCCAATATTTTGAGATATTTTTTTGAAAAAATTTTTAAATTTATTTTTTTCGAAAAAAATATCAGAAAAAAATTAAAAAAAAACTTTTTTTTTTCTCAGAAAAATTTTAAATCGGATTTTTTAAAAAATTTGGTGAGAAAAGTTTTAAAAAAATTTATCGAATAAATCAATTTTTTTTTCTCGAATTAAAAAAATTGTAAATTGTTTATTATTGAAAATTTAAAAAAAAAATAAAAACCAATTTTAAAATTGAATTTTTCGAAAAGGTTGCTCAATTAAAAATTGGTTATTTAACCATAACCAATTTTACAATTGGTTTTATAATCGGTTTTAAACCAAATAATGGATTTGGTTATAAATCTAAATTCATATATTGGTTTTAAAATGAATATAGTTTGATTTTTTTAAAAAAATCAACCATGCACAGCCCTACCACCAAGTACTCACCTCGAGGTGGACGACGACTTTGAAGTGCTTTACTCATCATCTTGCCACCATAACATCAAATTCTAACTATTTTTTAGTTGTACACAAACACTTAGGTTATGTACATCATTAATGCCTCCTTTACATATATATATATAATATCAATATGTTTGGAGTTTGAGTTAGAGTATTTAGTCAAAGTCCGATATAAAGATGGGCAGCTCTAGATGGACTTGATCTAATCAAATGACATCACAAAATTTTCTCAAAACTAACGCAAGATCTTGTCAGGAGTGAAATCTGAGGTTGTTATCCATAGCTTATTTGGACCTTCATTATGACCACTAGATGGACAAGAAAGAAATCCAGTGATGACAAACACGATAATTCACCTATACTCTCATTATGAGTCACTTGATGACAATCGTATCGTGATTACGACCACCAAATGACATTCAACATTTTCTGATTAGAAGAACACACGTTCTACATCAAAGAGTGATATGAAGATCATGGATTTTCTCTAATGATCATAACGAAGTCTTCTAGAAAATCCTTAAAGGATCCAATATACACAGAAGACTCCTTAGATCATAAAAATACACATAAATTTAAACCTTAAAATCTATTATTCTTCGAAAAATTCTTACTTAATCGTCAGAGTAAAGAGCAAATGACCAACTACCTTCTTTAATCGTCTTTCCACCGCCATTCTTTGAACTAAGATTTTATTTTCAATATTCTCAATATCAAATTCAATCACTTTTTAGAATACCAAATTCAATCACTTTTTAGTAAAAATTCTTTTTTGCTTACAGAAAAATATCAATCATTTGAGTGAAATTATATTCGGTTAAAATTCCCATAAATAAATTAATTTAAGAAGCTGGTTAAA
The DNA here is from genome assembly GCA_037974735.1 of Cicer chorassanicum. Classification (NCBI taxonomy): domain Eukaryota; kingdom Viridiplantae; phylum Streptophyta; class Magnoliopsida; order Fabales; family Fabaceae; genus Cicer; species Cicer chorassanicum. The sequence continues at coordinate 11,868,867 of JBBPBP010000002.1, forward strand.
ATAGATTGCATCAAAAGCTCCATGTTTGGAGCACAAAGACGAAAACATTCAGTCTATTTCCAATTTTGCCACAAGAAGAGAAAAACGTACCAAAGCAGTCGTTATTGCTTCCAGCGTTGGTCTCCTTTTTCAGTCTTCAGTCCTAATAACCCATCCTCGACGGTTATTTATCTCCTCCGAATTCAAAAACCCCACTCACTCACAATCACAGTTTCCAAATGACGGAACAAACTAAATTCAGCGTATTATGCAGTCTACTAACATGGACACAGCGAACCAAATCGCCGGCGAAGAAACGCGCCAAGTTTCGCAAATTCCTCGACTCTTTCTGCACCGATCGTAACTACTTCCCCGCTATTCGTCTCATTCTTCCTAACCTTGATCGCGAACGAGGCTCCTACGGTCTCAAAGAGTCCGTTCTCGCTACTTCACTTATTGATGCTCTTGGATTGTCTAAAGACTCACATGACGCTCTTCGTCTTGTCAATTGGCGTAAAGGCGGTTCTAAAACCGGTGTAAATGCCGGTAATTTCGCCCTTGTTGCCTCCGAGGTTATATTCTACTCACTCTTTTCCTAATCATAAGCACACATTGCCTTTTTTACATACGTATTAAGAAATACATAGTGACTTTTATGTGCAATGTGAACTGTATTTGTTCATATTTCTAGAATATCTATTCTATATGATGTCTTCAACTTTGACTTTTTATAATAGGGTTATCTTTGGAAAAAATTATGAATGTATTGAATTTTCACATATGTACATAAGTAACTAGTTTATTTATTATGTGTATTTTGTGCATAAATGTTTGTAAAATGTACTTTTGTATATGAATGTATGTTCACCTTTGACTTTTCATTTCTCAATATCAATGAGTAGTGTAAATTGGGAGTTGGGAGTATATTTAGAAAAAATAATGAATGTATTTAGTAATTTGAAATGAGATTTATATTTAGAGATAGAGACATTACTCTTTCTCCGAAGGATTTATTTCATATATATTGAGAGTGTAAAGATTATTTACATTCTCAATCAATCATTGTCGTTGTGTTGTTACTTTAAAAATATTTAAATTTTATCATAATTATTTTTAAGTCACATATATAATAGGTTGTGATTTGTTTGACAATGTAGTTTTTTTTTTTACTTCGGTAGTGTATAAAAATTAAACTCTTTTCCGAATTGGGCTTATATTTAGGGACATAGTATTTTCTTTCCATATCATTCATTCAAGGTAACCTCCTTGTGGCGAGGTTTATGTTGAATTTTGAATTTCTTTTTTCAGGGTTTTGTATTGTAATTGATTATGATTTTGGTAGCTGTTGTTGTTGCTGCTGAAAATGGAGTGTTGTTGTTGTTTATGAAACAGGTGTTGCAGCTTAGGCAAGGTACTGCTTCGGGTGGATTGACGATAAAAGAGTTGAATGACTTGCTTGATCAATTGTCTTCGAGTGAAAACAGGTTCATGGTTTTTGCTTTGATTAGTTCGTCGATTTGTTATCTATGTGCTATGTTTGTTTGTCTCTTGCTTTTTTTGCTGTGTGTTGTTGCATTTTTTACTGAAGATTGGATTTTTTACTGTATGATGTTTTTTGATTTGAAGTTCTGTTCGAGGGATGAAAAATGGAAAAAGGGCACAAAGTAAACGATCAATTTTGGTAGGGGCTTCAATAATGGTGTTATTGAAATCCGAATTAGAATTATGAAACCGACATTTTTTTTGAAATAGAATTATGAAACCAATATTAATTGTTGATGCCAAGGGGATAAACCAATCTGTACCATTTCTATCATCTACCACAATTTTGTAGGTTCTTAACAACCTGGAAATTGTATTGAAATTTGAACAAGACTTTCATGGTGCTTCATTGTTTGCTGGTCAGTGTTTTAGAAATGCCCTGTTTTGTAAAACTGTTACTGTTATAGTATAAAGCATGAAACTTTGCAGTATATTGAACCAGAAGACCTTATCCCTGAGCATTCGTATTTAGTATGATGCTATTGTGATTTAAGCTAAAATGTTGAAGTTAAAATATTCAAGCAGTTCCTACCTTTTGACTTCACCATTCTTTATGTAGTTTTTATTTAACACGGTATGGTCTTACTATGGTTACAGGGCTGAGAAGACTTTTGTTCTTTCAACCCTTATCCAAAAGACAAATGCACATGAAATGAAGTGGATTATCATGATAATCTTGAAAGGTGTTTTTCATTTGTACCAGTAAATAAAAAAAAGTCAATCAATTTAATACCTTAACTGAGCCTCGAGTATGTAACTAAATTTCATTGCAGATTTGAAGCTGGGAATTAGTGAAAAAAGCATTTTTCATGAATTCCATCCAGATGCTGAAGACTTGTTTAATGTTACGTGTGACCTGAAATTAGTGTGTGAAAAGCTAAGGGATCGAAACCAACGTCATAAGCGGCAGGTTAGTTGTGATTAAAATTACTTTTTGAACTCTATATAGTTTAAAGAAAATGAATTGCATAAGTTTTACAGCTTTAGATTGCCCATTTATTCTTTTAACATGGGCTCTAAACAAGCCATATCTGAGATGAATACTAGCATCCTATATCACACTCAGCAAAATGTAGGTAAAACTGTTCTCACGGAGAATTGTCATATAAATATTGTTTAATGTATGATATCCAGTCTTTTAAATTAGCTAAACTACTTAATATATGATAGTTTGGTTGTTGATGAAAGAGTTTGACACAAGGGTCTTCTAATTTAAGGGAGGATGTTGATAATGTGTTAATTAGATACACACCAATCGTGCTGCTCATCCATCTTGATCAAACAACTAATTCATCTTGATCAAAGTTGTTTTGTCATAATTAGGCTGCCCTTCATGTTGTTCCTACCAGGTTTTTCATGAAAGAACCAAACATATTGTAGCGGATTGTTATTTCATTAAGAAAAAGTGCTATGATTCTATCTGATTGTACTGTCACTAGTTACATTAGTTCTAACGATCAACTAGCTGATATTCTTCTGTAAAAAACAAACTAGCTTTTATTCTCACTAAGTCTCTCTGGGGTGCTCGAATTCAGTTTATTTCTAACAAGCCCAATGCATATAATATAATGTCTATGCTCTAGCTTGAGGAGGAGTGTTAGAGTTCTTAGGTGTTAGGTTCATAAGCCCATTTGTGCATGTGAATATAGCCCTAATCACTCATTTGTGAGTGTGTATATATATATATATATATATATATTACAATAAAAATCCAACATAGTAACAACAATGAGTCAATGACCATAGTTTATATGATTTTTTTGTTGGGCCTTGAAAGTTTATTGGATGACCTAAAGTTTGGCTCTATTAGCATAATAGGCTTTTAAAAAGTTACTCATCTACTCAATCTAGCATATTATTATTTAAATAAATAGACCGAGGAAGGTTAGATCTAATGCAAGAAACAAAGGGCTGCTTGATCTATTCCCACTTTTTTGTCAGAGTGATTTGCCATGGAAAATAGAGATAGAAATATATATAAATATAAAGGTTCCTAGCAGAAAATTGCTTCTTACATGTGCATGTCATTTTTTGTTTATAGGATATTGAGGTTGGAAAAGCTGTGCGCCCTCAATTAGCTAAGAGAGTAACTAACGCAGCTGAAGCATGGAAGAAGGTTTGCTTCACTTAGCCTTTTCATCATTCACTTATTAAAAGAAAATGGGGGAAACAATTGTCTACATTCAGGGTTGGAAAACCTGAAGTGGCATGCTACTTGACCATGAGCTTCTAAGGAGTATTTAGTTATTGTTCATCCTTATTACTAACTTCTGTTTTTGTATGTTTCCTATATTTAGCTTCATGGCAAGGAAGTGGTTGCTGAGTGCAAATTTGATGGTGACCGCATTCAAATTCATAAAAATGGAACAGAGATACATTTCTTCTCAAGGTAAGTGCTCTTGTGTTTTTTGTTACAATGTAATTACTTTTTAAATCAGACCGTGGTCCTTTCATGGATTCTTGCTTATAACCACCTTCCCAATCTGCATATGTGTATGTAACTTCTGATCTTAAAAAATAAAAATGCTCAGTGAAATGTTCTATAGTTAATTAAATGGCTACTTATAAAGTGGAGAAGCTCTCCTCAAAAAATAAAAAGTAAAGTGGAGAATACAAGATTAATATGATACGGCAGTTCTTTGTTTTTTGTGGGCATTCCTTATACCTAGATATTTTTGAAAATATCTTACTGTTATGCACTATATTTTTAACTGATGTTTGCCCAAATAGGTGTTCTGTTAAGCCCCCTCAGGCTTTTGTCTTTTTTTTTTTTTTTTTTTTTTTTTTTTTTTCTTATTAATGAAATTTTAGATTATAGAAAAAAAAGTTGTTCTGTTATTTACATTTTCACCAATCATTGCAGGAACTTTCTTGATCATTCTGAATATGCACATGCGATGTCAGAAATCATAATACAAAACATTCTTGTAGATAGGTGAGAACATTTCATGTATTATAGTTCTGTTCCTTTAAAATGGTTTCGATCCCATTCTTTTATTCTTATTGATGAGCAATGTAGTAGTAATTATAATTTGGAGGGCTGTGTGTGTCTGACATTTACGAGATTGATGTGGATTTGTTTCTACTTTTAAAATTAATATTTCAATAAATCGGAATACCAAGGGTCATGTTCAAGAAAACTCAAGCATATAGTATCCACTACCAAGAGTGATGCTAATATGCTATGACGTTAAACGATATAAAAAAATACACAAAATACATCGTGTAGTCCTTTAAATTACACTAAAATATCAAATTGATTCTTTAACTTTTTTTTTGTATCAAGTTAGTCCTTTATGTTTTTAAAAGTTACAATATTGAACTATTTTTAGTCATAACCTCATTTCAATCATTTTAGTTAGAGATTTTTAAAATTGTACTGTGAGTTTTGTTATCAATCATATGACGAACAACATAAGAAATTTCTACGTTATTTCATGACATAGATAGAGAGAATTTTGCGTTTAATTTTAAGAACCCTAAAATCTATCTCATTCGAATTCTTTCTTGTTTAATTATTTTTCTAAAATTTAATTGAGGGTTAATGTTCTTATAATTATTGCAATCAAAACCTCTTAAGAATTACACGAATTTATTGAAAAAATTGGGAGAATTTTGGATTTCAATTTTGCTGGTTCAAAATTAGGATCGTTGGTGTAAATATTTACAAACATAAAGGACGAATTTGACATTAAAAAAAATAAAGGACTAATATGTAATTTTTGTGTACACTTGATTGGAATGAAATTTGGAATGGGTACACTTGATATGAATCATTTGAAAAATAAACATATTCGTTTCGTAGCAGATCTCTTACAATATCAATTTGGATTCGTTTCGTAGCAGATCTCTTACAATATCAATTTGGATTGGTTCTCGTTCGTTTAGAAAATATAATTAGAGGAACTATAAGTACGATGTATTTTGCCAAAAAAATATCTAATAGTATCTTGATCTTAGACTATCTAATATTATCTCTTAGGAATTAGTTTTTGTAATCAATAATTTCCTTATTAATATCGTGATTTTAGAGTATCTTAATTAAGTTATGCCTTTACCTCTCATTAAAATGAATAGTTTCCTTATTTAATACTACCTCCGTCCCTTGTTACAAGACCTCCAACACGTTTTACGGCTATTAAGAAAAGTAGTTATAGTAATAAATGTTAAAAAAGTACATTACTTTTACATATTTACCTCTATAATTATTGATATAATATGAGAGAAAGAAGTTAAGTTTTCCATAGAAAATTAATTAGGGGTATTTTATGTAAAGAAATCTTTAATGCATGTTGAATTTTGTGAAGGATCTTATATTAAGGGATAAAGAAAAAGTGAAAAGGGGTCTTATAATTAGGGAACGAAAGGAGTAGTAGTCTAGTTTTAGCTAAATAAGGTACAATCCTTAGTCTTTTGGGTCCTTAAAATATAGCCATAATAATAATATGTAGTCTTTATTCTTTCTCTTTACTTCTTTATCTAAAGCCAGTATTATTAAGACCAGCCGGTTGAACTAGTTTGACTGGGAGCGGTACCCATTGCCGGTACGGTCATTGTAATCGATCGTTATGCTAGTGAACCAGCCATTTTTTTGGTTTAACTGGTTGCAATTGCTCAAATTGGTAAGAATCAGTGCAGTCAAGTTCAGTGGTGCTATATTAAATTTTAAAAACTTTAAGAAAGTTGCACAGTGGGTATCAAACTTGGGATGAGGAGCCACAGACTGCGTCACCTTACCACTACGCAGTCTGTGCCACAGTTAATAATATTGGTTGAAAGTGGTGGTTGCTCGAGGTGGCGACAAATGGCCGTTGGAGTAGTAATCAACGACCGGTGGTGGTTGTGGAGGTCAGAGGCAGTGGCTGGAGTGGTCAAAGGTGGTGGTCGGAGCAGTGGCTCACGGTGGTCGGAGTTGTGGATGGCGGTGGTCGGAGTGGTGGCTGACAAGCACTAGTGGTGACATGTTAGAGTTAAAACAAAATCAAGAATAATAAAACCTACTTTTGTGGTTGAGTTTTAGGGGAAAACCGTTTTCAAAGTAAATGAAAAACCAACTTAATCCCATTTTACTTGAACAAGTCTTAATTTCAAAATTAACTTTGAAAGCCAAAAACCAAAAACTCATAACCACCCTGAACAGGCCCTTAGTAAACTATATCAATGACAATCCACAACCATTGACAAAATTCTTCATTGAAAAACAATCAAAGGCAGACTCTACTATTTTAGAAAGGGGATTTCTCTGCCAGTTACTTTTTTTTTCTGTTCGTATAATATGCAATTTTCTTATAACATTAATATTGTATCATTATGTATGTCTATATGTGTGTGTGAACAACCTTATCTATTTTGTTTTTACCCTATGATCTTATTTAGGTGCATACTTGATGGTGAAATGTTGGTCTGGGATACATCCTTGAACCGTTTTGCTGAGTTTGGCTCTAATCAGGAAATAGGCATGTACTTTAATATGTCTCAGTCTCGGTAAAGCTTAAATTTTCAGTAGCATTGGCCATTTAATATTTTATGTTCTTGGCAGCCAAGGCAGCAAGGGATGGACTTGATAGTAATAGACAGGTTCTCAATTTTGGATCTTCTTTATCTTAATTTTTGTTGAGAAATTGTAGTTTTAACATTTTTTAGGTCCTTTCTTGTTGCAGTTATGCTGTATCCTTGTCTCTGAACAGTTCAACTATTGATATCAGCTATCAGCAAATGTGATGTGATTTGGTTTCAATGAAAGAATGAGTATCTAATTTAATTCTGTATATTATGAAAATTTTCTAGTGCAATTTTTTTAATCAAATATGCCTTGACTTGAGAATGGTTAGATGTTGCATTTGATATCCTTTATTTTGGGGATACTAGTGTAATTCACCAAACATTGAAGGAGCGGCATGAGATTCTACGTAAAGTTGTGAGGCCCATGAAGGGTCGTTTGGAAATTTTACTACCTAATGGTGGTATCAACAGTCATCGTTCTTCTGGTAAGATTTCTGGGGAGCAATTTGCCTTTTCATGTGTACTTATTATATTGAAAGACTTCTCTTCCTTGCATGTTAGCAGTTATTTATCTGATCCAAAATTGAATATTGTTTACTGATTGATTAAGTATTCTTTTTGTTTTGGTATCATACTGTCGTTGTTCTATCTAGTCTAGCTGGCTGCTCAGCTCTCTGATCTAGCAATATGCGGGTTAAGCCAGATTTGGTTCTTCTTTGTTACTGATTATATTATCCAAGTGGATTCAATTAACTCAATTACTTTATTCCAGCTCTGATGGTGGCATATTGCTCATGTTGTCGTAGTTGAACTTTTTGCGGAGAATGTGAAGGAATTTTTATTCCGAACATTTTTTTTATCAATTGTGTTATGCTTTTCTAGTTGCAACTCAAGAAAAAAGGGAAAGAGATAGCAAATTTCTTGAGATTTGGAGACCCTAATCTAAGTGATCATGTGCAGTCGTAACCCTTGTGCTGTAGTATTTACTATTGAGCTATAGCAATTGAATTGAAGCCATTTGGTTGGACCACATCAAACCTATCATGTTGTGGGAATTCGTTTATTTTCCTAGAGCAGAATGCTCACGTCATTTAGGACATATCTTTATCCTCAACTATTTCAAGGAGTTTACATTTTTGATATGTTGAGAGCCATATGCATTTTTTATTCTTTCTGTTTGCTTATTGTCGTTTTATAGAATATTTTATTCTCCAATCTCCCAAGCACTGTCATGGCCATGGCTCTGGTAAGGCAGCTGCGTTAGGCCCCTATTTCTGCTAGCCTGTAGCTATTAGTAATTTCCATGAGTAGCTCAACAAGAAGTCATGTTGAAAGAGGCCAAACAGTGCTAAAATATATACTATTGCCAAGCTATTCCTTCAGAGGTCCAACAAACTAGTGCAAATCAATTTGCATGGTAAAGGGGATATCCCAACAACACACTAGCCACATGTTAAATGAATCTAACAACATCTCCCCCATGATGTTATGCAGGTGAACCATGTTGGTCGTTTATTGCTCATAATGCGGACGAAGTGGAGAGATTTTTCAAAGAAACCATTGAGAATAGGTCAGCAAAAAATATTTATGGATTACAACAGTAGTTTTTTATTTATGTAATCAAACACTTATTTTCTTGTGACTTGTCTAAAGACAGAGTAATCTAGGAGGGTTTAGAATGCCTCAAACACTTAATAGCTATTTTTATATCTCAAGCTAAATGATTCCTGACTTAAGCATGAGAAATGAACCAAAGAAGAATATTCATAATCTATCAATAAATGGATTTAGGAGAATAGCGGCTCAGTTCTGGTTCTTTAGTGTCTTTCTTTTTCAGGTGTCAGCAAGCTTGACTTCATTGATCTTTGGATTATTTTTCTGTGTGAAGAATATAATTTATTTCCTTGATTCTAAAATATGATATATTTAATAAAAGGATGAAAAAGAAGAAATTGGATACGCTTCTTAAAATTTTATGTCTTCTTACTTAGAGACGAGGGAATTGTAGTAAAAGACCTCAGCTCTAAATGGGAACCTAGTGACCGCAGTGGAAAATGGCTAAAATTGAAGCCCGAATACATTCAAGCTGGCTCTGATCTGGATGTACTTATCATAGGTATGTAATTTGTACTCTTAAATTTTACAATTTATATACGTCTTCGAGTGGCTTGTTTAACACGGTTAGTTTTAACTCTGCCGGTTTTGATGATATCTAGGTGGCTACTATGGTTCTGGACGACGTGGAGGAGAGGTTTCATCATTTTTTTCCCTAGCATTTGACCTTTTAACAAATTATTCTTTGGTTAAATGGACTTATAGGGACATATTTTTTCATTATAGGTTGCTCAATTCTTGGTGGGCCTTGCAGAGCGTCCATCACCAAATACACATCCCAAGCGGTATAAGTGTTTTAGAGCGTTATTATATTTTTTCTCCTTAGTAATATGTTAATATGTAAAATTTTAGTTTTGCTCGATCTTAAGTTTGGGTTTAGCTTGTGGTTTCTTGTTATTTAGAAGTGACCAATTTTGGTAATGATTATGTAAAGTGCTGATGTGGCATAAATAAGCTTGATCTGTTTTTAAGATTCAAGGCCCAACCTTGACATGTTATTTAAAGACCTTTTTTGTATTATCGTCTTTAAATAAACCTTTTCGGAGGTCTAACCACTTTTGATAGAATTTGACCTTATACGATCATCTATTTAAATTCTATTTTGCAATGAAGCCTTTAAAGATGTCAAAAACTTATGTAGGCCAATATGCTTAAATTATTGAAAAGGATGACAAATCTATAATCTAAAATACAAAATCAAATATAATAGTAATAAAAAATTATTTTTTATATTTACTTAAATAGTTAGACTTAAAAGGCTTTTTGGGAGGCTTGAAGACTGACCTTGCTAGCTAAATATGCTTCTATCCATCATATCATCTTCATCCACCCTTCTCAATTGGATACCAACCAATACTACACAACCCCAACAACCACCATGATTGTTGCATCCTCAAACCCATCTTGGTTTGCCTCTTTTCTCAGCAGAAGTGGATCTGAACATGTTGGAAAGATGAAATGCCAGAGCAGAGATTTTGATCATGTTGAAAAGGTGACACAACAAAAGATAAGATTAATCAGTCAATGACTCCTGCCAGATAAAAGCTCTCCTAACTGCTTCCATACAAATGTATGAATGAACGCCTTATCCCCCCAAATGCCTATAAAGGCTGGCCTAACAAAATCCCCCCCCCCCTTGAATTCTGTAACCATCTGACAGGTCACTCACTAACAGAATCCTTCATTCCTTTTGGGCCCACTTTCATCTAGAATATACCTTCCATATGATGGGCTTCTTTGGGTTTTGGTCTAACACATGATCAACCTCTTCCTTATCAGCCAATCTAGGCCCAAGGACCCTATCAGAACATTGCAAAGTTTCTATATTTCATTTTGTTCTTGTATGGTTAGAGAAGTAGGGTACCTCTTTCAGAATAAAATGGAGACATATAATACTTGAGATTTGCTTGCTTTAATGTATGAGCCTTGTTATCTATGCCTAGTTCTATTAATATTGTCCTTTTTGTTGCAGATTTATCTCCTTTTGCAGAGTTGGTACTGGACTTTCTGATGACGAGCTTGAAGCAGTGGTAACCAAATTAAAACCTTACTTCAGGTAGGTTATATTGAGAAAAGCTCAAGTCCTATATTGAAAAGAGATAAGACCAGAAAATAGTTTCTAGAGAGGAGGCACTCCTCACTTTACAAACTAGTTTTGTAAGGATGAGTTAGACCCAATATGGTATCAGAGCCTATCCATTCGGGCCACCCACCAAATTATCCACAGATCAAGCCCAATATTGCTGGCCGTTAGGTGTGTGCCGGGACAAATCCAAGTCCTATATTGAAAAAAAAAATAAGACTTGAAAATAGTTTATAAAGAGGAGACACTTCTCACCTTGCAAGTCGGTTTTGTAAGGATGTTTTAGGCCTAGTATAAAAACTTAATAGGTTGTATATACGGGTCGATGTTTTTCATGAGGTAATATCTCTTTTTTTTGTTTTTATTTTCTGGTATTGCAGCAGGGACATTTAAGTGGAGTATTTTATCAAATTTCTTAACTTTTAGTTTAATACTGCCTTCTCCCTCCCTCTCTCTCTCAGAAAGTATGAATATCCAAAGAAGGCGTCACCAAGTTTTTATCAAGTTACTAACCATTCCAAAGAAAGACCTGATGTGTGGGTTGATAGCCCTGAGAAGTGAGTATTTTATATGTTTGAATTGTGAATTATATATCACTTGCATTTTCAACGTTGATTGAAAATTACCGTTCTGATTATGCAGATCAATTATTTTGTCTATAACCAGTGATATCCGAACTATAGAGTCTGAGGTGTGGCCTTGAAAGTACTGTGAATTACAATCTAAAATCTTTCTTGTCTCTTGAACTGCACAGTTTTAATCTGAATGATTTTATTTGTAGGTATTTGCTGCACCTTACTGCCTAAGATTTCCTCGTATTGACAGGGTGAGATATGACAAGCCTTGGTATGAATGTCTTGATGTACAATGTAAGAGATTTACGTTATATGTTTCTTGCATATTTGTTGGTGATGTTGCTATAAGGTTAATTCCTTTATTTTTCCCCTTTTTGCAGCATTTATAGAATTAGTGCAATCTAGCAACGGTACCACACAGAGGGGTACAGAATATGGGAGCAAGAAGGACAGTAAACCCAAACGCATGAAACCCTCTAGAAGGGGTGAAAAGAAAAATGTGTCCATTGTTCCTTCTCATTTAATTCAAACTGATGTTTCCAGTGTTAAGGGGGGTTCCTTAATGTTTTCAAATATGATGTTCTGTATCCTGGAAAATCTTGCTTGCTACCAATCTGTCCAGCTTTTTTCTATATACATTGTTTTAGGAAATTTTTCAATTTACATCTGACTGCAATTTTTTTTCTTCTATATCCATCGTTTTAGGAAGTTGCTATTATTCTTATTTCCAAATTACAGTGTTGTCTATATATGTTGCCAACCATAACTATTAGGATCAGGCTTGGTTGTTGTTGTTGTAGTACTTACTTTTTCATGTTAAAAATAGTGTGTTAAGCACATGTTCAGTGTGCTACATATTTTATTCCATTGTACTGTACTAAGCCGTTTTATTCTATGCCATTACGGGGCCTGCATCTCAATGGGGTGCTACATTTCAAATTCCGTCTCATGTTCATATCTTCATATCTTCGAGTGTTCTAGCTCAACCACTTGAGTTACATTTTGGGGACACATCTTATGCCTTTTTTATTTTGAGTTGTTTGTGCTTCCATTTGTTCACATATTTTCCTGCTACACAACCAAAATTGCGTCAAAAGAAAGCATTTGCATATGCACAAGATGTAATGACAATCTCTTCATGCTCCATTGTACTTGTGTTCCTCATGCTAAAAGGGCCCTTTGTTGCCATAGAGATCAAGGAATGCAATTCTTTCCAAACAAAGTTATTTTATGTTACTTAGTCTTTTTCCTCCCACTTTTTTGATGTTTGGCAGTCTAGCAGCATGAGAGAAATAACTCATTATATTAATCATCCTGACTGATATGAAAATCGTTATAGTGCAACATAGTTTCCCTTGACATGCATAGACTTTGTTAATGTGCCTCCATCGCATTCCCTTGAGTCCTTCCACAAAATAGTTGCTGAGAATGGGGGCACTTTCTCGATGAATTTGAATAAGTCAGTCACGCATTGTGTTGCAGCAGACAGCAAGGGTTCTCTCTCTCTCTCTCTCTCTCTCTCTCTCTCTCTCTCACACACACACACACACACACACACACACACTGTGTGAAAGACAGTTTTATTTGCTACATATCTAATAAGGACTACTTACTGTCTGTAGGGTTTAAATTTGAAGCAGCAAAATGCCGTGGTGATATCATTCATTATACTTGGGTATTAGATTGCTATAAACAAAAGAAGCTCATCCGCTTACAGCCGAAGTGAGTTTCTGACTCTGAATATGGACTTATCTAATGCTGTAAAGCTCTCCTGATTGTATATTGCTTTCAATTCAATGTTTCCTTTGAAAGGTACTTCCTCTTCCTATCTGAACTGACCAAGAAGAAGTTACAAGAAGAAATTGATGAGTTCTCGGACTCTTACTTCTTGGATCTCGATCTTGGAGACATCAAACAGGTAGTAGCATTAGTGTGTGTACCCGTATCCTCTTTTTCTTTTGTGTACCATGGACCTTCTACTGTAAGGTGGATTCTTTACATTATAACTTGTAGCTACTTCATTGATGTCCCTTGGTTTTTTCCTCTTAATATTTAACAAAGATCAACTTAGGTCATTCCTCAGTAAATTCGAGTTAACTTTCTCTCATTATTTTGCAGCTCTTAAGCAATATTAATAGGTCAGGTTCAGAAGATGTCAGTACTGTTGATCATTACAGGAAAAAATACTGCCCAAAGGATAAGTGGTCTGTGTTTAATGGATGCTCCATTTATTTCAACACCACAATGCCATCATTGTAAGATACAGTAAATGTTAATTAAGATCTATATTTTTAATAAGCACAGAATAAGGAATTTAGGGTTTTGGTCATGAATGATCATATTATTTTTTCCATGTTTGCTCTGTAGCTTGCTGATTATTCAGTATTTTCATACAGGAAAGAAGATTGGAAATTTCTATTGGTACTTTCTTTGAAGAGATTCAAGCTTGAAGTTCTCATGGGTGGTGGAAAGGTCACCTCTAACCTCGATTTTGCAACTCATGTAGTGGCCTTGTTCCTACCAAGTTGTCATAACCATGAAGAAGAAATACAGAGTAGGTAAGTGATCTGTTGGCAACTTATCATGTTGAATCTTCATTATTGATTACTTACGTTTGGTTTGAAAGCAAAAGGTGAATAATCATGATTTGTATGTTTCTTATTTATTTATTTATTTATTTATTTGTATCTTTTCACACTTCTTTTTTGGTTTTCTTTTGGGTCGGGGTACTTCAACTATGTAGTTTTACTTCAGTTGAGAGAAAACTTCTTCGAAGCAAGAGGTTGCATGTAGTTAATTCCAAGTGGTTAGAAGATTGTTTGAAGAGTAGCCAAAGATTATCAGAAGACACTTATAGCTTGAAGTCCTATGGAATAGAAGAGTCAGCTTCCGAGGATTGGTAAGTTAATGCATGAGCAGCATTTACAATCTCCCACTTGATATTGTTATATACTTATATGTTTTTTACAAGTTCTGTTTCCTATAATTTGCGTATTTTACTGAGTTTTTTAATTCCATGTATTAAGAAATCAAGAGAATGGGAGTTCTCTGTTCTGATGTATGCAGAATACACAGTTGGTCCTCCAAACACAATTGTATATATAGGCTTTGAAAAATGAGAAATTGGATTGAAGAGCTCAAACTCATTCTTGAGTCTATATGTTCCTTACAATATTGTAAAACTACCATGAACTGGCACATGCGGTGAAATTATTTCCTTGTCTTACACTACTGTCCTGGTTGAATATCAAAGATTTTATTTTATTTTTTATTTAATAAACCCCTTTTCTTATTTCAAATAAAGATTAGGCACAACAGACTTCAATGTTTATGCATTTCAAACAAAAAAATTTCAGCTTTGTAGTGTACTTGCTAAAAACATTGATGATGATAGCCCTCTGGTGTTAAAATGGCACCCCAGGCAGCAATTGGCAATTCAATGGAATTAGCTATTGGTCAAATGGAGGAGGCTCTACAAGACCTATGCACTTGTATTCTATCAATATTTTCCCTAGCATTTGATTATTTTTTGCTCTGTTTTAGTGAACATGAATTGGCGGTAGATGCTGATCTGATTAAAGATAATGTGGAAGACCAAAATATATCTTTCTCTAACAAGGAAAGTAAACAGAGTAGGGAAAAAGCTGCTTCTGGAGACAGTTTGGCTTTGGCATCCCAAGAGAAGCGTGGCATAAGGAAGCGAGGAAGACCTGCAGGAAGAGGTATTAAAAAAGTAAAAACAGACGGAAACCAAGCTCGAAAAGCACGATCGCAAATTGCGAAAAAGCGTGCAAAATTATGTGAATATGAATCAGACGAAAGTGATTCTCTTGATAAAAGACCATATGAGCAAGAGGCTGACATTGCTGAAGGAAGTCTTGATTTTTACAATGAACATTCAGAACCACATGAGACTGAGAAAACTCATGATGTCCAAGGTACTGAAGCAGTGGAATGTTCTGAACAAAACAAGGGAATCGAGCTAGTGGATTTCAAGGACAACCAACATGAAAATATGTTGGTTCCAGAAATTGAAATGAATGATGTGCACAATGACGAAAATAGTCATGTGACTGAGAAGCTTGAAATTTTGACTGATCCTGTGCAGGCAATGTTACTCGACATGATTCCTAGCCTTGCCACAGACAAAGTTCAGCAACCTATGAATAGTTATGTTGAGGAAGAGAAGCCACCAGAAATCTCCAATGAAGAGCCTTCAACTTCAAAGAAAAAGAAAGTTAGCTTCAAGGCTATCGCTGGTGATCTGCTCAAGGATTGGTAGAGCATCATCCTCTTATAGATGGGAAAGACTGGGTTAATTTATGAATGTAAGGCTAAAATAATCTTATTTAAACTAGTCGTTATTGCAAATCTTATGTCAAGTTTTATTTTTGTATTTGCCTGCAAATTTGATACCTGGTGTTTATCGCTAGATATAAGTTCAGTAATTTGGAATAGTATTTATTCTACTTGTTACTTTTTGTTTTTTTTGACAAGATATTCTACTGGTTACTTAAACAATGTTTTAGAAGCAAAAGTATTTATTATTCTTTAAGTTAAAATTATGAAGATACTAGCTAGTGTTCTTGTATTGCATAACAGAGGTTGGATTATGAATGGGTTATGTGCTCATATACATAAAGTAGAATTTAACCGAAATGAATTATAATTGGCTGGTCGCTTTTCAGTTTTTAGCCCTTTTTTGCCTGCTGAATCAGTTAAAGAAGATTGTTTTTTGACAAGAAACTAAAAAGCTGTTTTTTTACAGCTTCAATTGCTGATATATAGAGCCTCAATTGCTTTTACCAACCACTATAATCATTGGCTTTTACATAATGATATAGAGTATATAGACTATTCAATTATTAATCATTCAATTGTTCATTATACTTAATTTATGTTTTCAAATGAGGTTCTATTGCGACTGCGTGAGTCAGGTGTCTTAGGTTCCAACTGCACCATTGGATCGTTGAATTGAACCTCTCCACATTTACAATCAGATTTTATTATAATATCTTCGAATCAAAGATATTTGTGTCGACTTTACATTTCGTATAAAAATGTATATAAAGAAGAGCAGTTATTAATATAATTAGGAGTAGTTATTAATATAGGAGCAGTTATTAATAATGTAGGAGCAGTTACTATTTTACTTTCAGAAATAGGGGGAATAATAATGTGTGTCAGTGGGTTATGTTTATGTTTTTAACTTTATGTTGTTGACCAGATAATTGTATTGTCTCTGAGTGGGAGCTTAGCTCTATAGTGTAGAAAGATTATCATTTCTGCACATCACATTGATATATATATCTACGATAATTTGAAATTAACTTTTATTATATTTAACATAACATAACATGTAACAACACAAATGGATGAAAAGGGAGAAAAACTTGCAAACTTTCCAAGATAATAAACGAACTCGAGGGTTTCACAATAATGGGAACACTGAGGAAGAAGAAAGGGATACGAAACTAAATAGCACCTCCTAAAAAAAACCCTGAAATCCACTGTTCCTCGACCTTCTACTTATACTCTAGTGGCTTCAAAATGAGAAATATATTTATATGCACTTCATTAGATGCTCACAGGGCTTAGAGGATCATTAAGAGCTGCAATGGCTGTTCGGATCTTTATTTGCAATAGATCTTTCTCTTCTTCATTTGCCTGAAAAAAGGATAAAAGCAAAACAATACAAAATGCACATGTCAATACCTCCCATTTGCATTTGCAAATCTTGTTTTTTATGTTTCAACACCACTTTATCTAGTAAAGATCGAACAATATATTAAATGTTGGATAAGCTTTCAAATGCTACCAGAATTACATCATTGGAGGTTACTAGTTCAACTTTTGATCATAAAAATGGAGCATTCGAAAGAGTTTGCTTACAATTTATTTAAACTTGCCTAATGACAAAGACACTATTTTTCATATACTAAATTATCCCCCAAAACATTATATTGTCATCTCATCATTAATTTTACCCTATAGCACTATTTTTCCCACATAAAATATAATACGATGTGTCACTCCAATTTTTGTTTTACACATTTTATTTTATCTATATTATTACAACCTTATGTTTTCCTTATTCATCGTATTAACATTGATTCTCTTTCAATATTGTAACTGACATAAATATCAATAACACTATCACATTGTATTAACAAGTTATCGGCCAATAAGGGTAATTTTATTTTTCTTTATCCTACACGATTTTTATTTCTTAAATGTTTTATTTTTAAATATTTCAATTATTTTCTTTCGCTTGCGACAGTGATTCTATTCTTCCGTAGAAACCTGCACCTCTTCTCCTTCTGGTGTATCCATCTTTTACATATTTTCATAATGAAGTTGGAGCATCCATCTTCTACATACATGAATGACCAAAACAAAATAAAGGAACCGATACCTTGAAATGGTTACAAATATTTTGTCAAAATAAGACATTATATATTCAGGTATTGAAATTTTAAAATAAATTTTATACTTTATATTTGTCTTACTTTTTTAAGTTTTTTGTTCTCTTTTAATTGATGTTAATTTGTTGTACTAATATGTATTGCATAGTTTGCTTTGTTGAAAACATGTTTTGATTGTCATCTTCTTGATAATTATTACTTAAATTTACTTCCATATACTTTATCTAAATGGTTAATATGTTCCACTATGTTTTATAACCAAATCAACTTAATTTCAACAAATCTTCACAAAGAAGAAGTTACTTGATTTGGTGAGGAATTTACTAAAAAAAAGTATGTGAGTTTTAAATACATTAACACCAAAGTTTAGTCCAATGCAATTTTTAGTCATATAAAATTATCTAATAAAAGATTTTAATTTTTATTGAAATGACATATTTAATTGTCTTTTAACTTTTAAATTTTAAAATATTTTTTGCATGTAT
>JBBPBP010000002.1:11889842-11917231 GCA_037974735.1 Cicer chorassanicum
GTGGATGTGATGTACTATTATTACTAACTCTATGGTCATTATTGTATATATGATAATACATTTCTACGTTTTGGAATAAGGATTCGTCAATTAGAATTAGACACAAGCTAAATAACGATTTGTTTGAGGAGACTCCAACATATAACTTAGCATAAACTTTTACGGTAATAATGTATAAATTATTTTTGATACAAACTAAACTAAACTAAAATAAAATAAAATAAAATTATTTTTATATAAATTATAAGTTTTTTATAAATTATTTAAGATAATTTATGAAAATTAATTGAAAATAATTTATAAATATGTCATAAATTGTTTTCAAAAATTCTCTAAAATAATTCTACAAATGTTTATATCAATTTGTTAATTTAGACTACTCTCTCTATTATACTAGTACATTAAATATATATCACATTATCCAAAAATAATATCTCAAAATAAATATGACTTAAATAATAATATTAATTAATTATTTCAATCTTATTTTAAATTATATTGAGTCAAAAAGAAAATCTTTAAATTAATATTATCTACACCAACTTCACATTTTACGATACTCTGCTGTATATTTATAATTTATCAATAATTAATAAATATGATTTACTAAATTATAAAAAAAAAAAGTTTTTATTCTATATCTTTATAAAAAACTTAAAGTTGTTGTAAGAAAAAAAAACACTTAAAGTTACACTTACAAATATTGAAATATTTGTACGAGGTCAAGGATCTATTAAGAGTCACTTTGGTGGAAGGTTCCCACTTTGCAAATATACTAATGAAAGAACTGTGTTTTTATAAGGCAATGCAAGAAATGTTGTTAACATTATTAGTATTAGAATTATACTTAATTAGCATTATTATTACTAGCGGTGTATAGGATTCGGTTTGTTCCGCGAATCCGACCTGACCTATAAGCAACTTTGGTCGAGTTAAAGGATGAGTTATGTTTTAAAAATTGGTCTAATCAAATATTGAGATCAGATAAGGAATACACTAAACCCGACCTAAATCGTCCTTTGTATACCTCTAATTATTACTATTAATATTAGTATTAGAATTATTCATCCTTAAATCTTAGCTTAATTAACAAATGCCGATATTGTTAGGTTGAACATCATAGTTTATGTACGAACACGAGGCATCGCAGTTGTGTGAGTTAGTTATGGTGATATTTATCATTTCTTCTAAGTCAAAAAAAAAAAATTATACATAATTATTGAATTGTTGTTTATTGATTGTAATAGTTGCTCTTCCGGACCATTAAGTCGTCTCATTTTCTCCTTTCTTTTGTTTTCCTTATCTTTTCTTCACATAAGAGAGGTGATTTATGACTCTTTCAAGTCTTTTGTAAAGTCTACTTTAGTGCGGAGTTGTTTTGATTTTCCACCTTGTTGCGGTATTCGTTTGGTTTCAGATTGACAAATTAGCTTTGATTCAGTGCATATTTAATCAATGACTTTAACATCTTTAATGTTACAACTTCAAATGCTTAAATATTTTGAACACTTTAATTTTATTATATTTGTAGATATTTTTTTCATTTTATACTATTACTCTAGATTATATAAATTTATCCGTAAATTCATCATTTTTGTTTTTAGCGACTTTAGATTATATTATTGATTAATGTAATTTTTACTGATTTGAATGAATGAATATAATTTTTAGTAAAAAAAGATAATTATACATAATTATTATAATAATTAGAAGTAGAAAAGAAGAATAACAAAAACGTGCGTGAAAAACAAAAGTGCCAGTGAGAATCACGCCCAGTTAAAACAAGCCCAAGAATGACAAACACGTTTTTCAGTCTTTTTGTCCCACGATACAAGGTAATCGTTGACCAAAAATAAATATATACTCCATCTATTTTATAGTAATTGATTCATTCCATCATTTTAAATAAATTAAATAAGTGAATTACGTAAAAGAGATAATAATACTTTAAATTAAATTATTTTTATCGGTTGATTAATTTACTATTACTATTAATGTAAAAGTTACAATTAAAAAAATAAATAATATTATATTAAAAAATAAAAAATAATAATTTATTTTATAAATGAGTTGTAGAAATGAGGGAGTAGAAGGTAATCTTCCTCTACAATTCACAAAACTAGAAAACTTTGAGTATCCACAATAGGTTTTTCATCAATAATAAGGATTCTGTCAAATGAAATCCAAATAGATATCTACAAAGATATGTGTTTTTACTTATAATTAATATCTCTCCTATTATTTGTGGGCTCTACAATCATATTCAATCTCATTTTAATATTAAAAAAATAAAAATAAAAGAGCGATTTAAATGTTCAGTTGAAAAGATTGAATATATATATTAAATTCCATTAGGAATGTTATTAGTTGTCATTGTTGTTTGTTTACTCTCACCATTCCACGACCAATGTCACATTTATTCGTCTCACTAAAAACAATCTTTAATATAAAAAAATATTTATTTTATTATATTATCTTTATTTACTGATATCATAAATATACAATAAAATATAACGACTTGAACATAACACGCACAAAATAAATTACATGGTACAAATTTAAAAATAAAAATAAAAATAACATTTATTTTAAATTTTTATTTGAAATGTGACATTATATACAGGATGAAGATAATTACTTACTACAAAATCATATTTGTTAACTTTCGTAATAAAAGGAGTTTGATTAACTAAAACATATTTATTTATAAAGTGGTTAGAGGAGTATTCAGTAGATAGATTGAGATACAATAATAGTTAATTTTAAATTTAAAATAATATTTATATTACTAAATACCCAATTCTTGCGTTAAATAATGATACAAAAATAGTTAAAACGGTGTAAATAACATTTAGGTTGTCCACACCAAAAATAATTCATCTAACTAAATAAGAGAAAATAGGTTGGACCGTACTAGATTTTGTGAAGATTAATTTTGGTCAGTCAAAAAATTAAAAGTTTAAGTCTGACTTGTAATATATCATAATTTTTTTTAGATTTGAGTTTGACCTTTATAAAAGTTTGTTATGAGATGTTAGCTAAATACATTTAAAAAAAAATCCTTAACAATATCTATTTGAAAAAATATAACCTAACATGGGCTCGACGTAGACTAAGTTGTAGAACTTTCTTAGTCAAACAAACATATCTGCATCCCTACCTCAAATACTAGTACCTTGAGTTTTAATAAGAGCAAATAGTTTAGGTTTAAATATGTTTTTTATCCTTACAATTATAACTTTTTTTGGTTTTGGTACTCGTAAGTTTTTTTGTTTGGTTCACATCCCTGCAAAATATAGTTTCATTTTAAAATAGTTCTTCCATTCAACTTCTGTTACAAAAACTGTAACATTGTTAAACCAATTTTACCTCTCCCTCTCCCCAAACTCCTTAACTCTAACCAAAACTTCACTCATCACCATAACCTTATCATTTTTCACCAAATCGACTATCTTAACAACAACCTTGTTCTTCTATTCTCTCATAGATGGAGTATTGAGTCTATTTCCAATCACTTCCAATCAAATCCAACAAAAATTCGATTTCTTTCAATAGATCACTATTGA
Source organism: Cicer chorassanicum (assembly GCA_037974735.1). Taxonomy (NCBI): domain Eukaryota; kingdom Viridiplantae; phylum Streptophyta; class Magnoliopsida; order Fabales; family Fabaceae; genus Cicer; species Cicer chorassanicum. The sequence goes on from JBBPBP010000002.1 coordinate 11,893,409, forward strand.
TAACACCAAAAACTATTTTTTCTTTTGATTTGTAAAACGTCATTTCACATAGGAAAAAATCAAGTGCTCTAGAAACGCATAGAAGATGTTTGATATATTGCACAAACCATCGAACCCAAAAAGAGAGTTTCTACGAAACATAACTTGTTTTGTAGAGGAAGTTTTAGAGGTTAAGGTAGTTTCTGTTGCCGGTGTAAGGGTAAGCAAAGAGATAGTCGCAGAGGATGAAATGTCATTTATATTTAGGTTTAACGTGTTACAGTTTTTTAACGGAAGTTGGATGAAAGAACTATTTTAAAATGAAACTATATTTACAGGGATAATAATTAAAAACATTAACTAATTATATATATTTTTTAATATAATCCTAAAATAATTGTATTTTTAAACTATATTTTCTATTCATTTAATTTTTATGAAAATTTGTTCATGAGAACACTAATTAAACAATTTTTTTGAAATGATAACATGAAATACAATATATAGTTAAATAGAATTGTTTTTAAAAGTAAGTAATTAAACATTTATTTTAAAAGAGTATACAAATAATTTTAAAAAGGTAAGTGGCTAATTTTAATTTTATAATAAATCAGTATACATGTGAGTTAAAATATATATCACTTTTATTGTCATTTCAGAAATTCATTTTATTATTAAAAAAATCACTATTTCTCACTTGACAATACTAAAAAAGTATAATAATATTTAATTGGTAAAAGTGGGTGCTAATGGGTGCTCCACTTTTCTACTTTTGTAAAAGTGGTCTATTGGTTTTGAAGCATGTAGGCTCCTCATTTCTAGCTGCAGTATCGTATTTTTTGTATTCTGTAATTTATAATTTATTATTTGCTTGGTGTCGAAGTTTTAAAAACCGAATATTCATTAATGAATTAAAGTTAAAGGTGAATTGTTTGAAAAAATTTAAATTAATGGATTTTAATTAATTAATTGTTTGAAAAAAATATAAGTTCTAATTTTAATTAAAATAATTATTAATTAAATTTTGTTTATTTTTTGACAGAATTCTAAATAAAATTAAAACTAAATCAAATTTTATAGTTGAAGTGAATTGACATTATCTTCCATTTGGTTATTTAAACATTTCGATCGCAGTTTTGCCTTATTCAAGCAACTTCAAGTTGAACAATGATATAATATTTTTAAATTTTGTAGTTTTATTATTATTTGATGAAAAAAACAAATGAATGCTTAGGTCTCCACTCTCCTCTACCTACCAAAGCAAATTAAATGGGAATAATATCTTTTGAGTAAAGAAGAAACATTATAATATTTTAATTATAAAACTAAAAAGTGAATTAAAGAAGAGAAGAGAAAGTAATTAACCTCAATGAAGACTGTCTTCAAAAGCCTGCCTGAAAAAGAAGTGATGTTGGCAGTAATAATTTTGAGCTTTAAAGATTCAAACACTTCACACAATTTTACCATTGTGTCTGTCCTTTTGCTACATGTCAAGCTCACAACAATTGTATTTTCTCCCATGTATGTTACCCTAAGCTGCACTCCACCAAATTAAAATCCTCATAATAAATTACTTTAGAAATCTAAAGATAATTATAAAATAATAATAATGCCCCACATCAAATTTTTTTAGCATCAATAATACAAGAGAGAGGTGATGCCTTGCAAATTGAAATCTCTCTCTTCTTTTATCTATTCTTGTTGTTTTGGGTTTAGTGGTAGAGAAAAAAGAGGCATGACTTGGTTTGAAATTTATTAAGGCTGTAGATCATATCAATGTGGCGATTTGAAATTGGTTTTTCGTATATAGTTTAAATATTTCACTATCTATTTTATAAATAGTGTGAAGATAGTGTTAAAAAAAACATAGATCAGATTTTTTTAAAATGAATAACTTATTTTAAAAAATAAAATGAATAATATCAATATTAATAAACAAATTATATATATATATATATATAGTTATAATACTACCTTTCGATTTGTTTATTTTTTTTAACTTTTCAATTTAAGAAAATCAAATTCAAAATAAAATAGTGTGAAGATAGTTTGTGGCACGGCTGTATTTAGTTTATTTGCTAGATCGAGCATCCTAGGTGTCTTTGCTTTTATATATTTTACATGTGTTAGAGTATCTCTTATCATCTTTTAATGAAATTTTATGTTTATAAAAGAAAGTCAAATATATAGTTTTTAAATTTAGTCACTAATTATAATTTTATTTAATTTTAGTCATTATTTTGTTTTATAGAAATTAACTATAGGAATTAAAAATTCGTAAAATTTAACTTAATTAACAAATATCGATATTGTACAGCTGAATATTGTGTCTCAAATTCAAACTCAAGATTCTATAGTTGTATGTTAATTTCGGGATAAAAAAAAATACAGAGATTAAAATAATTTATTTATTTTTTATAAAAATTAATAAAATTTAGAAATTAAAATTGGATAACATTTATGCAAGGACTAAAAAATATCAACTTTTTTTTTATAAGATTTAAAAAAATATATTTAACTCTTTTATACTATTTGATTTTCTTTTTTTAGAACTAAGTTTTTTATGAGTTGGAATACTATTTCTCAATATATTGATTCTTGTAAAAATAATATTAAGAGCGAGAGAGGGTGGGGCAATTAACCTCAAGAACTTCAATTGGGAAGCTTCTTGAATCATATAATTGATCTGTTCTCTTCTTCTTGGACCTCAGCAAAATAGGAAGTTCTTGATCAAAATCATTGCTTGGATTAATATTATTATTATTATTAGGCATCTCAGATTCAAGCTCCATTATCTCAGCTTGAATAATCTTCTCTTGTTCATGCAAGTGTTGTATGTACTCAATAGCATCCTTAATAATTGAAGCCTTATCCATCTGAAAATAAAAAATATATGTCACCATTCATTATTACAAACAAATTAATCAACCAAATTATGCTTACCCTTCCTTTTCCGATGGATATCACATATATTAATATATTAATCAAAGATCAAACCTATAATATGTTTAAGTAATTTGATTATCTGTTAATTGTGTCATTATTGATTATCGTATTCCACTAGTACCACTCACTCAAACCACTTAATATATATATTTTTTTTAAATAGAAAATTTGCACACATAAAATTAGCACTACTAATTAATAATTAATCAGTAAACCACCAAAATTAATGATGTTTACCTTGCTAATATTGGGGACCACTGATCTAAGTGCAAAGAGTCTTTCATTGAGCTTCTTCCTCCTATTCCTTTCAGAGACAATGTTCTTAGAGGACACTGCTGATGATGCTGCACCATCAGGGGAGCTTGAGTCATAGTACCCTGAAAAAGCCTCATCCAATCCCCAGCTGCCACCACAACCATCTCTTCTCAATTATCAATATAAATTAATAATTTTAATTCAAGATTATATATAAAAAAAAAAAAAAAAATCCAATTCAGGCCACAATTTTATTTGATATCTTATTAATTGAGGTCGTATGAGACATCAGCCACATCAAACTTCAACTTTTTATACTATAAGAATCGCAATATAAACACAACTATTACTTTGATATAATTTTTTTGAAATAAAATATAAGTTGAATATAAGTTAAATTCAACAAATTTTTATAATCCGTTTTTATTTATATTTCATTTAGGAAGAAATACTATTTAAAACCATGATCTAGTTAATGTTTACTAATTACACCCCCATAACTGAATCAAGAGAATGAAATGATATTGTTAGTAAGCGGTTTGTTAATTGTAACTAACCTGTCAAGCTCTTGGGTTTGGAGGAACATGTTGGTCTCCCAATAATGCTTGTATTCTTCACCAATATTCTCCATGGTTAAAGTTGAAGTTGAAGGAGACAAACACTTGGGAGAGAATAAATATATATGACGCTTTCTTTATTGAAGCTGACAATTTTTAGGTGGTTGGTTATTGTGTCTTTTGCTTTCCTTGCTTTTGTTGTGTGGATTATGATGAGAGAGGTGTATATATAGGTGTGAAAAGTGTGATTCAATTTACTCACGTGCTATAACTTGGGATAAATGGGTATTGCTTGTTTTGTTTGTGTTTTATGTTTGATGATGCTTCCTAGAAAGATCCAGACCGTACAAATGGCTGGTCTGTGATACCGCGTTTGTCACATATGATGTTGAATTAGTTTATATTAACTCATATACTTGTACTTTTATAATTATTAACAATTTGACATCTCTAAAGTGAATAATTACTTTTAAAAAATAAAATAAGTAATATCAATAATTAATTATTAAATAAATGATTGATATTACATGTATATATATATATATGATAAATTATAGATAATTATAATATTAATTATTGATTCATTCATTTTATTAACTTCTCACTTTAACATAGTCAAATTTAATTTCTAAACACTCATTCAATATCTTATTTTTTTTCTATCTTTTCTTATTTTATCATATCATATCATATCATATCATCTTCTCTATTTCTTTCTCTATCAATGTGTCTATGAAGTGTATGGGTGTACATACATCATTTTCCTTAAACTAAAATGGTGTCTTCATTGTGTATCTCCTAATAATAATAGTATTTGTCCTATCATTCGGGTCTCTCCGGTTTATGGTCAGATAAAAATTAATGAAAATGGTGTTGTTACCAACCATGGTGCTACTGTAGTGTGTGGCTTGTGACTAGTGTGAGAACTTTATCTTTTAATATGCTTCTTCTCTTGGTGCTTGTTCAATTAGGATGCAAGTTATGGGCTATTTTCAATGACTTGGAGTTGACTTAGAGCAAATTTTTTATTTTGTTCCTGATATTTCCTCCCTTTCTATGTTGTCTTATATGATTGTTGTAGTATTTCCTTGGGACTTTAAGTTTTTTGTCTTGGGACTTTAAGTTTTTTGTTTTTGATTCCTATTTTCCTTGTGTTGTTTGGGGTTTAGCCCCTTTTATTGTGTAAAAAAACTTACAAATGTTAGTCTAATTTCACAAGTTAATTGAGTTCTATTTTAAATGATATTTTTTAACACATATAAGGATAAACAATTATTTTAGTCCATAAATGTAAAAAGCGTTGTCACAATAGTTTTTGAATGTATCAAAATTCCAAAAAAAAAGATACTTAAATATATCTTGTTAGTCATTTTGATAATGTGTCTTTAGTTAGATAGTTTAATTATATAATGTGTTTTTCGTTAGTTAATTTAATACATAATATTATAAACAAAAGAGATAGTTGAAAATGCATTTATAGTTTTGACACATTCAATGATTATAATAATATCGCCACAAACATTCAAAAGTTAAAGTGGTTGTCTACTCCACAGATAAGATATCTACACAAAAGATAAGAATCAAAAACTATAATAATATCGCCACAAATATTCAAAGGCTAAAGTGGCTGCTTACTCCACACATAAGATAGAAATCAAACATTGATCATGTGAGAGATGATAAAGACATATCTTTTAACTTAATTAATGTTCTATAGATGTTTAAGCTAAATCTTAAGAAGACGTTATCTATAAAGCTATTGAAATAGAAATTTACTTTCATGTAATTTGATTCAGCTTCACAAATTAATCTCTACAATTATGAACACAATATATCTAACATAGAAAAATCTTAACACATATTTGAGAATTTCAAATATATATTACTAGCATTCACTATATTGATAATGTGAATTACATTTTTTTTACTCAATGTGAATTAATATATGTTACTTGCATTTGACTATAATTCAAATATATTACATTTTCAATTTGTTAGAACAACAAACTTAGCTTTAAACTAAAAAGATAACTAAATACAAGAAATGATTCATCCCAAAATTATGTCAATTATGTAAAATATAAATAGTGTTTAAATACTACAATTAAAAAACATTAATTGTGTATGTGATTTTGACATGGTTGTTGTGTCTGGAACCAACAATGAGAAAGAACTGGGAAAAAAGGCTACTATGTGTGTATGCACTATGTAGACTTATGGGAAAACAGCTGATGCATGTGCTAACAATTATTTTAAAGGCACTTGTTAGTAATTTAAATATAACAATTTTTTATTAAAAATGTATTAAAAATTATATATTCAAAATTTTAAAAGTTTAAATTTTTCTCTTTTCAAGATAAAATTATTACTTTTAATTTTTTAACAAGGGCACTTGTTATTTATTTATTTAATTTATTAATGATATTTAAGAATAAAATGAAAAATATAATTAGATACTTAATAATATATTTTCGGTTATATTAATTTAACATTATGCCACATCAACTCCTAATAGATGATGAGTTAATCTCCTAAATAGTGTTTAGCCTCACACCAGGGTGGTCAGCGATTACGACATGGCTGACGTGAAGCTGAGTTTTCTTCCTTAATAGGGACATATAGCTTGTCTTGCTGCACAACGTCATTTAGGTCGACATTCGTTGTTGAAAAATTAAGACCTGCTTGGTTGGGGAAATACAAAACGCCAGATGAGTGAGTGTATGTTTCTCCTGATATAAGTTTAGGTGTTTTGATTGTTGTCAAACCCTAGGTCTAATTTAGATGATGGAAGTGGTCATCTTACAATAGCTTCAATTAATTTGGATCATGAGAAAATATTTTTAAAAAATCATGCATAGCATTAGATGTATGTCAAAATCCATGAAAATGATTTTAAACAAATTTTTTGAAGTCATTTTGATTTTGATGATTCAAATCATGCATGTTCTGATCAAAATTATAGACTTCTAGTAAAATGTGATTCGAATTACATAGGTAATTCAAAATATGTCAGTAATTTTGAGAATTCTGATGTTCATAATACATGTTATTTGAATCATATCAATAAAATTTACAAATTCAAAAGGACTTAATATGTGATTCAAATATTTTAATGATACAATGTTTTAGTGTTTCGTATCACCTCTTTAAAAATGACACTTTTATGGTCCCAAACTCACCTAATTTGAATAAAAAATGTTATTTGAACACAAATTGTGGACACAATACTTGACACGTATGTACAGTTCACTATATTTATACAATGAACAATATATTATTATTTTTCAAACAAAAAATATCAATTTCTTTTAAAAACTTAAAAAAAAAAAAAGAACAATACACTATATATATAGTGTCTGTGTCAAAAGTTGTATTCCAATAACACAATACCTAGTGTGATTTGATAAATATACCATGCCCCCCCCACCTTCACTTCCCACCCCCATCCCAATTGAAAATACCATTTTGCCCTTGTGGTTATCTATAAAAACCTCAAAAAAATTTACCTTTCTTTTTTCCACCTATTTCATTCGAAAGTATCAATTTCTGAAATACAGAAATCTGATTTTTTTGCAAAAGTTCGAATATTTGAAACCTTCGAAACACAAAAGTAAGAATCCCTCAAAAAATTTGAAACTTTCGAAACTAAAATTTTCCAGAATTTCGAAAGTTTCTATCAACATGAAACTTTCGAAATAAATTTTTTTCAGATCCTTTAAATTTTCTAAGGATTTTAACAACCTGAAACTTTCAAAGTGCATTTTTTCCTAGAATTTTTAAAACTTTTGAAAGTTTCTATCAACATTAAACTTTCAAAATGCAATTGTTTCAAGATCCTTCAAACCTTCGAAAGTTTCTAACAACATAAAACTTTTGAAACACATGTTTTTCAGAAATATGAAATATTCGAATGTTTCAAAGGTTTTGAAAATTTGGATGTCATGGAAAATTTCAAAATAGGTTCGAAAGTTTGGCATTCAACGAAAGTTTGAAATTGGTTTCGAAAATTTGGAACAAATCTGAAAGTTTCGAAACTAATTTTTTTTTAATTTAATTTTTTTCTATTATTTTTATTATTGGTATATTGTAGTGCCTAGAACCAGATGTGCCTTTGGCCAAATTATTCGCAATATTGCCCATAGCGTGAGAGGTGATAATGGTGATGGAGCAAAGAGAATTTCACTTACAACATCAAACAGACGACGAAATGAAGCAAATCGTCCAATTAGGCAATATCGTTGTAGAGAGGATGATGTCGCTGAGCCTTCACAGATGAAGGATGATGTCCCTAAGCCTGCATAGATGTAGCAGGTTGAAGAGCAGTATGCTGAAGAAGAGTAGATGCATGATGAGGCTAACCTGGGTGTTGAGGAGGCTGACCAGGATGTTGTTGAGGCTGAGCAGGATCAGTAGTCTGGATTCTCCGGAGGACCGGTGGTGACATCTGTGTTGACACAGTATGAACATCACGTGGCTCGGAGGATATCGGAAGAAGATGTATATTTTAATTAATTAATTAAGAATAAGTATTTATTATATTTAGTATATTTTTTCATTATATTTAATAATTGTTTATTTAAATAAGAATAAGTATTTATTGGTATGTTCTTTAATTACTCGCAGGATCGTGAGTCGTTAAAGGTTATTACTTATGGATTGAAGCTGAATAAGTTTGCTGAAGTTCGTGTTTCAGATGGTGTACAACATTGGATTCAAGAATCTGGGGTGCTACATCTGTCTTTAGCTTACCTGATGCTGGTTTGATATCTGCTTTTGTTGAAAGGTGGCATAGAGAGACCAACTCATTTCATTTGCTATTTGGAGAGATGACCATCACGTTGGACGACGTCGCGACTCTTCTTGACAACTCACCCCGTGGTAAATTTTTTGATGCGCCTGTGAATATGAACACTAATAATGCTGCAAGAGCTGCACATGAGTTCTTAGGTGTAACATGGGAGGAAGCATGTGCTGAGATTAATTATAATAAATGTGTGCAATATAGATTGCAATGGTTGCGTGATTTATATAATCGTCTCATTCAAACTAACAAGCTTATACTTCGTCATGTCATTGACAAATTTTCTCTCTTCTTCATTTAAACTCCCCAAATATGAATGACCGATTAAAGTATCCGCTAAATCATGATTGTGCGTTCTACAACGAACACTAATTTTCCATCATTCATCGATACTCAACGATATACATCTGAGTTTAAACAGACAGTTTTCCTTGTGAAAATAAGTTACTATTGATTTTGATTTATATCTTCCACCTCTTTCGCATCCCAAAATTAATTTTTCTTTTCTTCCTCGCTTTTCGGTTTCTTTATCAGATCGAATGGTAACAATTAAAATTCCATTTTGCCTTCCAATATTTTTTGTCCATTCAAATATAGCTTCTCGATAGAGAAATACCTACAAAATATGTTTCAAATAAATCATCAATATATGTCTATAATAAAAGTTTCATCGGTAGTGAATTATCAGTAATAATACCTGATCGGTGGTGAATTTTTTTGTAGAATCTATAGTCGTTCTTGAAGCAGGAACCTCAAATCTACTCATACTTGATTTCAAAAAGTATACTAAATTTAATTAATAATAATATTATAAATCTATTTTTAAAAATACAAATTTTAATTATTTTTGAAATATTTATTTACATTTCGAAAATTTCATATAAATTGAAACTTTCGAAAGTTTCGAATTTTTTGAAATTTTTGAAATTGTATTACTTCAAACATTTCAAAGTTTCGAATATTTTGATATTTTCTGGAAATTTATGCTTCGAAAGTTTCGAATTTATGAAAACCTTAAAAATTTGAGAAATTGTTTCGAAGATTTCAACTTGTTCAAAAGTTTCGAAAGTTTTTATAAAATCTAGAAAATTACGTTTCGAAAATTTCAAATTGATTAAAAGTTTCAATTTTTTTGATGAATTCTGAAAAAATACCTTTCGAAAGTTTCAGATTTATCAAAAGTTTTGAAAATGTAAAAAAAAACTCACTTTTTTATATTTTGAAAGTTTGAAAATTTTCGAATGGTAAGGTAAATTTTGTAATTTTCGAAAGGGGTGTGAATAATGAAGTGGTAAATTTTTTTAAGTGTTTTATACATAGTAAAAAAGGACAAAATAGTATTTTCATTTGAGATGGAGTGGGAAGTTCAGGTGGGAGGTGAGAAGTTCAGGTGGGAGTGCATGGTACATTTCTCGTGTGATTTGAATCACATAAACAAATTGTCAGTTTTTAATGCATTGGATATGAGTAAGGCCCAAAAGGTCCAATCATCCAATGCAAATACCAAAGCAAATATCAACGCTTTTTGATTTTCAAGATTGTTTGATTTTGTGGACAATTTCATGATACATTTAAGTCGTCAATAACTTAATATATTTTTTAATTTTATTTGTTAATTAATTATATTTGAAGATATTCATAAGCTTTTAGTTAAAAATACACATTAGAGAAATATTAAAATATCAAGTGCTGAATAAAATTAAATAATTTTATTTAATAATTTCTTGTATTAATAAAATGTTTAAATATGTAAAAAAATCTATACAATTAAAGGTCACTTTATCTGTTAAATGTTTTTATTTTAATTTAATCCTGCAATTTTAAAAACGTTTTTAATTTAGTCCCTTATATGATTTTTTATTTATTAAAATAGATATAAAATGATGATGTGTCGTGTGTGACCGGTCATAACTTATGATTTATTAAAGATTCACCTTCTCAAAATTTATTTGCCCATTCTAGTGCATACTATATGTTAAAGTGGTCTATATTGTAAACTTTGTCATGTAGGGAATAGCTCGTAAAGATGAGAATTTTGCTGGAAGAAAGACACGAGAGAGAAAAGAGAAGGATAGTATAAGAGGTTATAATGTTTGCTAGTAAAAGAGTCAAGAAGTGAAATAATAAGAAAATTGAAAGTTCTGATTATGACCTCTAATATAGTACTAACAAGTAATGCAACACTAACATAATATGGTTGAACTTCTCTAAAATGAGTACCTCAATTTGATTGAGTATAAAGCAATCATCCGTTAATAAATAAATCAATTAATTTTGTTTGGTGCATGCAAGAAGGACATGTTTCACATATATGGAATATAAACACAAGCCAGTAAGCCCAATAAGTGAAGCCCACGAGGCCCATGATCATCAAAGACAACCAGCATCTTAGTTAGTTAGTATCGTCCTTAACAACCAAACACCGATCTCCGAGTGAGAAATAAAGAAAGAAAAAGTGATGGATTCTTATAACACAACAAAAGAAAAAAACTGGAAAAACTCTCTACTGTACCTAACCTTCATTGTTGCAATTCTTCACCTTATACATCAAAGCTATTTCTCACGTAAACTAATCATTGGCAATGAAAAGGTGCACATCAAGAGAAACCCTCAACTTCCTCTCCGGTTCCGTTCCGACGGTACCTTCAAAATTCTCCAAGTCTGTTCCTATCTTACTATTTATTAAGTATATTCATTATTCCGTTTTTGTTAATAATGATTTTGTTTCTATTTTAGGTGGCTGATATGCATTATGGAAGTGGAAGTATAACACGGTGTAGGGATGTGTTGGCTTCTGAATTCGAGTTTTGTTCTGATCTTAATACTACTATGTTTTTGAAACGGATTATTCAAGCTGAGAGTCCTGATTTTATTGCGTTTACCGGTAATTTTGTTGGAGTCATTATTATTGATTTCAGTTCATTTATTACTTTTTGGCTTTCTTTCCTTTTTTGTGAATTTTCTGTTTTTGACTTATTGGTGGTGCGTTTACTTTTTTGTTTTTTTAGATTTTATGTATGGATAATACAGTAGATTAATTAGTTTTGGCATAGCTTGATAGCTATATTTATGTATGACTAGTATATAACCCGATCTGGTAGTATGGTATATAAATGGATAGTGTCACCATAAATGAAAAGAGACTAAAACAGGTGAAAATAGGGTTCATGGTTAAATTATATACCGCATGAAATATAAACAAAGGGTATCTAAAAAGTTGATGTATCTGACTTTAATTTTTAGTCAAATACATCAAATTTTCACATATCATTTTTGCTTATACATTGCATACCATTGTTAAAATAAGAGCAGACCAACCTTGTTGAACAAGGAATTGGTCAGTCTAGCAGTTGGTTCAACCAAGGTTCGTTCATAGTCCTTTAGAACTGGATCCAGCCGGGGTGAAACGGATTGAACCGCGGTTCCTATCCTTCTGTATTATATACTTGGGCTTGATGAGTTTTTTTGTGTGTTTGTATTTATTGAACCATTTGAGATATATTATATATGGAAAAGCCTCATTCAAATTTTTTATTTATTGCTCTATATATAGAGCTAAATTGTAATACAAAAACAAATTCTAAATCATATCCCTAAAATAAGAAACAAATCCTAAAATAGATTTAATCTAAATCTAAAATCTCCAAAAGATATTTAGGCATACTATTCTCAACAGGTTGAGGGTTTATCATACCACATGTCATTTAACAGAGTCAAGCTGGATTTTGCTATGTAAATTAAGAGGCAGCACCTCCCAAGAAACAACAACCAGAAATTTCTTACTAAGAAGAAACAATTGTAAATGGCTTTCCATGTTGCCAGTAATGCATATTTACATTTTGTATGGCACTACAAGCAAATCAAGGGACATTCTTGTTGCTTATGGTGCTTTATTTATAGGTGTAAGTGTAATAAGTAGGGCAACACAGCATGCCATTGGAGTGCATTTGTTGAGAAAACCTATTAGTAGATGCTTGTTCAGTAAATCATATTTCTTAACTAGATAGAAGTAAAGATAAGAATATAATTCTTATTGAACCTATGAGATTTGACTTGGACTATGATAAAATGTCCAAATCTAATAGAGTAAAAATGGGTTCTAGCTTAGGATATACTTAGAGAATTCCAGCTCTTGTGCCTTTATTGACCCACTTTTTTCTTTGAGATAATAGGGTTTAATTGATTAATTCCGTTTTAGCAAATTTCTGGACAGACTTTTTCTTATCTAAATAATCAAGCAATAGTAGCAGCATTTAAACCATTCTCTGGCTGAAAATTAAACACTTCCAGCTTATTTCTATATAAATGAAACTAGACCATTATGATCCAAGTAGTTGAGCACAAGTAGTTAATACGCTTTAGCTCAGATCAAATCGTTTGAGTAGTACCTATGTTCCGTTCCTTCCATGGCTAGATCAAATCTCTTGGCCGAACTTTGGATAGCAAGGTCTCCTTTCTCTGATAATCGGAGGGTTAAAAAAAAGTATACCATTACTATTTCTCTGTTCGATATCTGACTTGGTTGGACTAAACATGACTACTCTACTAGTGGATCCTTGTTTATAATGTTTAGTATTCATGTAATCATGTGGTATTTGACTGGATTTGTTTTATGCTGATTGTGTTTGTATGTATTCTAAATGTGCTTCACTAACATGGATTCAGTTCTTGGTATTAGGAGATAACATATTTGGATCAAGTGCTCCTGATGCTGCAGAATCTCTGTTTGAAGCCTTTGGTCCTGCCATGGAATCAGGACTTCCTTGGGCTGCTATTTTGGGAAACCATGACCAAGAATCAACTATGAATCGTGAAGAATTAATGTCCTTAATCTCCCTTATGGATTATTCAGTCTCACAAATCAATCCATTGGCTGATAGTCTTAGTGATTCTGCTAAAATTGATGGCTTTGGAAATTATAACCTAAGAGTATATGGTGCCCCAGGTTCCATTCTAGCAAACAGCAGTGTTTTGAATCTTTTCTTTCTTGACAGTGGCGACAGGGCTGTTTATCAGGGAATTCGAACTTATGGATGGATCAAGGGCTCCCAACTTCAATGGATGCGTCGTGTTTCTCAGGACCTCCAGGTAATAACAAAGTTTTAAACTGTCATGGGTAGTTAGGCCCTTAGTTTATTAAAAAAAATTGCTAAATGGTCTATCTTAAAATTTAATACATGACAAGGATTCAAGACTTCGTCTAATTCATGTAACCTACCCACCTAATGGGATAGCACAGCATTTTGTTATCATTGTTAGCTAGTTATGCAACCTAACCTAAATTTATAGATTTGTTAATCATAATAATTTGATAATGATATTATGGAACTAAAATATATGTTTCTGTACTTCATTTTTTATATGCTTCCTAACCATGATTGTCATTGTCTTCATTGGCAGATAGTAATGGTTGCCATAAGTGGAATACTTTTCACTTATTTTTGGCTTTCATCCTTGTTAACCTACCTCCTATGAATAATAATTAAAACTTAACCCAAAAAAGTTTGAATATAAATGCGATTAATGTTACTCCTTTTATAATTTTTTTTAATTTATGTCTCATGTAATAATGCAATTACGTACTTCTTCTTCTTCTATTATACGTAGGCATGACCTTTCTTTTTCCTTGAGGGAGGTTTCCGAATTCCCACATCCCATTAACATTTTGCGGGCCACACACTAACAGGGACAAGAGCAAGATCCTCTTCATCCTACACCGCCAGCACTTGCATTTTTCCATATTCCGATCCCAGAAGTCCGACAGCTGTTTTACAAAGAAATTGTAGGCCAATTTCAAGAGGGTGTAGCTTGTTCGCGGGTGAACTCACCTGTTTTACAGACCTTTGTCTCCATGGGAGATGTGAAGGCTGTGTTCATAGGCCACGACCACAACAACGACTTCTGTGGAAACTTGGACGGCATATGGTTTTGTTACGGAGGTGGCTTTGGTTACCATGGCTATGGAAAAGTTGGGTGGCCAAGGAGGGCAAGGATTATCCTAGCTGAACTTCAGAAGGGAAAAATGTCCTGGACAAGTGTGCAGAGGATCATGACTTGGAAAAGACTTGATGATGAGAAGCTGAGCAAGATTGATGAACAAATCCTATGGAATCGATAGATTTCTAGATGAGCATGGTACTATTACTCTGCTGACTGCTACATTACACGTATAGTATCTGTATTGTATATTTGTGTAGTGTACAGTATCAGTCTTTTTTGTTCATTGTTGTTTGGTAATAACCCTCTTGTAATCAGCATTGATGGAAGTGTTTAGCTCAAATTCTTTCCTAATATCATGGTTAATGCTCATTGAAATGGTAGAGATTTGATAATGTTGCAATCTGTAATTTATATAATTACATGAAGTTAGAAGCTAATGTCGTATTGACAACACGACGAATCACGATCAAACACTAAACACAACTGAGTAGCATAAACATTTCGAACCACGATCAAACACTAACACACAAGTGAGTGGCATAATGGAGTGATTTTCAAAACTCTAAACTTAACAGGTGTCCCTCGGTGAATTTCGAGTGTTAGATTTAACTCTAACTAATAACTGGCATTTATATTTAATATTAGAACAGCAAAATAATACACGAGAGAAAAAAATGAAGATAAAGGAAAAGGATTAGACGAAGTCAAAATTCAGGGCAAGTAAATAGATAATAAATTATTATATATATTAAGAAGAGATAATAGATTATTTTCTAATAAAAATAATTTTCAATATTTTTTTGAATAAATTCTAAAAACAAATTTATCAAACATGATTTTTCAATTGCTTACCTGCAAAACAATTCTTAAAAATAGATTATTAAACAAGTTTATTAAATTTTCTTCTTCAAAGAAATTTTTAAAAATTAAGTTTTATAAACTAAAAGATAAACACAATTAAACAAACTCGTAATATCATTCTTCGAAGTTGTTGTTGTAAAGTGTAGAGCAGACAAATGTTAATAAATTAGTAATTACTATTGGGTTAACGCGTGCGTTGCTTGTAGTATGAGTATATATATATATATATATATATATATATATATATTCATAATATTTTGAATATTTTGTATTTCTTTCAATTGAATTTTAAGTAATAGATTTTGATTTAGATATTACTCCTTCTAAAATAAAATGAATAAAATTGGTAATTGATTAGTTGATGTATTTGGTTGAGAATTTAGTTCAAATAGATCAATTTTTGCACCTATCATTTTTGCTTATATTTCATCCCAGAAAGAATATTACATTTAAAAAAAAATCATATTTATATAGGTGTTCACATGTTGGTTTGGTATTGGCCAAACCTGAACAAACCCAACTTAGTAATAAGCAAGTTGGTTTAAGTTGATTTATCAAGTTCCTGAACAAACCCAACTTAGTAATAAGCAAGTTGGTTTAAGTTGATTGAACAAACCCAACTTAGTAATAAGCAAGTTGGTTTAAGTTGATTTATCAAGTTCGTGAGTGATATTAACTTTAATTCATTAAAAACTCAATCAATATTTTTGTTAATGTAAAATATCATGAAGCATAAATATTCTATATACTTTTATTGTGTCACATTTATATATATTTTTTTGTTTTATGCCATTATTTTAGATGTTGTAAATATGTTTACATATTCATCTTTTTTTATTTTAACATATCTAAAATTATTCTCTATTAATATATTTTATAAATTTGAATGAAAATTGATCTTTAGTAAAAAAAATGAAATAAAAGACACATAAAACTAAACTATATCAATGCAATTCAAATCAAAGTTATTCGCCAACTATTGGTTATGACATTACAAATAATCCCACAAATTGGCTGAACACCAAATGAAATACAATGAACGATCGTCACCTTATTGGAAGACACTTATACTATCAATTGGTTCATAAAAGCAAAACAATAAGATAACTATTTTCATATCCATATGCAATGTGTAATAACCTATCTCACTGCATTAGAAATATTTACAAGATTAGAATGTTATTAGATTATTAAGAATTTTGTTAAACATCATACATTATTTTCTAATAATATTTATGTTATATTCAAAGTTGGGATGAATAAGTGGTAGTATTAACAAGTACAAGTGTCAAAAGAGAAAAATATGTTACTCTTCTTTTTCTCCCTCTCACTCACGATACACCAACCCATTAAGGATTTTCCTTTCTTTCACTCCAATCTGATCCCGTGCATGTCCTCTTTTTCATCTTAAGTCAGTCTAAGGCAACACTGAAAGAAAATAAAGACCAGATCAAAGAATCTCAGATTCGACCCATTGCAACAAAGGTAGAAGTGTTAAGAACTAAGAAATCCGACAACTCCAACAACCCAACTCAACTCAAAAGGAAATTTTTCCTTGTCAAGAGTGATTTTTTTTTCCTAATAACTAATTTTCATGTGTGTACGTAGGATTCTTGGGCTAACTGCAAACTCGTTTTCTGTTGAAACTTTATTTAATGGGTTTGAAATGATGAGAACTTTGAAATTTAGAGTGAGGAAAATTGTGAGGTTCGATATGTATGAATTGTTGAAACTTGCATTCAATTCTTCGAAATTCATTCATTCTGCATGTACGTGCTAATAACCATAATGTGTTAAATGATTGAAAGAATGAGGGTGAAATGTTAGTGGACTAATTGGAGCGTACTTGTATTAACAATTCCCTATGAACCTTCCCTCTAGACGTTCTACGTAGACTCCCTCCGAACTTTCCCTCTAGACAATCTATTCTGATGCTGACTTGAACGTTCTCTGATAAACTCTTTCCTCTAGCTTGGCTTCCTCTGATCGAATCCTCCCTCTAACTAAATTTCCTTTGATCAAGTCTTTCCTCTGATTTGACTTCTTATGATCAAGTCCTTCCTTTGACTTGACTTCCTATGATCGAATTCTTCCTCTGACTCGGCTTCCTCTGATCGAGACTTCATCTGACTAGGGTGTCCCTCATACTGTAATCTCCCTATGACTGTAACTCCTCTTTGATATTTGACTTAGGACTAACTTTTATATACTGTTTATGAATTACTTATGTTAAAACTAATCAATTTATTGTAATTAATGTGATAATAAGGTATGCATAATATACATAATATCATAACATGTATTGTTTTAAAATGTTACGGTGAGACACTGAGGATTGTTTCATAAATGAAACATAGGTAAGGGAAGAACAATGGGGACGCCGGTTGAAGTCATGACCAACACCTACCTTACCAAGATGATACCAATTATCTTAGTGACCCAAATTGAGATAATTGAGGAGGCATTTCTCGTATTCTAAGGAAAAGGAAGAACAATTAAGGTCTGTTTTTCTTAAATAAAATTATATAATCATGTCATGTTTGAAATTGCATCTAAGGAAAATTATTTGAACTGTCCTTCCCATTTTTTACAGCTCACTGAGATTATTATCTCACCCTCTATTTTTATGTATTATAGCATATAAGAGGTCTTGAGTCTTGAACTCGAGCTCAGAGGATAAAAATCTGTAGTTGTATTATGTGAAGTTGTAATTTATCTTGTGTATTAGTACATCAAAAGATGTTTTGTAGACTATGTATTATGTAGTTACAATGACATTTCAATGAGTGTTTTTTATGAGAATTTATATGATTGTATCTGAAATATTAGAATGTATGTTTTATTGCCATTTTCTAAATACATGGCGATGGATATTACAAAATGAATAAAAAACATGGAAATGGCTTCCACTTACTTCAACTATGGAGATTGCCATCTCAGTGAATTAGGGAAAGGAAGGCTGCTGTCATGAGTTATTGGCCTCCACAATTGCTCTTTGTAAAATAAACATCTATGAGATTGAAACAGTCTAGGCCAACACTTGTATGTTGTAAGAGCCTCATATCAATTAAGTAACATAAATTATGGAAAAACCATAATATCAATAAAAATCTACTTTTCAGTCTCAAGCATCTTAAGAGCCTGCTTTACATTGGTGGGTAACGGGGTAAATAACCTGAGAAAAAAATAGTACAAAGTGAAAACATGAAATGTAATAATAATTTTGCTACCCAATACCTTAGATGATTCGACTTCAGCAATTACTTGTCTTGATGGTCTCAAACTAACACATATTAATATGCAAACTAAATTAACACATATTCACATGCAAACAATGAAAAGTTTTAACTGGAGCCACTAAGTAATGCATGTCTTCTATAAGAACAATCCAAATAAATTTTTATTAGGTAGGACATGAGACATTTTACCTGTTATCAATTCAAACAATATTAAGCAATGTTATATCTGCTGAAGTTGTTTATAAGATTTGTGTGGCTTCAAAAGAGCAAAAAGAAAGATGTTTTTTCAAGCAATGAGTGGTGTCTACTAACACTGGTGCAACCAAAGTAGAAAGAAACATATCCTACAATGCATAACCATTTTCCACTACTTCTTGTATTTCCAAATCCATGGCCACAACATGAATATTAAAACCAAGTTTAAAAAAAATGGATCATTCCATAGATAATCAAGGAGACAGTTATATAATTATTTCATTTCTACCCAAAACTCATATCACTTAAAAATAAAAATTATAAACAATTCCAAGAGAACAAGAAATTTAATTAAAAAAGAAAGGAGAATTCGTTTAACCAAAGGATCTGAAGAAAACATGATAACTAACCTGATTAGATGTGAATGTGGTACACTCAAAAGACATTATTTTAGTGATCCTGCGTCAAGAAATTTGCGGAGGTCTTGCCACTGTTTAGTTATTGATTAAAAATTAATTGCTATTAATAGAAACCTAACATAACAAAACATCTGCTAATGAATGTAAAATGGCAAAATTGCCATAAAATAAAGCTTACGATATTCCAATGTATAGATAGTGTGTTTTAATTCTAATATCTTATTTAAGCAATGTCGATCCGTACTACTCGCATTATGTCAAATTTATACATATTAGTTTTCTTGTTAATTAATTGATTGATATTTTGAATTTTTATTTGCAATATAAAATTTTATGTTATGCTTATAATAAATAATGAAAAGATTAATCTAGTAAACCAAACACCACAAAATATGATATTTTCTACGTGATATATAAGAAACTTATTTATTCATAATAATTTAAAAAAAGTATAATAAAGGGTGGATTTGTAAGATATGGGCCAAGGCCCAAAATGTGATTACCATCCCAGTCAATAGTAATAATAGCAACTGAAAAATCGTTGAAGGTATGAGAATTTTTGAATTTTGGAGAAAAAAGAAAGAAAAATGGCGGCAACGAGTGACGAAGAAATGGAGGCACTGCTCTCCACTTTCAATCAGATCTACGAGGTGCTCCAAACCATAACTAACCTTCAACGTCAACAACGGTTACTTCTAACTTGTTGATTTTTTATTTATTTTTCATGAAATTTGTAATGTTATGAATCAGGATGTAAAGAGTGATGTTTCGGAAATCCAATCGCTGAAATCAAAACACAGTTCAGAGTTAAAATTGCGTGAATCTCTTCAAATCACTTGCAATAACCTCAAAAAAGGTTTAATAATTCGAATTCGTAGATACCGTATTTCAATTTGTATAGTTTTTATTAATGTAGCTAAATTCAATTTGCAAAATTGTAGAAAATGAAGAGTTGGCAAAACTATATTCAGAATCCTTAAAGAATGTGGCTCATCAGGTGTTTCAATCAATCAATCAATCACTTATTTATTTTATTTTTTATTTAATTTTCGTTTGCATGTTGGTAAATTTAATTAATTGATACACAGCTTGATTTCCGAGCGAAATGCATGAATTTGAAAGAGGAACTAGAAAGATCAAATAATGAAGTTATCTCTAAAGAAGATGTGAGTTGCTTAAATTGATGGTTAAAGATAGAAAATTATCAGTTCTAATATTGTTAATTGTTTGAAAATATTTACTCAGTTTTTTGTGATTCTGGAGCAGGGACATAGGAGGGCTTTAAAATTGCTTCAGCAAGAATATGATGAAAAAATTGCTACTTTAGAAGCTCAACTTAAGTGAGTATTGATTGTTGTCTATACACTTCTGTTACTGAATTTATGTTTTGTTCTTTCCATGGTCATGATATTGGAAATTCAATGTGAATTTTAAAATTTCAAGTTAATTATGAATGAAATAAGTGAAGAACATTAAATTATGAATTACTCCTTTATTAGCAAATTATAGTTTAATTGATATACATATTATCCGTTGTAAATTAGTTTTACATTGATATATAATGAAAGTCCTTTATTTTACCATGTCATATTATTAAGTTTAAAATTCATTACAAAAGTGAGGTGATGTTACAAAATACTACTTGTTTTTTATTTTTAAGCAAAAGTGTTGATGTATTTAGTCTAAAAGTTGAACTAAATATAGGAACACTTTTGTTTATAAATAAGAACGAAAGTAGTACCCATTTTCATTGAATGTTAGTGTAAAATTAATGTATATTGGTATTTATGTCTCATTTTTTAAGAAAATTATGCTCACCTCATTTATGACATGCTTCAATAATTCTTCCATTTATTATTGGGAAAACTTTACTCACCTCTCTCAAATTTGTTTAAATGAAAGTGTACACACACCTATCTTTCACATAATAGAGACGAAGTGTGTGTAATTGAGTGGAATCAATGTCTTTAACATAATAGAGGATATACGTGTCAATTATTAATTATAACATGTTGGACTTATATTGTCTTCAGATTTTGAGTGAAAATATTAGGTTATGTTCAAATTTACTATAAGGAAATATTTTGGCTTTTATTCTCCAGATCTAACTACATAACACATTGATACTACCTTATGTTAGGGAATGTCTACATGAGAAAGCAACATATGAAGCAACCACAAGTCAACTTCATGCAGATATAGCAGCCCATAAAAATCATATGCAAGTTCTAGCAAACCGGTTGGACCAAATCCATTTTGAAGTGGAATCAAAATGTGAGGCACTTTATTAATATTTACCTTTAGAAGTATGAATTTTTCTTTAACACAAGGATGTAATATATTGGTTGAAAATTTGTTTGCTTTGTTCCATACATGGTTTGACAGATAGTTCTGAAGTTCAGGATTTGAAAGATTGTCTTATGGCTGAGCAGGAAGAGAAAAACGTCTTAAGCAGAAAAATCCAACATTTGGAAAAAGAATGTAAGCTTGAAGTCCCATTCCACTCAATTCAGAACAATTGTACTAACACAAAACCAGTTTATTACTTTGTTTGATCATTTTCATATTCTATCATCTTATAAAAAAATAAATGGCAATTATCTTTCTGTGTCCACTGCAGTGCTGCTTTTTAAGGTCAAGATGGTTGACCAACAACAAGAAATGACACCAAATTGGCAGGTGGAAACACTTAAGCAGAAAATCATGAAACTTAGGAAGGAGAACGAGGTCCTTAAAAGAAAGTTCTCTCATATTGATGAGGGCAAGTAATGATGAAAATAATCAAGACCAGCAACTTTAACACCATTTAGTTAGTGAATGCATTTCATATTTTCAATTTTTTTTTTAATTTGTGTTAATTTTAATTGTTAATAAGGAGATAAATAATTTTTAAAGTGAATAATTTTGTCTACGTTTGTAGAAACAATGAAAATGACAAAATATTTTTTTTATTATCAAATATACATCGTCATTAACTAACATTTTATCTTTCCTCCTCGACATTAGTTCATTTCATTGATCTCTCATCAAAGTAAAATGAACTTATTTTTAAAAACAAAAATACAAGTATTTTTACAAAGTTAATGGATTTTAAATTCATGAGAATACGACGTATCTGAAATCCGGATCGTTTGTTATAGATTTTAAAAGAATTGATTTTAACTTTATATTTCTAAAAATGATATTTAATGATGACTTACTTAAAAATTGTAGAAATTATGTTGGACTTATTTAATACATATTATAAAAAAAAAATTTAACAATTCAATGTCTTAAATATTCATTATTAGATATTTTAAAATAATAAGAAACATTTTCTTAAAATATAGTATGGTTCAAAATTATTTTTTATGACAAACTTCTCAAAATAGCTTCTTATTTTAACTATTTTTTGAAATTTCATTATTAAAAAAAAATTAAAACAAATAATTGAAATACTTAAAATAATAATATATAATAAACTGTTCAAACAAATTTAATTTCATTTGAAATTTTATTTTTAAAATTCTTTTTAAAAAAAATTATAACAAAATACGATAAAAAATTATTCTTGAAAAAAAACAAACAATATATACAATACTTTATAAGCTTTATAAGCATTACAATTTGCAACCAAGCCTTTCCGTTGATGTACACGAAAAAAAGTAAGCACAAATAGATCAACCGTAGCAATTTTGAGTACCGATTAAATACTTGTTGAAAATATGAATAACAGTTATTAGAAGGTGAATGCTAACTAGTCCCTAAAGGCAATTTTAAAGAGTGAATGTAAAATATTTGTCTTGGAAAGAATGGAGTCCGCTAAAAATTTAAAGTTGTGTTTTTCCAATGCAAATTATATTTAGATTCTTTAAGATATGGTATTAAGATACGTGTTAGAAAAACTTTTAAAATGTATTTGAATAGTGTTATGGGAAATTATAAGAAAATTAGCATTCTAGATATTTTAAAGTTTGTTGCTTGAATAAAGGATTTGTTAAATTAAAAATTGAGTTTTTTTTTTTATAAATTTCAAATGTTTTGAGGTAAAAATGAAAAATAAATTTGTGTCAAAATTGAAATTTTTGATAAGTTGAGGTATAATTTTGAAATTTTTTAGGAACAAATTTGAAAAAACATTAAAAAAATATAGGGATTATTGCAAATTTTAAAACATATAAGGTCAAAATTGCAATTTTGAAAAATTATAGGGATCATTTCATGGTTCATATATTATAAATAGAAGAGGAAATTTAAAATTCTTAGGTTTTAGGTAGTTTTAGAATTCTCTAAATTTTGCTTTGACAAAATATCTCATGAAATCCCTTCATTTTAAAAATTCTCCAATTTTTTATATTCAAATAAGGTAATTTGCATCGAAGAATTTGAATTCCCTTAAAAAATTACATTCTTTAAAAAAATTATCTCATCCAAACACACTCTTAAAGCTCGTTTGATCGACAAAATAACAAACAAGATATAATATAATTATTATATCTTGTCTCAGTTCAATGTTTTATGAACTAACATAATATGATAAGTTATTACTGAACACTATCTTATTATGTCTCTCTAATTATAATTATTATTCTGAATATGAGTTGTGATAAATATAAATTAAGAAACAATAGAAATTTATATTAAATTTAAAA
>JBBPBP010000002.1:11928026-11940195 GCA_037974735.1 Cicer chorassanicum
TAAAATTAAGTTAATAGACTGCAAGGACTATTTAGCCTATTTTTACTATATAATAATTATTAATTTATTTTATTAATTATAATAAATATAACTTTTAAATACATTATTTCATATATATATATATATATATATAAACAAATGTGGGAAAAGGGAAACTCAACCCTTGTCAAAGGCAGGATCATGATTTCAAAATTTAATCTTGACAAAGAATCGAAAACAAGTCTGAGATTTTCTCGATTAATTTGAAACAAGGAATAGAGGAGGTAAAATACGTCTTCTCTACTCATTGATATACCTAAAAGTTTGTTAAAGAATCTCCAATAATACAATCTATCATGAATATTTTAAATAGACTTTACCAAATTATTTTGAAGTAATTCATTCATCTTAAATTTATTTTCAACCTTAAAGACTTTAACCCACATAATATATTTAATGATTTTTTAATCTCATAGTACACCCTTTGTACCGTTACTTCATTGGCCACCCATAATGACATAGTGGTACGAGAGTATGACCAAATTTCCCCTCCTTCCACTTCATACTAAAAGTTCACCTTACAAAATAAATAATGTTTGAAACATATAAAATAATTAATAAAAATATATTAAACTAAACAAATAAGCATTATTATTTTTTATAAACAAAATTTATTGATACCGAGTATAAAGGATATTCAAAAAATATATTAATAGATTAATGTAAGGAATATAAGATTGGTTTAGTGACCGTGGCAAGTAAGTTAAGAAACAAAGTGTTAAATAGGTCAGAGTTCGATAATAATAATAATAATAATAATAATGTGTATTTAAATTTATACATTCAATTTGGTTTGGTCTTATAAAACGAATCATTAATTTGATCTGATTATTTTTTATAATAGAAAATTCAAACACATTCAATAATATTCGATTTTATATTATTATCATTTTTTTTTCTTTTGGTTTGTGATTTTGATTTCGATTAGTTGGGATGTGAATATTCCTATGAGATGAGAGTTTAAAGGATAAAAGAAATAAAGAGAAGTAGTAGGATGGAAGGTTCCCTCTATTTTACATGAGATTTTTCACGTTTCTTTAAACTAAATATGGAAGAACTAAAAAATTGTGTTTGGAGATGATTTTCGAGTATTTTGGAGGATTTTAAATAAATTTGGAAATCCATTATTTTCCTTTATAATAATCTCAAAACAAAAAATATTTTTTCTTTAAAAATGTGAAAGATTTCAACTTTTTTTCAATTCTTCTCTCTCGCATGTCCATTCTCTCTTTTTCTCATAACTCTCAAACAAAGTCTAAAAATAATATATAGAATTTTATTGCTTAGGTGTTATTAAATCATCCATCTTTTATCCGCTTACCCTAATGTGTAATGGGTGACTCTTTCTCTAGCATGTTATCATTCATAGTAAATTACTCTCTAGTGAATTATAAAACAAAAAAAATTGAATAATGCATATCAAAAAGGGTAACTGATCACATTCAATCTTTGTAATCTAAATAGAAAATTAAGTTTATCTCCTAATTGTTCTTTGACTAATCAATTGGGTCCCTCAAAATATAAATGTCGGGAAAAACTAGACCAATGGTCCTTTAACTTTTATTTTGCTAAATTAAATTTAGAGTGAATGGATGATGCCTCAGTCTATAGTAGGGAAGATCTTAGAATTCATTGATCACCTACAAAGCTCTTTAACCAAGATTGTCTTAAATATTTTAGAGGTCTTATTCTTATCTTAAAAAGTGGACTCTTTATAAAAAGAAGCACTAAAAATTCAAAATGAACTATTCTCAATTTAAATTATAAATAACATAAAAAAAACAAAAAAAATAAAACTTATAAATAACCTCTATAACATTGAAATCTGAGCTCTTTTTTGTTTCTAACATATGATTCTGTTTCTAGATTCTAGGTTTTTTTGTTTTTGGGCCCTATAGTGCAAGTTGAACCTTTCACTCTTAATATTTTTTGAGCTCCATAATATTCTTAAAAAAATTTAGGCCCTTGGACTGCCACCACAGACCCATGACCGGCCTTGCCTTTAACGTAATTTAATGTTTCAAACAAATTTGTTATGTTTTTTTATTAAAAATTATTTACAAACTAATTCATTCATTCTCAATTTCAGGTACAAATTTGTTACTAAAAGTCTCATTTGACCATTTAAGGAAGTAAAAATTACATCTTCAATTAATCTAAATTACATGATAGTTCACTAGTGCAGAATGCAAATAGTTTTCTTGATTTTTACACCAATTTTTACAAAAAAACAGGTGTAAAATGTTCTCAAGGTTGCAATTTTGTAAGTACGTGGTGTTTTTAATTTTTAGCAGGGTAACATTAGACACCGATTATTATAAAAACAGGAGTAGAATGTGTATTATTTTCAAAAAGAAAATTAAACAATTTTAACTTTAGATACCTGTTATTTAGAAAACGGGTGTTAAATGTTTTTTTATCTTTGTTATCCAAAAAAACAGGTGTAAAAAGGTGGAGCAGGCATAAATTATGAATTTATTATACCCCCAGTATACTAAAAAATAGGTGTCAAATTTAAATCCTATTCATTGTAACCCACACCTACACACTAATTTCATCTCCCCACCAACACACCTATGATTAAATATTCTTTTATAATATATGCGCATTAAAGAATAAAATAATTGATTTAATTAACTATATTTTGTTTAATTAATTAAAGCAATTCATAAAATTTAAAAAAATGTGTCTGCAAAACTTATTCGCCTCATGAAGAAGTCAAAATGATTTATTTTTCTTCTATATTTGCAATCCTACTTGTTTATAAGATTGTTCTACGTAAAACAGTTAAAATGGTCTACCTGAATCTTAACAGGTCAGCCCTAGCAAGCCTCAAAATATTACTATCCAAGTCCAATCCTATACATGCTGCGGGCTACCCCATCCTAAATGGGCCTAATCTTATTGTTTTGCAAAAAGAGGGGTTATTATCGGTTTACATACACCCCCATCTTTGCAATGCTGTGTTCCAATGCAATTATTATTAATTTTATCTTTTGTAAATTCCAATGCAATTATTCGTATATGGGAGTACGATTTTAGTTTTTTATTTTTACATTTTAGAGTTGAAAATTTTACCCCATACCCCCTAATTATACTTATACCCCAAAAATAGTAGTGAAATCACCGTTTTGCCCTCCCTTATATATTAAGGGTCCAAAAAAGAATTTTGATAACTTCCGGAAACCTTTTAAGAAGATTTCTGGTACACAACTGCCTTCCAGAAAGATTTCTGGTACACAACTGCCTTCCGGAAACATTGGTTTGAAGATTTTCGGTACACAATAGGCTTTCGGAAAACTTATTTCAAGTTTTCCGGTACACAACAAAGTTCCGGAAACCTTGCTTTCAAAGCTCTCCGGTACAATACATAAAATTCAAAAAACTTAGAAAAAAAAAACAAAAAAAAATAGTTGTGTACTGGAAACCTTGTAATTGAGTTTTCCGGAACACAATTTAACCTTGTAATTGAGTTTTCCGGAACACAATTTTTCTGTACTGTACCATAGAGCTTTGAAAGCAAGGTTTCCAGAACTTTGTTGTGTACCGGAAATCTTCAAACCAAGGTTTCCGGAAGGCAGTTGTGTACCGGAAATATTCTTAAAAGGTTTCCGGAAGTCTTTTTTACGGCACCGGCATTGATGAAATGGTGAAAAAAAAAATTTACTCTGATTTTAGTGAAATAGTAAAAAAAAAAATTGGAGGATATTTTTGCCATTTTGAAAAAAATTTGGAGATACAGGGTAAATTTTTCTTTAGAGTTTAAAGACCCGATCTATATGCTAATGCAGTTTTTACGGCTTTAGCTCTACAATCTATTAGAAAAGTTTACTTACCTATACTCCCATTTTTATATTTATACCCCACAAATTTATAAAAATGTCAAAAATATTCTATACCTCCAAAATTACTATTTTTTTTTTTTTTTATATTTCATCATTTTCAGAGCAAGTAAAAAAATTTCTGGTAGGTAAAATTTTTTCGGAAAACTATTTAGAAGAATTCTGGCACACAGAGTGCTTCTGAAAAACTTTTAACAAGTTTTGTCGGTACATAAGGTATTTACTGAAAAACTCAAAAAAAAGATTTTCGGCCCAGAAGAAACAAATGTGTTCGAAAAACTTTCTTCAACTTTTGCGATATAGAAGTGTTTTCGGAAAACTTTATAGACAAGTTTTCTTACGCACCTTTTTTTTAATACACTATAAATAATAATTAATACACCATAAATATTTTTAAATGATAATACATCATAAATAATTAATAATTAATATACCATAAAACACCCTTAAATAATTAATAATTAATATACCATAAAACACCCTTAAATAATTAATAATTAATACACTATTAAATAATTAATACACCATAATAATTAATAATTAATACACCATAAATCATCGCTTTCTACGGACGAACTCTTTTCGGAGTAACCTTCATAGACGATGAAATTCAAAGTCACGTATTATTCTTACAACTTGCCGTCTCTACCTCTAGCCCTACCCACCGAAAAAAATTAGTTAAAATCAAATGAATTAAATAAATACTAATATAATAAAAAATTAAAATAAAAAAATTAGTTTAAAAAATATTTTTTTAAAAAATTAAACAACTATCGGAGAACTTAGTTTTCCGGTAGCTTTCGGAAAAGTAACGTTGAAGTTTGTCGGTAGTGTATTTTTTTCGGAAAACTTGAAATATGTTTACTAATAGTTTCGGAGAATTTCAAAAATAATTTCCAGAAGTGATATTCTGTACTGGAAAATAAAAAATTTGACACTTATGTGTTCCGAAAATGTTGCATCGAGAAAATGAAAAAAATAGTGACTTTTAAATATAAATGAAGGTATTTTAATCTTTTCCATTATATTTTAGGGTACATAGATAAAGGAGGAGTTCCACGTTAAAATTTTCAATCTATTATTAGCTTTTATATACATGTGCTAACTTTTTAATTGTTCAGAGTGGATAAGATTTAGGGAAATTGGTGTCTCGCAAGTTCGCAACTCTATGTCAAGTGATTTTATGTTTAATATTTGTTTATGTGTATAAATAAATATTTTATAATTAATTATTAATTGTGATTAGCAATTAATTTTGGGGTTAGGAAATTTATTTAATGCATCTTTTATGGCATTCCTTTTTTCTTTTTTTGGGTGAAAATCTTTTTGGCATTCCTACCTATAACCAAAGCAAAATATTGCTCACCATCTATAATTTATGTTCGGGAAATCTATACTTATATATAAAAAGAGAATGCATTATTTTGGTGTGGTTTTCTATTCCAAATTTATCCACAGATTCAAAATATTTAATTTATTTGTAACTTTGTCCTTCTATATTTAAATCAGTAACTGAACTTTTAATATATATATATATATATATATTAAAGAAAACACCTTTTTTATTTGGGGTAACATATTTTTAATTCCTAAATCTTAAAAGTTTTTCACTTGATACAATGCTTACTTATAATTAACTAACTGTTTACGATTAAATATATCCAAGAATGATATATTTTTGCAAAAATAATATTATTATTGGTACACAAATATTTTGATATTTTATAAAAAATTAAAACACGACTCTCATTGTATTTTGTAATATAATTATATTTATATTTCGTTTTGTGTTTCAATAATATTATTTTTTTCGCATTTCACTTAAAAATAATTGCTGACAATTTTATTTTTATATGTATATATATTTGTGTATACCACGTCCTACTACATTATTAGTAAGTATATAAAATATATAAATACTTTATTAATTGTAATAAAAATTACAAATAAATAAAAATAAAATATGTATATACATAAATACTTTATTAATTGTAATAAAAATAAAATATGTATATATACTAGCGTAATAAAAAAAAGGACAAACGAACTTGACACTAGTCTCCAAAGTAGTGAAAAATAAAATACAAAATCGTATTTATGCACAAGGCACGCTGAATTGGCACATACTATACAAGTAGTACATTGTTTGGACTATGCTGTTGTTATGGTGTCCCTCAATACAATATAATGCATTGGTCTATTCCTAGGCCAGCACAAAAATGCATTATTTCTGAAGAAACATACACTGATGTCTATTTTGATAGGTCTATTTTCACTCTAGTAAAGGCACGCTACTAGTTATTTTGTTCCAACTAGTCAGTGACCTATTTTGGTACCTTATATAGACACATAGCTAATAGATAGGCTTTAATTTGTTTTGTTCTATTTCTTTCTTTCTTTCTTTCTTTTCTTGCTTTGCTACAAAATACAAATCATGTTATGCTCAACTGAGTCCAGATAAAGCTTTTTGTACATCAATTATCAGCATATGCGGACATATACTTGTGTCACCATCTTTGTGCTACATTTTGCTTTTTATATCTGTCAGACTCAAAAGTTGCAAACGGGATACCCGGAAACAGATAAACAAATCCTCAACTTCGGATTGATTCGTTTCAAGAATCCATATCAATATATAAATTAAAAAACTCAAATTTTTGAGTATTTTTTTATTATTAAAAAAAGTTTAGATTAGTTGGATTCTAATAATCTATCATGGTCATGACAGATCTCAAGGTTCAATGACCTCAAGGTTCAATAAATTTTAGTCTCTATAAAATTTTAAAATTTTATTTTAGTTCCTAAAAAAAATCTCAATTGTTTAATCTCTAATTTATTTTTATTCTCTTAGTCCTTATTTTGAATTTTTGTTTGTAAAAAGATAATATTTTTGTTCCCTATAAAATCATAATAGAGATTAGAAGTGAATAAATTTTTTTTAGGGATTAAACTTAAAATGTTGAAATATTGTAGTAATTAAAAATATATTTAATTCAAAATTACTCTCATTTTATTATATTATAAAAATAAAAAATTTGGGGCCCTGTGCTATTGGGCTGCTAGTGGTTTTGGGTGTATTTCCTCAAACATAAGGTTGAAGTTTTTGCCAACTTTAAGGTGTCGAAAATAGAGGTAGAAAATTAGATGGGTAGAAAAATCAAATATTTGTGGATAGATAATGGGACAAAGTACAATAACTCAAATTTTCTGAAATTTTGTGCGGAACACGTTACTCAAAGGTATTTTTTAGTTTGAAAGACACTACAACATAATGGTGTGGCAGAAAGAATGAACATGTCTCTAATTGAAAGGGCAAGATTTCTCTAATAGATAAGGGCAAGATGAGCAAATTTATATGGAGCAACTAGAGGGTTTCAGTGATACTGGACATGGTAAACTAGTTTGGAAATTGAAGAAGTCTTTGTATGGTCTAAAGCAGTCTCCAAGGCAGTGGTACAAACATTTTGATTCATAAATGCTTCAGATTGGCTACAAAAGGTGCGAGTATGATTGTTGTGTTTATGTTAAGAGCCTTTATGATGTCTATTTTATTTTCCTATTATTGTACGGTGATGATATGCTGATTACTGCTAATCATTTACATGATGTAAATAGATTGAAAATCATGTTGAGAAATGAGTTTGACATGAAAAACTTGGCTGTTGTTAAGAAGATTCTTGGTATGGAAATTCACAGGAATAAGAGTGCTAGAAAATTATGTCTCTCAGAAAAACTATGTTGAAAACTGTTTAGATATATTTGATATGAGCAATTCAAAGGCTGTGAGTACTCCATTGGTGAATCACTTTAAGTTGTCGTTGGATCAATATCCAAAGACACATGCATAAGCCAAGTATATATCAAAGGTTCTGCATGCCAGTGTTGTTGGTTGGTTAATGTATGTTTTGGTTTGACCATATTTGGCACAAGCTATAAGTCAAGTTTCCAAGTTTATGTCAAAACTAGGTATCATTATTTGAAAATGAATTTAATCAGGATTGTTCCCTTACATCTTATGGTTTATGTTTGTTCATCTCATTTCTCACAATAAGACACTCTTCTCACTTGATATATATGTCCCATATACGAGGATGTATCAAGTGAGAGGAGTTTTAAAATGAGAGGATAAATTTTTTTACCATACAAATATATAAGAATGATCATGATTCAAAGTTATTTATGTGGCACATGATCATGTAAAAAAGAAAGTAATATTGACATTTGTTAGTTGAGTTAAAATTTAAAGACACAAAAGATTTTAATCCTGATCATTTTGTACCGATGTGACATTTGCGAGTAAGAATTTTTTACTAAGAGGGATTCAGATTGTGTGCAATAATTACAATTATATGACTTTGCGCAATTATAATATTTTGATTGTCTGATCAAGATTGAATGATTTAAATTTTTACATTGGAATTTTTTAATTACAAAAAATTAAAATCTACTTTACAGTAAAAATTATTTAATCTTGATCAAACGACTAAAAAAATGTGTAAATACAGTTACATTACATGCAATTCAAATTGGGAGTTTGAGAAATCCTCTTGAATGGAAAATAATTATTTGAAAAATTTGTGTGTTTTAGAATAATTTAATATAAATATGGCAAAAGATTCAAGAAACACAATTTACTTCAAAAAAGGTAATCTTTTGTCCTTTTTATTATTAATAGAAAGAAAATATTGAACATCTTTTTATATCTCGATCGATAAAATATAAATGCTTTTGATAGTTTAAATTTTCTATCCACTAACGTAGAGACAAAATGGAAAGAGGAAAGTAATATTCCACCATGTAGTTGTTTATCTCACCAAGAAATCTCATTCCATATATTATTTTTTTAATGGACAGCTTTTCTAATTAAATATCATCAATTTGATTATTGATGTATGTATTTTTGACAAAAGGGGTATCAAAGATAAAGAAGGAGATCAATGACTACATTTTTATTGGGATTAGCGAGCAAAGAGAGTGGTAGCAATGATGGGTTAAGTTGGAATCGTTTTGCATGCAATAAAATATAGAAAAATGGGTAGAAAAAGAAAGGAAAGGAACATATATACTTTCATAGCTTTTCCTTTTCTCATGTTTCTTTTACTTTCTTGGCATTATGGTCACCCACTTTAATCACTCTCTTAGAATTCAGTAACAAAAGCCTAGGCCTCATTTTTCCAGTACCCTACTCTTTCTCTCCCTTGTTATGTCTACTTTCTATAAGTACTATTTGCAAGATATGGTACTACTCTTGTTTTTAATGTAATCATGTCAAGGAATTATGTATCTCTAACAAAAATACAAATTATATTTTTTATATATAATTTCATTATTCCTCTAAAATAAAACTAAGATGATTTATTGTGAGATTGATGGATTCCGTTTATCAAGTTAATTATTTAATTAATTCATTATGGATTGTTAATAATTAATTATTAAAAATTATTTTTAAATATAAATTATGTTTATTGTTATCAAGTTTTGATATTGTTTGTAAACAGACTCTGGTAAGCTGAACCATTTTATTAAGTCTAACTTATTAAATGATTTAACTAAATGGTGAAAACCCTATATGATAATGATAGTAGTTTACTATTCATCTTGCTAACTACAAAAAGGTTCACATTCATATTAAATTAAATTAATTTATATATATATATGCTATAATATTTTAATATATATACCCTGCTTGTTTTGATTATTCATTTTCTGATATTGCTGCTGAGATGACACAAATTGTTACCTTTTCAATTAATTGGCACGACAAATTAGTTTGAGTTTTTTTTCCAGATTCCAGAGTTTTATTTTTTAAAGATGCTTACAAAGCTCTTCATCTTACGGACTTGACACTTAATTGGAGTAAAAGATTTGGACAGTTGTAATTCCTCCTTCTAAGTTTTTTTTTTGTTTGGCGCCTTTTTCATAATAAGATGCCTACAAATGATCAATTGTGGACTCGTGGGTGTGTAGTGGTGTCATGTTGTCTGTTGTGCTCGCAAGCTTATAAAACTATTGCTCGCCTTTTCTTTGATTATATTTTTAATACTCAACTCTAGAAGTGGTTTTGCGTATCAAGATTGACTTTCCTCCTTTTTTTTTATTCTCGGTATATGTAGTAAAAATTGTAGCTCTTATGTGAGGGATGTCGTCCTCTCTGCTATCACTCACATCATATGGGTTATTTGGTTTGCTCACAATCAATTAGCTTTTAATAACAAGTTATTAGCGTGCATTGCAGTGTTCATATGGTTTCTTCTGTTGTATCTCTTTTAGCTAGATTATCTAAGGGTGTTGCATCTTTATAAATACAAGAATGATCTATTTTGAAATATTTTTCTATTGACTGCTCCTAAAATACTGTTATTACACAAGTTAATTGGTTGAAGTATCCTTGTAGTTGAATTAAATGTAATACTGATGGTGCCTCTAGAGGTAATCTTAACCTCTCTGTTATTTGAGCTATTTTCATGCTAAACTTTCTGCTGCTATGTATGCTATTGAGATTGTGCATTCTAAATGTTGGTTTCGTCTTTGGATAAGGTGTGACTCCTTGTTGGTCGTCCGTTCTTTTACAAGTTATATCTTGTGTCGTGAAAGTTAAAGACTAGATAGTTGAATTGTATTTCCCTTACAATAGTTTCATATTTTCCATATTTATAAGGAAGACAATACATGCGTTGATTTGTTTGAGTTTTACACTCGTTTTACTTGGTCTGATTTGTTGCCGCCTTATATTTGACATGATTTTTACCGCAATCGGTATAGTATTCCTTTTTTCAGTTTTTGTTAATTTTGCTCTCTTGCACTGCACTCTTTTTTCGAACACATTAAATTGTGACTTCTTTATTTGATGTTGTTGCAGATGAAAATATGAGTTTTATTTGAAGATTTGAATTAAGAATTTGATAAAAATATAAAATTTGTTGAAGATAATTACTAATTTTTTGAGTTTTGTTTGAAAATAACGATTAACTTTCAAGATTTATGTAAAAAAGATAATATTGTTGACATTTTAAGAAATAAATAATCAAATCGTTATTTAAAATTAAACAAATAATCAAATTTGAAAAATAAAAATGACTGAATTATTACTTAAAATTAAGTTAAGATACCATGAAAAATATTTTGGTTATTATGGATATAGATATATATGTTGTTGATTAATAGTTAATGATAATTTCCACCGTTGTTTTCTGAATGATTCATTTCTCATTGGCTAATCATATTTGTTTATCATGACTCGTGTGTTAATTAATCCTGATGCGTGAATCTGTATTTGTATGAACCGTGTAGCTGAACCCATTTATTTAACACTGCTTTTTGTTGTCTTTGATAAAAAAAAAAAAAAAATTGAATCAAAAGACAAGGGATGATTTTCGAAGTTTGTGTGATTTGCACATAAGATACTAAAATGTAAGACCATGTCATCAAACGAATAAAATAAAAATTCGATATTTGTTTTTTCGGAATCGTACAAACCCTATGTTTTCAAATATCTTGATTTCTCACGGTTTCTTTCATGATTTGTGAAATTTAGATGTCAAACAAGCGAGTCAAACTTTAGGCTTTTCGGCGAAAAGGACGAAGCCCATCAACCAAGCCCACTCACGCGTGGGGGCCTGTGAAACATCATCCAATGTCCAAAATTTTTTAATATTTTAATATTTTGATTTTATGTTTAATAGTTATTAAAATTCACATTGAATTAAAATAAATCAGAAATGAAGGTTTTATCCTAGTTGTACAAAAAATATTTATCCTAGGTCAGCAAATTCATTTGTACGAAGTTAAATGAGAGACCAAAACCAAAAGTAAAGAATATACTATTACATGGATGAAATCTGAACTTTTTGTTTTACAAAAACTTGAACCAGAATCTACTTATAGTATATAGTAAAAAATAAGAATTAATGAATTCATATTTTTATTAATTTATACGAGATTAAATTGTAATTTTAAATATTATAATCTCATATAGTGTTGCTTAAAATTTATGTGAAAATTCTTTATTGATTTTGTGACACTTATACATACACTACTCTCTTTGATAATGTGTCATTAAGGAATTTAATTTTATTTCATAAATGATCAATTTGATATTTTACTATTTTAAAATAAATTGAGAGTTTATTTATACCAAGCAAATCTTCGTATAATTATCTCAAAATGATTGATTTAATTTTGTTATTACATTCTTGATTTGTGTTTGAAATTTTTTAGTTAAATTTGTGAATATTTGGTGTTAATTATATTTGAGAATCATGTGTTATTTTGAACAATATATTATTTGG
>JBBPBP010000002.1:11953629-11979732 GCA_037974735.1 Cicer chorassanicum
CAATTGTGATAGATAGAGAAATCACAATTTTTTCAAGTATATAAAATTACTTCATAAATTATTTACATTTTTATGATAGTGAGTCATTCTTCAATTGTAATAAATCGAGAAATCACAATTTTTATGATAGTGAGTCATTCTTCAATTGTGATGGATAGAGAAATCAAAATTGTTTTCAAGTATATAAAATTACTTCATAAATTATTTACATTTTTTAGCATTTTTGTTTATTTATAAAAAATTATATGAATGTTATTTTAAAAGAAAAAAAATTAAATAGATTATAAGGACAAATTTGTCATTTTATCAAAATATAAATCATATCATCTTGTTATCTGATGTATATCAAAGACTGAATAGGATAAACTAATTTTATCAAGTTTGTTATCATGTGCACATCAAACAAAGGACATGATAACTCTTTATCCTATCCATATCATATCCCGTCTCTATCCTGCTCCTTATCCTATCCGTGCCTATCCTATCCGGTCCATCAAACGGGCTCTAAAAGTTACATGCAACTATAAATTGTTTATCTTTCTTTATTAATATATAAGGGTAAAGACTCCTTTTAGTTCCTAAAAAAATATGTGAAAACTAATTATGTTTTTTAAAAAATAAAATCAATATTTAATAACTATGAAAATAAACTTGGACAATTTAGTTTGTACGTGAACAATATTTGAAAAAGGGACAATTAATTCTCTAACAATGATTAAGAAGGACAACTTGATCATTTATAATAATTAAAAAGAGACAATTAGATCACCGCAATATTAGAAAGTTTCTAAATAATTTCTTCTTCAATAAATCGTATATTTTTGTATTTTTTCCTTTAACTTTTAGGTAACCACCATCTATATATGATTATAACCATGAATTAAGTAATGACTAATTTGATTTTGGTACACTACTGATAGCATATTTTAGATATGTTATTGATATATTTTTTTTTAATTTTTGATATTTAATTGAATAATTCTTTCTATAGAGTGACTTTGTTTGAATACTAAAGAAAAATATTATTAAAAAAGAATGATATCTAGATAAAGAATCTCTTTTGTGTTGCATGGAGTAAATTGTCTATTTCTAATTATTGTCAAAGACCTATCATATATTTTTCGTTTTAGTGGTTCAAGTAAAGATGAAATTGTCTAAATTTTATTTTCTTTGGGACTTAAAGTTGCTTTAAATTTTCTCAAAGACCAAATTGGGTCACAGATTTTTTGTGAAGGACTAAAAGGGTCTTATTCCTTGTTTACACCTAAAATTAAATAATTTGTTAGTCAAGGACGGCAAATGACCGAATTCTCCTTAGCCGAGGGAGGACCAAGTGTGCAAGAAACAACCAAATAGGAGTTAGTCGAAGCTTTCTCAAGTTTGCAGGCGTCCACAAAAGGTCGCAAAGGTTTAAGATTGAGTTAAAGCTCAACGTAATATGATAATTTGGCAGTTGTGCTCATCTTCCACGTATTTAGTGTCACTAACGATCAACAGGGCGACACAATTGAAAGGAAAAATCACGAACACATATTATTTATGGGACATGCCTAAGAAATAGGAAAGACGGCCGTGGAGCACCCCTAATTTCCCAAATGGGAGTTAGCATGTAGGTCTAGTTTTACCTATAAATACCAGTACTTTTATTGTTTTATACACATACTATCATTCAACAAGCTTTTTAAACATTATCTATATTTTTATCAATTTACTTTACATTATGCATTTGTACTTCATTAGCTTAAATGCCAACATCGTACTTAGCACTCTTTGTATTAGTTAAGGAACCCATAGATGGGGTACATAATTCCTTCCTCAACATAATCGTTTAAAGCAAAAAGAAATCATAAGTTTAGAGTAGTTAGCCATTCCCTCTGCTAATTCTTAATTCCAAGAATAAATTTGGCCTAATAGGACACTACGGTAGCGACCATTGAAAATTTCAATTCGCCAGATCACAATTACCTTTCGCGAATGCACTTGCATTCTTGTAAAAATCTCAGTAGTATGGAACAACCTTCAACATTATCAGCGTTGAAAAATTCAGGTGAGCATATGTCCAATGATCCTCCTAAAATGTTAGGAATGCCTACATCTGTGGTTGTTCCTAATGCTTCTTGAGATGGGCGATTGATTCACCTGAGCAATCAATGATTATGACTACGTCTTTCATTAGACAATAGATTGACAGGGTGATAGATCATATCATGTATCAAGTCTCTCAACAACGTGTTGACATTGTTAATCCCATGGTTTACAATGAAGTTCAACAAGCCATGGAGTTGGAGACAAAGCGAGCCAATTCAGGTGATAATTTGTCACTTCTATAGTCTAAGTAATACAAGCGAACCTAGGTCAGACATACATTGTAACTCAAAATTAGTCGATCATTACAACGATAGGACCTCCCCAGCTAACCATTTATTCCTTACAATTCTCAACCTAGTACTTTTACAACCCTAAGGGGCACCTATTGGTGAATGATGTGTATAATCAATCTAACCTTCAATATGGTCAAGTACATATGTCTAGGAGGCCACCTAAAGCAGTAGGTGAAATTGGAAGTCCGCAAGAATCGCCTTATGGAAATATTTAATAGGCGAACAACATGTCATACATTGGACGACAAACATTTGACCCAAGAGTTGGAATGTTTATACTAGTTGCAAAGTATCCGTCTCAGTAGCCATGAGGTTATTACCTACCTAGATTTGTTAATCCCACACACACCTGCCACGACCTGATGAACCTTCACCTAATCTGGTGGGTTCAACTTAACCAAAACCAAATGTGAGTCATATTGTTGAACAAACATGGATTTCTAATCCACTTTACTAGTATAATACACCAATGGTTCCAATCACTCTTGTAAGAAACTTTGTGGAACTTAACCAAGAGAAGTTATTGGGGGAATCCTCCACCTTAGGTACAATTTCAAGAAGATTTCTAGAACTTCTGAAACAACACATGCTGCTATCCAATTGTTTTTTAGGCTAACAATTTTTTGATCACGACCTCATAGTCGATACTATTGATAGGTACTTTGGGATTTAGCTAAAACCATAGATAGACCTATGTATAAGAAGTCCTATCTTGAATGGGTGGACATATTGGTACCTCTTCCTAGAGGGTATAATTTTTTTGAATTTTGTACCTTTTTCAGAGAAGATGGAAAATCAACAATGAAGCACATTGGAAGGTTTACTTTGCAGTGTGGTGAGGAGGAACCTGAATGAATTCCAAAAGACACAATTGTTCTCTTTATCATTGACTGGAAAAACTTTATGTGGCATTCCTCTCTCCCACAAAACTCCATTCATAACAGGGCACACATACAAAGGTGTTTGCATGACATATTTTATCTGTCTAATCCCAAAGTTAAAACAACCAATTTGATGAATTTAAGACAACAAATCGATGAATCAGCTGCTGGTTTCATAGAAAGGTTTAGGAAAAATTCAGTGTTAGAACCAAGTTGGTTTGAAGAGCTATGACCCTTACTTGTTTTGATGATAAC
This sequence comes from Cicer chorassanicum, assembly GCA_037974735.1. Classification (NCBI taxonomy): domain Eukaryota; kingdom Viridiplantae; phylum Streptophyta; class Magnoliopsida; order Fabales; family Fabaceae; genus Cicer; species Cicer chorassanicum. The sequence goes on from JBBPBP010000002.1 coordinate 11,957,147, forward strand.
AAAGATCGTTTTGTGGGAACACTTTAAAGCACTTATGTTTTATTTATGTGTGCAGTTCCCTAATCCTGCATTTAAATGACTTTATGCTGCATTTTTTGATGTTTGGACAAGTTAAAGAAACAACAAGACTTTGCTCTAAAAATCGTATTTTAAGTCTGCTGAACGCGCTCTAAAACGCGCCTTTAGTAATTCTGTTGTTGCAAGCAATGCTATGATTATTTTAGCTCTCATAATCGTTCCTAGTATTTAATACTTGAAATTTCAAATTAAGTATTGAAATATTGTAATGCACTAATAGTTTGTGGGATCTAAAAAGTCAATTAGAAATAAATATATTATTGAGTAATAAAATATTATCTTATAAAAGTTCCATAAAAACTTTAAATTGTTAATCTTTCTTTTTTACTATAGGAGAGTAAAGAAGCATTTTCATTCCTCATAAAAACATATGAGAACCAATTTAGTCTATGAAGAAATACAAGTAATACTTATTTATTATGAAAATACAACGGGAAAATTTAGTCTATACATGAACAATATTTAAAAATGGAACAATTAAGTCACTAACACTGATTAAAAATGACAATTTAGCCATTTATATAATTAAAAACACATTTTGAATTCTACGATATTAAAAAGTCATTAAATAATTTATTATTCAATATTTAAAGGTACCTAAATAATTTATTATTAGAATACGGCCCGCGCATTGCGCAAAATATATTGACTTTAATATATTAATATTATTATTAATAAGATTTTAAAATTTTAAAAATAATATAATTTATTGATTTTGTTTTGTAAATTTTTTCCAAGTGTATTTATTGGAGTAATTATTATATATAGGTTTATAAGCACACATTTGAGAATATGTAGAATATTTTGGAGAATGTAATTGCAAATAATTCATATATTAAATTTTACCTATTGAATTATTATCTTAAAATTGTAGTTATATTTTAATGAATGAATAAGATTTAAAACTGTTAAAAAAATATTTAAAGATTTGATCAACTGATTTATATTTTAATGTCTTATATCACATTTCACTCATTAAAGATTATGAAAAAATATAACAAAAAGAGTATTACGTAAAAAGTATCTATACATTCAAATGTAGTAATATGTATAAAGTTAATAGTATATTAACCATGAATCATTAACGGTCTATATGATAGACCAAATAATCTTTTGAAATTAATATGTTAATCAATAATCTGTTAAAATTTACATATTTCTGATTTCTACATTATTTTAAATAAATATTAATTGCTAATTTTTAATTACTACATTATTCTAAATATTAATTGCTAAATATTCATCACGCCGTCTCATATGTGTGGTTAGGATGCATAAAATCAAAAATAATAATTTTTTCAAATAAGCTCGTAGTGAAGACCATCCTACAAACAAAGTCTATAAATAATATTTAGTATTAAAAATCTTAGAAAGTATTTTAATAAATATAATTATATACCGTAAAATCATATTAGCCATGTTCTTTTTTTACTCGTGTTGTCGTGTAATTATAATTTTTAAATGATTGAGAAAGAAATTGATCTAAATTGGCACATTCAGATGATGACACAAAATGGAGAATACCAAGTGAAAAGTAGAATTAAAAATGGCAAGACAAAATGAATGTTGTTTTAATCATAGTAAAAATTGTTGCAACTAACATTTTAATTTAACTCTAGTTGCTCTCTTAATAGAAAAATATTATTAGAAAAAATGGAAGAACAAATCTAAATTTATTGTCAAAATATTGTTAGAAAAAGATGTATATAAGTTTGTCTTTTTATATTCATTTCATTTGACCCTGTCAAAGAAATGACAAATCTAAATTTCAATGTCTTATGAGAGTTCCGTAACACCTGACTTAAAATTTTTCGCAAACAACCCGTGTATGTAGTAAGTAAAACAGATGTATAGAAACTTAAAATAGGTAGTTTTTTTTTTAAATTTTTAAAACATAAAACATCTATGTAAAAAAATAGCAAATAATTTCTGAATCTAAAATTAAACATTATTCTTTTATCTATTAAAATACACATAGTTCTAAATCTCCCTAAGACACAATAATAACACTACTATGAAATTGAATATGGACAATCTTCTTTGTGTTTTGGGGAGCCACTATACTTGCATGTCGTAGATGAGATCAAATATGCCTGCAAAAACAATACTATAACTAACAACCATCAAGGTTTTGAGAAAAATAAGCTAATGGGTAGAATATGTTAAAAATACCACTTACTCAAAAACTATTTGTGCAAAAGAAGAAAAAGATAACTATAAAATATTTTATAGATCTTATTAAAAATGAGCTATTTTTTCATTAAAACACGATTTCTTTTCATCATGATGATACTTTTCAATATTCAGTTGGAGGAAGTTAAACAATTGTAGAAAAAAAAATTGGGATATATAGACATTAATTATTTATTATTCTTCATCCAGAGAGATATGTGCTACACAGGGGTATGTGCTAGACTATTTGATTTTATGTGTCTAAAGATGAGGTAAGAAAGATAGTATAATTGTTATCATATAATATTCTAATTTATCCATTATATCACTGAAATTTAAGAGGTGCATTGAGTATATCTGAAAAATATATTGGATGACACAACATACTCCGTAGTGAAATATATTTTTCAAAAACATTGATGTATTTGCACCAAATATCTACACACACAACAGTTGATCATAAACCTATCAAAATTTATTATAATTATAAATAGAATTAAAACTAAGATGTAAACTAAAACAATGTAAAAAGTCTCACACGTTTTGCTTATCTATAATTGCGTAAAATGATCCTACAAACCACAAATTAGATGCAAGCAATTACAAAATTGTTGACAATCAAACTAACACATATTATAATAGAAAAGTTGCATAGAGACCAAAGTGTATGTGTCATTGTCTTTCAATTTCAAAATAAGCATAAGCAATACATGATACAAAATAACTTCCACAAATGGTTGTCATTTATATATTTCTTGAGAAGCGTTTAAAAAGACCAATATTTTAATTGGAGTTAAAACCATTGAAAATTTGTTACCAATAATGATGGAGGAGCAATGAGGGCCGATTAACTATTATTGATTGTACTTTAATTTATAACTCATGACACATGAATAGTTATACATGATATAAGATGCTAAATAGTAATAATAATAGTAAAATATGTGTTAAAACAAATTAGACGTGGAATAATAAGGAGGATGAGAGAGGGAGGATGAAAGAATACCTTCTAAATAGTAATAATAATAGTAAAATGTATGTTAAAGTAAATTAGAAGTGAAATAATAAGGAGGATGAGACAAAAAAGATGAAAGAATACGTTACACAAATTGTTGTCATTTATATATTTCTTAAGTAGCGTTTAAAAGGACCAAGTACTTTAATTTTTAACTCATGTCACATGAATAGTTATATATAATATTATATGCTAAATAGTAATAATAATAGTAAAATGCGTGTTAAAACAAATTGGATGTGGAATAATAAGGAGGATGGAAGAGGGGGAATGAAAGAATAACTTTTAGACGTGCCACATGAAATTTTTGTTGAAGTAACAATATTTGAATGAGATGATACAATATTAAATGATGTATCACAATTGTATTTAAAAATTCATTTTAATATATTATAATAGATTCTACATAGATACATAGTTGTTATTATCAACTAAATAATGTTTTGATATCCATTTTTACATTGGTACACCGTAGATATCCATTTTTGGATATGATATTGATATTTTTTAATTTTGAAGTATTGTTGATATTGACATTTTTGAATATTTAATTGATATTTTTTAATCGTATACGCCAATAATATTTTCTAGTGCACCCTACTGTTTGTATACGCCAATAATGTCTTCTAGTGCACTCTACTGTTCTTCTTTGCATCTTCATCAACTAAACGGTGGCGTATAGGCCAATAATTTCTTTAAATCTTTCAACAATCCGTCTTCCCTAAACACTCATAAACCTTATTTCTTGAAATAACCTTCTAGAACAAATCTAAACCACTATCATAAAAATGAAGACAACTCTTCAATCTTGAAAGATATAAAACTCTAGAATAATTGTCACCCTAAAACATAGATAGAAACCCATTTTAAGACTTTCGACGTGAAGTTGATCAATACCCCCCTCAATTGCTCACGTCTAAAAGAATCATCCTAAACAACTGATATCTCACCCTTGTTGTTTCTCACTCAAAACTAAAAAACAAACAAGACTTGAACCAACATAAGTTTTTAATCTTTTTCCTGATCTTGCATGAATGAACGATAATGAATAAATGAAACAAATCACTATTTAAAGAACACGAGTTAGTTAGTTAAAGTACAATGCATGGCAACCTAAATAATTGATTTGAAACAATCAAAAATTGATTCTATTTTGCATGTCAATAGATTAACTGTGTTGTGAACCGAATCATAAGTGTCTTAAACATCTCATGATTAGATCCTATAGCAGCATGAATCAATTTACATGTTAGGAAAGTTGATTCACCTATCATAAACAACTTGACATGATTTTAGGACCTTTGTAAATCGATTTACAAACACATGAGTCGATTAATGAAGTTAAAAATCACTTAAAAAAAGTTTTTAGTCCATTTAATAATGTTCTAATAACTTCATAACATTAAAGTAATGTTATATACATATGATAAAATGTGGTTTTTCACAAGTGCAATTAAAATTCGTTGTCTTCATCATATTCTCCAGAAACTTCCAACTGAATGAATCATAAGCTCATTCATTTAACACAAGCACCCTTTCTTCTTTTTTTTCAAAACTATAATCTATCTTTCAGGATAAAAACAATTTGGCACTTGGAGATCAAACTATAAAGGACATATATAGTTGAGCCTTACAGAATGCGCCTTATACAAGATTTTTCTATAAAGCCTCTATTAAACAATAGTTAGTTAGTTAGTTATATTAACTACTTGTTATATAAATCTTGTATCATTTGATGTAATTGAACATTTTCTCTCATTATTTAATATACTTTTCTCTAATGAAAATGGGATTGTTAAACATCTCATGCTTCACATTCTAAACACCTTCCACCCAACTACTTGCAACACACAATGCCGCAGTATTGTTCTTCCTCCTATTTGTTTTCAAACAGTTATGATAGAACCTTGTATTCAAATCACTTTCTCCATAATGGTATAATAGTTCGTTCAAATGTACCACAACTTTTTGAATGAATAGATCAATATGATCAAAGATATATATGTTCCTAATATTGATTATTTTCTTTCAACACAAATTCTTTTTCCATCCTTCTACATGAACATATTTTCAATTCTTCTCCTAACTTATTTATAATAAAATAGTAAAAGGAACAATTTTCTCCCAAGTGATTTATCTAGTGTGTAGATGAAACTCTTCCAAAGAAGGTACCAAAAAAATAGGATGATCCCTGTTGTAACATCATCAGATATATAAGAATATTACAATCAATAGATGGTGGATCTGTTGAAGAATGTGTCTCGTGCCTTAGTGCACATCTTCCAATTATATGCATCTAGTAAAAAACATAGTGGATCATCTTACATAATTGCAAGCGTCTTGCGAAGAGCGTAATTGGTATACTCAAAATAACTAACGTCAGTGAACTGAAGAAGTGTTACGGTACATGTAACGCTCCAGATTTTTGATCTAAACCAACTTTAAATATGCACTAGAATTCTAAAAATACGGAAGTGGGTTTCCTTCCGTTAGGAATAATTGCTTTTTCTTTGTTTTAATTTGGAATAAACATTTTCTTAATAATATTAAATAAACGTGATTGTTACAGCAACTCAATTGGTAGTGAGAATGAATGGACGGTGTACTTATCCCCTAGGTACCAGGTTCGATTCCCACAGAAGGCAAAAACTCGCTATTTTCAATGGGTGGAAAGGAGGGGCGAGAAGGTCTTGACTAATAATGTCGGTAACGGTAAGGGTTGGGTTGTTACATGATGATCAACTTTGTCTGCCTACATATGTTTAAAACTAATATTTTTTCATCTGAAAATCAGACGAGTGTAACGGTGTCGCCACCGTTGTCCGATGACAACTATCACGCGTGGGCGTTGAAGATGCGAAGAGCGCTCGCGACGAAGAACAAATTTAAAATTGCGGACAACTCGATCCCTGTACCAAATGTAGGTGATTTGAATTATGCAGGTTGGGAAAGGTGTAATAATCTGATGCATTCGTGGATTACCAATTCCACAGATCCTTCAAATGCGAAAAGTGTTGTGTTCATAGACAGTGCGATTGACCTATGGAATGACCTAAAAGACAGATTTATGCGCGGTGATGGAATCCGAGTTGCCTAATTGCATCAAGAAATAGCAAATCTGAAGCAAGGTGATAACAAAGTCTCTGAGTATTTCACAGAATTGAAGAAATTTTGGGAGGAATTAGAGCAATATAGACCTATGCTGCAATGTTTTTGTCCAATTGTTTGCAATTGTGATGCAATGTGAAATGCAAAATTGTTCAGATTGGAAGGTAGAGTCATACAATTTCTAATAGGCTTGAATGGTGAGTATCAAACGGCTTCTTCATAGGTTCTTTTAATGGAATCATTGCCTCAAGTGAACAAAATGTTTTCTATGATACTACAACAAGAAATAAAGATGAACTATGGAGTGTCCTCCACTACAGTTGCTACTGTTGATGATCCAACGACATTAGTAAGTGAAGTAGATGGTGAAAGGTCCTATGGTCGAGGAAAAGGTGGTGGACCTTATGGAAGAGGTAGAGGAAGTGACAAGATTTGTACCTACTGTGGTAAAATAGGTCATACGGCTGAAACTTGCTACAAGAAGCATGGTTTTCCCCCTAATTTAGGGTGTGGCAACAATTATACAACAAATTATACAGAAGTTGAGTTATACGATAAAAAAAGGAGCTACTAGTTCTATCTCAAGAGCTGAAGAAAATGGAGTGACACTCACAAAGGATCAATATCAAAGTCTAATGGCATTGCTAGAAAAGAACACAGTTGCTGATTCTAGGTGCTTAACAAATGCAATTAAAGCGCAGTCGTGTGGACATGCTGCACATGAAATAGGTATTTCACCGTATTGAAAATTAATCGATTCATCATGGATTCTAGACATAAGAGGCACACACCATATTTGCCATACTCTTGCTTGGTTTATAAATTACAACAAAGTAAATCCTATTGATGTGAAATTGCCTAATGGAAATTTAGTTGAGGCTAATTACACTGGGAGAATACAGTCAAGTGCAGACCTAGTGTTAAACAATGTGCTATTCTTACCAGATTTTGCAGTCAATTTGATATTTGTTTCTAAGTTGTTTCTTAAGCAGTCTTGCTCACTAATATTTGAATCAAACTACTATACAATACAGGGGAGGAGTTTGAAGACGATTGGTTTGGCTAAACAAATTGATGGACTGTATTTCTTACAGGAAGAATTAAAGCTATCAGGTTCTGCATCTAGTTTTCTTACTGCACTTAGTTTGAATACAAAAACAGTTTCCACTGTTGAATTATGGCATTTGCGTTTAGGGCACCTGTCATATGATAAAATGTTAGAAATGAATAAGAAACATGGCTACATTTCAGTTGGCAGCAAAACATCTTGTGACATTTGCCACATGGTTAGACAAACGAGATTGTCATTTCCTATTAGTAATGATAATGTTGTTTCTGTTTTTGATTTGGTACACCTTGATATTTGGGGTCCTTTCTCCACTAAATCAATAAATGGTTTTAGATATTTTCTTACTATTTTTGATGATCACAGTAGACATGTTTGGGTTGTGGTGCTAAAGTCTACGTCTGAAGTGCCTAGTAGAGTACAAAATTTTGTTGCTTTGGTGGAAAATCAATTTTGTAAATGTGTTAAAAATATAAGAAGTGATAATGGGCCATAATTCTTACTTACTGAATTTTATTCTACAAAAGGAATTATACATCAGAGAAGTGATGTGTCAACTCCATAACAAAATGGTAGGGTGGAGAGAAGGCACCAACACATTTTAAACATAAGTAGAGCTCTTATGTTTCAATCTAAGCTTTCCAAAACTTATTGGTCGTACTCAGTGCAACATGCAGTTTTTCTAATGAATAGGATTCCCACTAGATTGTTGGGAAACATGTCCTCATATGAAGTACTTTATGGAACATAACCTAATCTTAGCATTTTACGGGTCTTTGGTTGTTTGTGCTATGCGTCTACTTTACCTATTAATCGTCATAGGTTTGATTCTAGAGCAAGAAAATGTGCCTTCTTAGGTTACAAGTCTGATATGAAAGGCTACACCTTACTAGACACTCACGTTAGGGAAATAGTTGTGTCAAGAAATGTTCACTTTTATGATTTGGAACTGCCTTTTCAGCATACAATTCAGGACATCAAGCCTGCATTTTATGCCCCTTATCCGCTTGCACCCATAACTGGGCATACCTCTATCCTTGACCTTTGCCCCTCACATACACATGACCTTCCTTCTATTCACACAGACCCTGCTTCAGCACCTTTACCACTTGCTGATACACTAGCCATCTCTTCTTCACCCAACCAATCAATCCTTACACCTGTTCCTACTAGGGAAACTTCCAGGCATACACAAAACCAACATACCTCAATGATTATGTTTGTAACTCAGCTTCCTCCACTACCACTTACCCTTTATCCAAAGTTTTGTCTTATTCTTATCTATCCTCAAAACATCAAGCCTATGCCCTCTCTCTTACTTCAGAAATTGAGCCTCCCTCCTATGCATCAGCTAGCAAAGACGCTAGATGGCAAGAAGCCATGAAACTTGAAATTGAAGCTCTCAATACCAACAAAAATTGGTAGTTTGTTGACCTCTTTTCTAGTGCAATTCCCATTGGTAGAAAATGGGTTTACAAAATTAAAAGGCATGCTGGTGGTACCATTGAACGTTACAAAGCTCGCTTGGTTGCTCAAGGATTTAATCAAACTGAAGGGTTGGATTACTTTGACACATTCTCTCCTGTGGCTAAGCTTTCTATCATACGGGTTCTTTTGGCATTGACCTGTAATCATGGATGGCACCTCTATCAACTAGACGTCAACAACGCTTTTCTTCATGGAGATCTCCATGAAGAGGTCTATATTGTTAGTACAGAGGCGCACCTAAGAGAGAGTGGGGGGGGGGGGGGGGTGAATTAAGTGTTTAGAAATTTTCTGGTTTTTAGAGACTTAGTGGATTATTTTTCTGACTTTGTTTAGAGTATAACAAAATATAAATGGCAGAAAAATAAAGAACATAGAGAATTTATGATGGTTCCCCTTACAACCAAGGGTACGTCCAGTCCTCTTACACACCACAAGAGATTTTTCACAATTGATAGAATAAGTACAAGTCTAACACTAAGACTACTGTTACAAACTTCTAACAATCCTCCTAAGATAGCACACCATTATCTTAGTTTGCAACACTTGAAGAAAGTACACCACTTTCCTCAATTTACACAATAACTTGAATGATTTTACAACACTAGTTTTGTCTGAAATCAAGAGTACAACTATTGAGTACAATGATAACAGTCTAATATAATTTCAAGTATAATAGAGAACCGTTCTCAATGATATGACAATGTAAAATATGTACTTGAAATATGAAAGTGAGACTTTGAATAACTCAAAATATTTCAGAAAGTTTGTTCAAAGTTGTTCTAAGATCGATGTTGAGGTTCTTTAGTTAAATCTGAATCTATGAAGTATTTATACTCCTTAGACATCACTTCTGATCAGTGGCAATCGTTCCTAGAGGTTTGATGAATATATGCAATCCAGATTGAATATGAACTAAAAAATTGCATTGTTTCGTAGTTGTATTCGGCTACAGCATGAGTGTAGTCGAATACACCTCTGTAACGTTCAGATTTATTTGAAAATTTTAAGCTTGTATTCGAATACAAATCCTTGTAGTCGAATACAAATGACTGAATTTTTGCCACTGAATTGATTTTGTATTTAGCTACATCTTGTTGTAGTCGAATACAAACAAGACTTCATTCACTACACTCCTTGTGTACGTTGATGATGTTATTCTGGCTGAGACTTCCTTGTTTGAATTTGATGTGCTTAAGACAACTCTGCATGATGCTTTTCGAATTAAAAACCTTGGTGAACTAAAGTTTTTTCTTGGGCTGGAAGTTTCACGCTCCTCTAAGGGAATTTCGGTCTGCCAACATAAGTATTGTTTGGATCTTCTTGCCGATTCTGGTCTTACTGGTTGTAAATCAGTCAACATGCCCACTGTCCGATTGCATTAGGATTTCGCCGCTCCTCTCTCTGACTTCGCAGCTTACAGACGTTTGGTTGGTCGTATTCTTTACCTTACCACCACACGTCCGGATATTGCCTTCGGAACTCAACAACTTAGTCAGTTTATGGTTTCACCCATTGAAGTTCATCACCGTGTTAGTCTCTGTTTGTTGCGTTACCTCAAGCATAGCCCAAGTTGTGGTTTATTTTTTCCTTTCAACTCTGATCTGCAGATTCTTGATTTTAGTGACGCCGATTGGGGTGGGTGCGTTGATTTTCTTCGTTCTATATCTGGTTATTACTTTTTCATAGGAAGCTCCCTTGTCACTTGGAAGTCCAAGAAACAACAGACCGTATCGTGTTCCTCATCTTGATATCGATTGTCGCTTATGCGTATGTTGCCAATTTCTTCCAGCTGTCAGGTGGCAGATGTTTTCACTAAAGCATGTGGTCCTAGTGTGTTTAACACTCTTATTGCCAAGCTTGGTTGGTGGACATCTGCCACCCTCCAACTTGCAAGGGGGTATTGAGCATTGATGATGATAAAAGTACTGACTAGTAGTTACATAACGGTTATATAGTCAGTTACATAGCAGTTAATAGCTTTCCTTTCTGTTTTGCTAGTTGCTGACGTGGCTTCACATTCAGTTAAGATTTTTGTTATTTCATGCACCTATATAATGGTGGTGATGTATAGCCTTAGAAACTGAATGAATAAGATCATTTTTCCTCTTTGAGTTTTCTGTTCCAATTCTTATTAAAACATTCATTTCTTGTGTTCTTTTGTACAAGAGATGAATGATCCTTACTTTTGGACAGATAGATATCAATTCATATTTCCTTCTTGGTGGTGATGCCAAGGATGTGTATAAGTTGATCTAGTAGTTGAAGTGGCAAGTAGAACGGTGGAATGGAGTTGAAGGGTATGCTATTTTCTTGACACTATTATTAGCTTTGTTGAGAGAATTCTTCTCAACATCCAAAATCATGACCAGCTAGGTTTTGTCTTGGGTTGAAAAAGTCCAAGAGTCTTGGCTCTAGGATTTTGTTCCTTTGGATACACAACCACTTGCTTGTTTGTAATCGTAATGACTTGGTTTATTGAGAAAGTTAATAAAAGAATATTTGTTATTTGGTTTAGAGTAAACGGGTATTTTAATTTATTCTAGTTTTGTTTTAAAATTTAATAACCCGTTTTTATCTTATTTAGAATTTTGTTAATTATCATCCAAAATATTGGGATGTTACAGTTAGTATAAGAGCGGTTTGATCTAGATTAGACTGCGAAATGTGGTGGGTAGTTTTGTAGTCTTGTTGGTGCAGGTCATGTCTTTCAGAAATTCTCACGAGATGGTGTGTGATTACATACACCACACGAACCATGTTTGAAATGTTTCTTTACTGAAACATTGTGGGCTTATTGCACAAACATGCGAATCCTAGTCTTAATCGATTTGTTAGAGTGGCGCAATAGAAACATGATGGGAGACCTGAAGAAACGTTAATGGATCTTTAAGGATTTATGATGAAGGAGCTGAACTCGAGCACTTCCCACCAAGAACTTCATGAAACTAACCACTAATAAGTTATCAAATTCCTTGTGTACCAAGAATATCTTTTATACAAGTTGTGACATAGTATACCTGATGGAGTAAGAGAGTCTACACAATCTTAATAGTTTGGGAGCTACTTGGTGGCAAGTTATGGGTCTGATTAGCCAAATAGCTTGTTGATAGTAGACGAGATTTTGGTGACTAGAATGGGCCAACGTATTCCAATGTTCGGACATGCATTGAAGTAAATTCTATGTTGTACCTGAGGAGACAGATAGCCTTAGGATATTATTGAATGTCATAAGAAGATAGTTGTCTAGCATAAGAAGGTGGCCCATTAATCAAGAAGCTATAAGAATTAATGAAGCTATAAGTTATTTAATGTAAGGATTGTATGTAAACTAGTGGTTCAAACCTAGGTGAAGGAATTGTTGAGGCAATAAGAACAAGGCTTGGATTATGTTGAATTCGAGAGTTAGAACATTAAGTGTGAATTGAATGATTGTTACATGCCCAAGACCAAATTGTTTTAAGGATATGTTATAGCCTTTAGATGGTTCAGAGTATAGTCTGTAATGATTATTTGGGTTGAAGTAAGGCATTGGGCAGTAGGTAGTGATGTGGGTTGACATTGTTATGAATTATGAAAATATTGTTCTTCGGATGAAATTAATTAGTTGTTGCAAAAACATACATGTTCAATTCCAAATTGGGTGGAGAGATTTCATGACACCTTACGATAAGATTTTGGGAATATGTGATAAAGTATTGAGGTGTAGGAGGACGTAGAATAGAAATAAATTTCAAGATTAGATGTTAGAAAAGTGATATGGCTAATTCTTGATTTTACAAGAAAGACTATAAACTTGAATGTAATGTGGAAGATGAGGAGTTGAAAAAAGTAACTCCAAGTCATAGGATGTTGAGGTGAAATTTATGAGGGTTTGTGAAACACTTAGTGTGGGAAGATGTAGAATTCAGTCATGATGACGAAATTAGAACGAACGCTTGAGAACAATCTCTAAGAGGATGTAATATTAAGATTACGATTAGAAGGACCTAACTTGGTCTAAGAATAAGATAAGTTTTGAGTAGAATGATACTTTTTTGGGGAGAAAGAATGCATCATTGGAGGAAAGGTCCATCGAGGAAGGAAAATTGGAGGTCAGAATAAAATTCTCTAAGAGGATTAAGTAATGAGGATAATTGAAGAAATTATGGAATGGTTTAGGTGTACATATATACCTAGCTTGTATTGAGTAAACCTTACATTGTGATGCGTAAGTGATTGAATTGTCAAAATTTGTTGTGAGGATGAATAGAACGACTAATGGAGGTAGGTGAAACAAGAATGGCAAATGGTGCATTCCATTGGATGTTGTTCAACAAAAAGGCTGACATAATAGTAGTAAGTTGGTATATATAGTAGTTGACAGACTGATGAGTCTTTCCTCTCGTAGATGTTAAGAATGAAAATTTTGGATTTAGAAATAGTTCATGTGTACAAGTTGTAGCGAAGGAGTAAGTGGTACATAATCGTAAGGAATAAAGGATCTACGTAGTAAATCATATGGAATTGAGTTTTTAGTGATATGACAAACGATAGATTTAAATTCTTGGGGGAATAATTCATGTTGACTTTGTCGAAGTATAGGATCAAGGATGCGAGACTAGATTTAGAAGCACATTATAGAGATATACGAGCACGATGTTACGAAAGACATATTGATGAGAAGTTGTTACAAAAGCTTGATCCTCAAATGAGTGATTGGACTAAGAACAAATCGGAGATCTTGTGGTGTAAGTTTGAGTCCATAGGGGACTTGTAGCTTTGTGGGTGGTATTCTTAAGTTAGAGTATACGCTATCTAACTTAAGGAATGTGATTTTAGAGTTATAAACTCCTAGAGTAATTTTGTACGGATTGTGTTCAAAGGGTTTGAGAACATTTCAGTATGACCAAGGCGCGTTGAATGAGTCATTCTCAAAATGTTTTCTAATGTCAATTTCTAGGACAAAAATATTTGTTTGAAATTTTGTTAACCAATTATCTATTAACAATTAATTTTATATTAATTGTTTGTGCAAATTTTATTATGTTAACCAAACAACTAGATATATGTGGACTTAATCTTGCCTTATTTTAGCCATGATTTGATCTTATTATTCTAAGTATTTGATGTTGAAAAATATTTATCTACCCGTGTGGCTTATATGATTTATTTATGTTAAGATTTTACTACTCTAAGACATGCAACATGTGGCAATAATATTCAACATGTGGAAATAATATTATGATAGTGAAAATAATATTAAAATTAATTATGAACTAGATACTAACCTGCGCGTTGCGCGGTAGAATTTAATATATTACTGAATATAAAATAACAATAATATGTAATTTAAAAGTAATGTTAATTTTGTTTTACAGTAGAATATACTCAAGTGTTTATGTACTTAAAGGTAAATATAGTTTTGAATAATTATATATAAGCTAGGTTTGCTTTAGTAAAAGAAAAAGTAAAACATTGTTGACTAATACAATTTGCAAAATATATTTAAATGTGGAATTGGTTTATTCAAGCTTTTTGATTTCATTGAAGTGGGTCTTCTAATAATATATTTGTTAAATAGTTATGTATTTCTTTATTGTTAAAGTTATACATTTAGCTATAATATTTTTTCATTTTATATAATTTATATTAATTTTGAAACATTAGATTTATAAATCTATGTACTTTTTCACGTTTTCAATTTTATATGTTCATCGTAATTCTATCGATCTCACTGTCGATCTAAGTATGCACTAAATAATATTATGTACTTTGTGATATATTATAACATTCATTCATGAGTGATAGTTTGTTAAATAAAAAATATTGAAATAATTCATTTGTTAGCCTTGAAATTTTCAAATAATTATTTGACACGGTCAACAAACTTCAAGAGTGGTTGAAAAAAATTATAGGCAAGAAAAGTTTGTGAATGTTTAAGATATAGAAAGTTTCGAGTGAATAATAAAATAGTTAGAAGTTATTTATTTTCAAATATTTAATATTTTTTTTTTGTTTCAATTATGATTTGTGTTTTTTTAATTATAAAAAGAAAAAATGTTATGGGAGACACATTCAACATAGGGAAAAAAATTTATTTCCTATGCAATAATATTGATATATGAACTTGAACATCTATTATAATAATTAAAACAAGACTCCAAAATTCTTCATTGTGATGATTTGAAGATATTGGATCGTTTGTATTTTTTGTATGAGTTATTGAAATGAAAGTTTTGATGAGTAATTAGAGCTTGTTAAGTGTATTGATGAGTCATTGAATGATAAATTAAAGCTGAAATTATACAATATATGAAATAATTGTATTTGGGCAAGTGAAAAAAGTTTGCATTATATATTGAAGAAACAAAATATAATGGAATAGAAGATGAATTTGGAATGTGCCACATCACAATTTTGGTGAGTTGGCAAATATTGGAGGATGTGTCACAGATGAAGAATTTTAGAGTTTTGTTTTAATTATTATAATAGATAGATAATAGATAATAGATAAGAATTATGAATAGTTTAAGAAGGTTATTAGCTTCTAAATTATTTTATTCTATGTTGTATTAATATTTATTTTACCTATGTAGTCAGATAATATATTTTTCCTCATAGCTCAATTGCTAAAACAAATTTGTATCCTTGGTGGAAGTACCTAGTTTCAACTCCGACGTGCGAGCAATATTTTAGAATAATTCTATTCTGAACATATCACATGCTCTGTCAAACGACATAGGGACGCAACAACCTACAAGTCATGAGTTAATTATGTGAATATTTTGTAATCATAAGTAAGAAATTTTTAGTACTTTCAATATTTATTTCTTTTATCACTTTCATTGTTTACTACATCTTTATAGGTATAGTTAATTGCGTATTATTTGTTGTGATTGTATTATTATAATTAAGTTAGCAGTAAACTAAAGTATTATAATTTTCTATGTAACAATAATATGTAGGTTGAAGATGATGATTTTATAGTGTGCAAATTATTAGTAGAATTAATTAAATAGGTTAATTATGGAAAATAAAAAAAAAAATATTTGGCTACATGTTTGAACCTGATTAGAAATGATTTTCAAAGTGTTAGGAGATTAAAGAATTTTTTTATATTATAATTATGGTTGTAAAATGGTTTTTAGGTTGCATAAATTTTTATGTAAATCTGTCCTAGTGCGTGGATCATTTTAATTTATTAGTTTTGAATTTTAATATAGGACTAACTTTATTATATTTCTAAACGGGTTGTCTATCTCCAATTAAAATTTCAAAATTTCAAAATTCTTTTGACCTTTCATTCATGGTTATTACAAACTATAAATTTGAACAATTTTGCTATGTGTTTTTAGAGCACATTTGATTATGTGCATAAAAAACTGAATTTTTATGGAAGTAAGAATATGAAAATATTCCTATATGTGATGGTATATTTCATATTAAAGTTCAATGAATTTTGACAAGTTTTGAGATGTGATCCAAATAAACCTTTCACTGTGATTTATAAAGTTGAAAATGTAAATTCTAGTTTGACTTTATTTAGTATTTTTATGATAATTGAACGCGTATTTGTCCTTTCTAATTATTCTTTTTTAGAACAGAAAACTAGGAGACAAGCTGAACATGGACTTTAAAATAGGAGACAAGCCGACGAAATAGAAATTGTCCCATTTTTTACTTCTGAAGCCATTTCGTGGAAATTGAAACCCGTGACTTCTTATTTGTTAAATTATTTTTGAAAACTATACATCATAAGCTTTTTATTCATTTGCAAATTTGTGAGATTGTTTGCCACATGAATAAAATTTGGTGAAGTTTATGTTAAAATGCAAAAAATTATTGTTTGAAATATAAACTAGATATTTTGGTATTAGTTGTTTGATTTTAAAATGATTTTCAAGATTAATTGAGAACTTAAAGATTAATTGAAAATAGTTATTACAAAGAATTCAAATCAATTATTTAGTGAAGTAGGATTAGGAGTAGATGAGTTCAATACTAAATGAGTGGTTAATTAATTTGTGACGGTATAGAGTATATGAAACCAAGGCCGCTGTGTAAGGATTATAATAACGACAATCTCAAACAGTAAGAGCATTATTCCATTGGATTTCCTACGTAAAATGAGTTATATGTTTTAATTTATTTAAATTTGTACTACATTGTCTAGTTGTGTTGATTAATAACAAGAGGTTACCAATTGTATGGTTGTCTTTAAACCAAGCGGGTTTAGGAAAGTCGAAAATAAAACACAAATACTTCTTGTGGGTAGTCCTACTTTAGTTATTAACAAAAGTGAAAGCATTCATGCATACATGGTGGACCTAGATCTAGTCATGAGTACATGACAACAATCTCTTTTAACAGATGTGAGTCTTAGAAAAATACCCAATCAGGATACTGGACATGAAACTCCAAGTAGAAATACTGAGTCGTCCAAGTGGGACATGTCTAAGCGGAACAATTTGCTATTGTGGAGGTGCCGAAAATCCTTAGATCATATGCATTAACATATAGACTAACAAATAGTTGTTGGTTAATTGTGTTGTAATTGGTTAACTGGTTATACGATGCTAATTTCAGTTGTACAATTATGTTATATATATGCATGCCTATGTGCATTTTGTTGATTATTTGGAGATAACCCTTACTTTTCAGTTGACCCTTATTTGGAGTTTCCTATGTTATATATATGAATGTCAATCTATATTTCCTCATTGGAGGTGACGTAAGGGAGGTATATAAGTTGATCTAGTAGTTGAATATGCGAGTAGAACGGTGGAGTGCAGTTCAAGGTTTTGTTATTTTCAAAAAATTTAGTTTTTCATTTAAAAAATATATTTCTCAAATATGAATGCTTGAATGCAGACACCTCGTGTAAAACTCAATATCATGTATCTAAAAAATGATAATAAAGACATACATCATAGTGTTTCAGAGGCAATCATATAGGTTCTAATATGATACAAGCATTAAATGTCACTGTAATTACAAACAATATAGTTTACAAAACATCCTCAGAAGTACCAATGCACAAAATATAATACATCTTCTTAGTAGAACATCATCATCTAATTTGATTCGATGGAGAGATAAACCAGTGGCTCTTTCCATTGTGCAAGCAAGATTGGTTGGATTAGTCCACTTTTCGGTAGGTTATATATTTACTTATGCAGCTTTCTTGATTGCCTCTACATCAGGTAAATTTGGTTAATTTCATTCTTTATTGTATCGGCAAAAATTTTATTTCTTTGTATGAAGAAGGAGAACCACCTTCTTATATTTCTACATCTCGGATCCGACTTCTATCATTGATACTAATAGGAAATGAATCATCATGGCAAAGAAAAGTTTGATTGAGAGGGAGAAGAAGAGGGAAAAATTGGAACAAAAATATCATTTGATTTGGAGATCTCCAAAAAAACAAATAAGCAAAGCTCAGTCGTTAAGTGAGAAATGGGAAAACTTTTTCTTATCTTTAATGTACCATGTTTAGGTAAAAGAAAAAATGACTATCTTACTACATTCTTATTCCCAAAGAATAAATGACAAATTTTATAAGATTGAATAAAAAAATTTGATTAATAATTTTATAGTGAAGGAATTGCTATGCTTAGTGTGCGACTAGCACGATCTTATTCAAAAATTTCACCCAATTGAGCACGTCGAGCATATTTTTCACAGTAGCAGGATCACTATAACTGACTCCATTGAGTTCGCCACCTTAGTTTCGCTTTTTTCTGAGCTCCAAAAAGAATGTTAATATTTCAACAATATTCAAATGGTTAAATTAATTGATTATATAAGCGCAATTCAAATTCCTGGGGAGTTATACATTTGTGTATTGATAAGACCATTCACTATTTCTTGAAGCTCTATCTCTCCCCCGGATGAACCATATAGCCAAGAGAAACCGAACCTATTTGAAGTCGCTCATTTCGTACCTGAGAAGCCCATGTATGAACAAGGCTTAATTTTACTTCCCCATCTAGCTACTCTAGGTTGGGGGGTAGGTCCTGGAGGGGAAGTTATAGATACCTTATCTACTATTATGATATTCAAATTCGATAGAAAAAAAATTCGAACGGTGTATCTTCTTATTTGCAAATACATAAAATATGGCAAAGATAATAATCTCAGTGAATTTGATAAAAAAAAAAGGGCATTTTAAAAAAGTTTATGTTTAGATGAAATTTTTATCATAACAGGTTTACCATAATCTTAAAATTCAATCATTTTCCATAAATTATAAACAGACTATCCCAATTATATCAATGTGGACCACCAAGATAATTGTGATCATTTTCCTTTGTAAGGTAGGTCCTGGCAATGGCTACAACCGATATCCTAGTTGCTCTTCCCTTACTAATGCTTCACTATTGAGACATCCTCGTATCCCATCGTAATAATTTCAATCAAAACACTGCATATTATAACATTATGTTTATCAAACATTCCTCATTATAAATCCAATTTCAATTTAACTGACTAGCTTTAACATAATAACTTTTAAAACAGTACATAAAAGTTAGTTCCAGAATAGAGGGAAGTTCTTGTTTGAGGGAACTTCTCGTTTCAGTACATAAAACGTGTTTTAATGAGTTCTGATGCGTGTCGCGCGCTCAGGCGCACCTGGTCCGAATCCAGGTGAGAAAATATTGTGGAAATGCGCCTCCAGCACCCTCCAAGCGCGGAATGGCAGAAGCTTTAGGCGCACAAGTTCCCATTAGAGGGAAGTCCTGGTCAGACAAACATTCCACACAGAGGGAAGTCTCAATTAGAGGAAAGTTTAAGACAAAAGTTAGTTTTGGTAAGAGGAAGTTCAAAACAGAAGGAAATTCCCTAAGAGAAGTTCCAATCGAAGGAAGTTTCAAACAGAGGGGAGTTCCAATTAGAAGAAGTTCTAGACAGAGGGAAATTTTAATGAGAGGAAGTTTCAGATAGAGGAAAGTTTCATTCAGAGAAAGTTCCAAATAGGTTGAAGTTCCAGTTAGAAGAAGTTCAAGACAGAGGAAAGTTTCAATTAGAGGAAGTTCCAGACAAAGCGAAGTTTCAGTCAGGAAATGATCCAGACCGAGGGAAGTTTTAAAAGAGAAGTTACTTGGGAAGTTCCTGATATAAGGAAGTTCTAGTAAGACAAAGTTCCAGACAATGAGAAGTTTCAATTATAGGATGTTCCAGACAAAGGGAAATTCCAGTTAGAGGAAGTTCTAGACAGAGGAAAGTTTCAGTATAGGAAGTTTCACTTAGAGGAATGTTCCAGGTAGAGGAAATTCTAGACAGTCGGTAGTTTCAGTCAAAGAAAGTTCTAGACAGAGGAAAGTTCCAACAAAATTGAATTGCGATGTTTGGAGCGAAATTTCATGCAAAATTGAATTAGAATGTTCAGAGACTAGCTACAAAAATTAATACTAGACATGTAACAACATTCAACTCTCAATTTTTCAATTCAATCGCAAACCATAATTAACATATCATACATACAAAATGAATGAATTCTTGAAAAATTGAATTGAAGTGCCCACAATACCTACATGCAAACCTTACAATTTCCCTCATTCTCAATTTCAAAACCCCATTATTTCAAGACCCCATAAATGAACCCACATGCAACCCATAAACATTATACCATGTTATAGACATAATAGCACATGTACAAGAATATACCACATAGTCATGCAAGTGCTTGAAATTTTTATTGTCAAAATATGAAGTTAAACATAAAATTGCCACTGCGTATCATCCACAAACAAATGGACAAGTTGAACTCTCAAATAGAGAGATCAAAAGAATCCTAGAGAAAGTTGTAAATCCTTTTAAAAAAGATTGATCTCTCCATTTTGATTACGCTTTGTGGGCTTAAAGGACTGCCTATAACACACTGATAAACATATTTTTATAGGATTTTAAGAGGGTATTTACCCTCTATTTTATCTTATTTTGTAGTTTTGAATTCAACTTCTTATTTATTTATTTATTTATTTATTATATTTGCAGAATTGATAATGAGATGATAAAATAATTCAAATTGGTCAAATCAACTACGTTTTTAGGGCAAAAATATCAAGTTTAATATTTCAATTTATGAATGCAAGAAGGAAGTTTGTTGCACACTTCAAGGAAATTGAATGTTATGATAAGAAAATATTGCCAAAGAAGGGGAAAAGTTGCTTCCAAAGAAGGGAAAGGTTGTTGCATAAAATTAGGATCTTCTTGCTATCACAAGGGAAAAAGTCAGAAACAGAAGAGAGCTGCACACAAGAAACATAATCGGATGAGAGGAAAAATTATAGAGAGAAAAATAAGGACAAACACTTTGGAAACTTATGAGTGCTTGGAGCTGGAGTAAAGTGTCTCAAATTTTGGAGCTGGAGTAAAGTGTCTCAAATTTTGGAGCAAACAAATTCATACTCTTTAAGGGTTTTATTTATTTTCCTTTAATTGATGAATACTTCAATTATTAATTTATTTTCTATATGTCAATTAATAACTAAGCTCTCTCTTGTCATTAAGATTCCTTTTTACTATGTCTTAGTTTTAAATTCTAGTTTTATTTTAGATTTTTGTTATTTAAATCAATTAAACTAATCTATTGTTTTATTTACATGTTTGGGATGATCCACCTTTGCATGCCTTAATCAATCAATTGACTAGTGACCAACTACAATTAATTGGTAGATCTATAGGATAATTGAGATTAGGATTCTTGTATGATGAAACATAAATATTAATCTTTCAATCACTCAACCTCTTGGTTCTTTATGCTTTCTCTTAATTATATTTTTTATATGATCAATCAAAGAATTAATTTAGAGAAAATAATATTACATTAAGTGACGAATCTTTGTTAATAGTTTTAAAGAGAGATTGATAATTGAGAAAATAAATAAGAATTTATATAAAACTAGGACTTGAGGTATTGATATTACAAGTGAAACCATGACCCTATGTTTACTTTTCATTAATTCAAAGTTGTCTTGTTATATACTCTCGTTATAATTTTTATGTTATCTTTATGTTTTTGTTATCACGAATTAACAATAATTTTCATTAGTCTAAATAATATAAAATCTTGATTAATTTGTTAGTTGTTAAATTAAGGTTTAAATATATTTTTGGTCCCTGTAAATATGACCTTTTTTGATTTTGGTCCTCATAATATTTTTTTTTTTTGGTTTACATCCATGTAATATCCAAATAGATTTATTTTTTGTCCTTACCGTTAAGTGGACGTTACAAAAATGTTAACTCACAAAGGGAAACAATTTTTGGTTCATGTAAATATAACACTTTTCAGTTTTAGTCCCTGAAAAATATTTTTTTGAATTTCATCCCTGCAATATTCAAAAATCTCCTTAAATATAAAATAACATACAAATTGATCTTTATTAATGATAAACTTATGCCAAGTAATGTTTAAAATATTTTCACTTCAATAATTTAAAATTTATTAATCTTCTGTTTTATTTATTTATTATTATTAAATTAATTTTCATTTTTTGTTTCAAAAAAATCACTAAAATCTTCTGTTTTATTTAATTATTATTATTAAATTAATTATATTAGTATAAAATAATTATTAAAATAACTATAGATTTAAGTTTTATAATTTTAATTAAAATCTCCTTTTACGCTTTAGATTTTTTTCATTGTAACTTAAAATAAATAAAATATATA
>JBBPBP010000002.1:11979774-11996808 GCA_037974735.1 Cicer chorassanicum
TATAATATTAATTTTATTTTAATTATAATATAATATTATATGTTTATTTTTAATTACATTATATTATATTATATGTTTATTTTAATTATATTATATTATATGTTTATTTTAATTATTATTATTAATATAATTAATATAATTAAAATATATTAGGTGATAGATTTATTTTAGTATAAAATAATGATTAAAATAATATAATATTAACTACAATTATATAATATAAAATAAACATATAATATTATTAATCATGTGATACGATAATCCTATATACTACTACTTGGCAAACCCGTCCACTTGCTGAATTTTGCGCAACAACACACCTTTAGACATGTCTATTTATAGGCTAATTTTTTGGTAAAGCATCTCATTTGTCAATTGAGTTACAACATAAAGCATTTTAAATAATTAAATTAAAAAAAATTAATTTGGATTTACAACAAGCTGATGTAGCAAAAATGCTGAACACAAAATCATTTGTTACGAAATTGTTGAGTTTTATAAATCCAAAGTTAAAAAGTGGCATAACCAGAGGATTCAAATAAGACAATCAAAAGACAGACACAAATGTGAGCCAAAAATTGAGTTCAGATTTACATTTACCTTTAAATGGCGTTCAAATTTACATTTACGTTTATATATTTAATTTATTTATCTACACCAAAAATACAATTATTCAATTATTTCATAGATTATTTTTGCATTTAACTTATTTACATTTTCTTTTTCATAAAAATAAGTTACATTTTAGTTAAAAAGTATATTTATTTTGACTGACATAAAACAATTATTTATATATGTATCAGTCTAACATGAACTAAATATTATCTTTATATTTACCATATCAATCTAAAATAGTTAATATGGTCATTGTGAAATATGACTATTTGCCTATATAAAAGCACACATCTATAATCTATCATATGTATCATTTACAATAGAATACAATATGGACACTAAAAGGATTTCTACTCTCACAATGGTATTTTTATTGGCTTTCTTTGTTATTGCATCAGGTACGAAACAAATTATTAAATTAGATAAAATTTTAATGTTTAATGTTGTAATTTTACACTTCAAACTAGTTCCCTTTTAAATCTCTGACTTACATATAATAATCATTTCATGACTACGTGTATTATTTGGGTGTCTAGATATGTGTCAAGAATCAGAAGGAGCAAGTGGATACTATTCAGGTTACGCCTGTAAAACAGATGAAGTATGTCTACCCAATTGTCCTAGAGGACAAATTGGAAAATGTATAAGTGGGAAGTGTTGGTGTATGGACTATCCGCCAACTGCCTAAAATATTCCTAGTGTTTTAATACTTCAAATTTCAAATTAAGTATTGAAATATTGAAATGCACTCATAGTTTATGGGATCTAATAATATGTCAAAATAAAAAGTTAATAAGAAATAAATATGTTATTGAGCAATAAAATATTATCTTATAAAAGTTACATAAAAACTTTAAATTGTTTATCTTTCTTTATTAATACAGAAGAGTAAAGATGCATTTTAGTTTCTAAAAAAATATGTGAAAATCAATTTAACCTCTGAAAAAATATAAATAATACTTATTTATTATGAAAATACATTGGGATAATTTAGTCTATACATAAACAATATTAAGAAGTGGGTCAGTTAAGTCCTTAATAATAATTAAAAATGGCAAATTGGCCATTTATAATAATTTAAAAATCATTTTGAGTTAGATACATCATTGTTATTAAGAACTAAATAATGTGTAATTTGATTTTGGTACGTGCAGATATCAATTTTTTGGATATTTTATTGACACTTTTTAATTTTAAAGTACTGTTGATTTTTAATTGAATAATCCTTTTTATTAAGTGACCTTGTTTCAATATTAAAGAAAAGAATGAGTTGCTGAAAAAAATTAGTTTGAGACCTTTTGTGTTACACGGATAAAATTGTCTATTTTTAATTATTGTCCATAACTTAATCATTTATATTTTGTGATAGTAGTTCAAGTAGAATTAATTTGCCCGCATTTTATTTTCTTAGAGACTTAAAATTGCTCTAAGTTTTCTCAAAGACCTAATTTGATCTCACAATTTTTCCTTATTTTAAAATAGGTTTAATTTCTTACTATTATTGTAACTAATAAGATTCACTACGCCAAAAATTGCATTTTATAGCGTGCCTTTTATAGCGCTTATTAAATAAAAGTGTTGTTGTATAATATTTTAAAATTAATGGAGGGTACAACAACGCTTTTCTGACAAGCGTTTTGGCAAAAGTGCTGTTGTAGGGTCATATAGGGTCACGTAGCGCTTGCACATAATGTTTACAGTGCTTTTACATAATGTTTACCGCGCTTTTAGAGCGCTTTATATACAAGTGCTGTAAAATATAACACTCCCACATTATAGCGATTTCACATAATTACAGGGTCTTTTAGAGCACTCTTTATACAAGTGTTGTAAAATGGTGCGTATTAGATAAAAATCATTCACTTTAAATAAATAAAAACAAATTTAATACGTTGTCTCCCTAACCCTACGAACCTTCATCTCCTCTATTTTGCGAACCCTCCTCTCCTTTACTGTGCGCCCTCATCTACTGCTCCTCTGTTGTCTTCACTAATGGTACTGTATTTATTAATTTGTTGTTTTCACTAATTTTGAGAAAAAAATGGGAACATTAATTTTGAGAATGGTTCGACATATGCTTCAACTGATTTCGACACAGATACATATGAGCGGGACCAAGTTGAGGAGATTGCAAAAGTAGTTGAAGAAGATCTTCGGGATTGTCCTAAAATGTTTGAGAGTTTGTTGAGTGATGCAGAGAAACCATTATATCATGGTTGTACAAAATTCACAAAACTGTCGGCGAGATTAAAGTTGTACAACTTAAAAGCGATTAATGGATGGTCTGATAAAAGTTTCACAGAATTATTAACACTCTTAAAAGATATGTTGCCAGATGATAATGAACTTCCTAGTCGAACCTACGAGGATAAACAAATTTTGTGCTCTATTGGCATGAGTTACGAAAGGATTCATGCGTGTCCTAATGGTTGTTGGAACCAAGTTGATTTTACATTTAGAATTTTGATGTTAACAAAAGCATTTTATGAGAAGAATATATTTGACTTCAAAGAATAAGAAAGAAGATTCATGTTTTTGAACAAAATCTAAAATAAGATTTGATTCCAAATTATAATTGATGAAAATCTAAAATAAGATTTGATTCAAATTTATAATTGAAGAAAATCTAAAATACGATTTGATTCAAATTTATAATGGATGAAAAATCTAAAAGAAGATTTGAAGAATATTTGATCAACATTTAATTGAAGATTTGAAGAATATTTGATCTACATTTAATGAAGATTTGAAGAATATTTGATCTACATTTAATGAAGATTTGAAGAATATTTGATCAACATTTTAATGAAGATTTGAAGAATATTTGATCAACATTTAATGAAGATTTGAAGAATATTTGATATGAAAAATTAACAAAGTCAATCTACACAAAATTGGAACATAATCATTCTGAAGAATTTACAAAGTCAATCTACACAAAATAGGAACAGAATCAATTTGAAGAATTTACAAACTCAATCTAAACAAGATACAATTCAGAATCAAATAAGGACTAAATTGAAGCCCAAATTTTCACTATAAATAGTCACTCAAGGCTGAAGGAGAAAAGCATCGAAAAGCAGAAAAGAGTAACTCTAGCTCAAAGTTCTCAATTCATCTTAGAGTTCAAAGAGAGAAACACTTGTTCAAGTTAGAAATATCTTTTGAGTGTTCTTTTCTTAAAGTGTGAGAGTTATTGTTATTATCAGCTTTGTTAGAAGCAACTACTCAAGTTTCAATCTCTTGTATCCAACTCGATAGTGGTTTAGTTCCTTCTTCAATCTAAGGTTGTCAGGTTTTTAGGAGAAGACTTGGCTTGTAGGGTCAAGGTGGTTAGTTCCTCAAAAGTCTGAGGTTGTTAGGTTGTTTGGGAAGACTGGCTTGGAGGGTCAGGTGCTTTGTAATTCAAGGTTTTTGAATTAGTGGATTAAAGCCTTCTGAATGAGGGGACTAGATGTAGCCAAGTTAGTGGTGAACCAGGATAATTCTACGCGTCAAATTATTTATGCTCTCATTGCTTGCTACTTCTAAATTCGATTGCTTTTACTCCAAGTAAGTCACCAAAACCAAACTAATTTTTAATTATTTAAAAATTATCAAAAAGGTATCAACTTTGTGCAAACACAATTCAACCCCCCCTTCTCGTGTTCGCACCTTCAATTGGCATCAGAGCTCGGCCTCAAGGCTGAGCACTTTACAGTGTTTGAGAAAAGATCCAAGGGTTTAATATGTCTGGATTCAGTGAAGAAGCTGCTGGAGGAAATATCAACAGACCACCTCTGTTTGATGGAGAACGTTTTGAGTATTGGAAAGACAAGTTGAGAAGTTTCTATATTTCACAAGATCCTGAACTTTGGGACTTGGTGGAAGATGGTTATATTGCTCCGAAGAATACTTATGGTATTTAAATTCCAAGAAAGGAGATGAATGCTGATCAGAAGAAGATGTACAAGATGCATCATAAGTCCAGAACATTCATGATAAATGCAATCACCTTCAACGAGTTTGACAAGTGCACCAACAAAGAGACAACAAAGAGTATTTATGATAGTCTTATTCTAAGCTATGAAGGAAGCAAACAAGTTCAAGAAGCAAAGGCCAACCTCCTAGTCAAAAAGTATGAGTTGTTCAAGATGGAAGAAGATGAAGACATTGAAACAATATTTTCCAGATTCCAGACCCTGGTATCAGGATTAAAGGTACTTGAGAAGAGTTATACTATTGCTGATGATGTGAAGAAAATTCTTAGGAGTCTGACAAGTAAGTGGAGACCTAAGATCACTACCATTCAGGAAGCAAAAGATCTGAATACTCTAAAGCTGGAAGAATTAATCAGCTCTCTCAGATCACATGAAATTGAGCTTGAAGAAGATAAGCCCAAGAAGAAGAACAAGACTCTGGCCTTGAAATCTAAGCAGAAGAAGGTTCTAAAGGCAACATCAGATTCAGAGGATAGTGATTCAGATAATCAGAATCCGAACTCAGAGGAAGAGGAGATTGCTTTCATAACCAGAAAAGTTCGAAAGATGTGGCACAACAGAAAGAAGAAATTTCCCCAAAGATATTCCAAGCAATCCAACAAAGGAAATGATGATAAAAGCATTATCTGCCATGGATGCAATGAACCTGGACATATCAAGTCAGAATGTCCAAATATGGAGAAAGGAAAAAGGAAAGATTCCAGAGGCTCATACCATGGGATGATTTTGAGGAATCCTCTGACGATGAACAAGTAGATTTGGGTATGATGGCTCATACCAACTCTACCTTTGGATCCAACACAGATTCTGACTCTAAAGGTGAATCAACATATGAAGAAAGTGAGGTATTTTTTGAATTTACTCGATCTGATTTAATTACTGCTATAAATGATTTTTTGAATATTAATCACAAATTGTCTTTAAAACTAAAAACACTTAGGAAAGAAAATACAAATCTAATTGAAAATGTTAATGTTTTAAAGAATGAAAGTACTGAATTTAAAACAGAAAATACAAATATGAAAATTGATATTACTGAACTTAAAATAGAGAATGCTAATATGAAAACTGATATTACTGAACTTAAGACAGATAATGCAACTCTGAAAATTGATATTATTGAACTTAAAACAGAAAATGCAAATCTGAAAACTGATATTGCTGAACATAAGGCTGAAAATCTAACTCTGAAAAGTAATTATAGTTCAACATCAATTGAAAATACCACATGTAACTATGATAAGCATGAAGAAGTATTTCAAGATTTTATTGATAATGGTATAGAAAGAAGCAAGTATGCATCTATGATTTATGTGGTTAGTAGGAATGGTAAAAGAGGAATAAGATTTCAAGAAAAAGTAATTGAATCTAAGTTTATTCCCTCTGATGATTTATGTATTATTTGCTATAAGAAATGTCACACTAAAACATCTTATCCTATGCTAACCACATGGAAAGACAAGAAACCTTTAAGAACTAACAAACCAGAACCCAAACAAATTTGGGTACCAAATGATAAAATTGTTTATGTTGCAGATGTTCTAAGCAATCAAATTGAAACACCAGTCATGGTGTCTGGTCAATGGATGTTTGCAATATATGAAGGCAAAAAGGTCAATGTTCCAAGCTCTAACAAACAGAAGCCAATTGACTTTAGTGGAAGAAGGATTGGTCAACACAATACCTATAAGAACATGAACCAAATGATGAACCAGAAATATCAGAGAAATCACACATATCAACAAAATCAAAACTGGCATAGAAATCACACATATCAACAGAATTGGAACAACCAGAAGAATCAGAATTACCATAAGAGAAACCCGATACATCAACAGAAACAGAAGTGGCAGATTAAAAGTCAGGATCAGGAGACTTCTTTGAACACTCCAATCAAATTCATGAAGACTACAAACCTGGATGGGAATTCAAATCCCTTCATCCAGACTCTCTAATCAGAGAATATACAAACTTAGAATCTGAAAACCAGAAAAGAAGAACTAAGAGGGTTTTCATAGTGAAACTGAAATTGTTAACATATAGGTGATATCTTTCTTTAAATTTAATTATTTTCTGATATTATGTTTACGGTGATAACAAGAAGCTTGATCATAAAAATCAAAGCTAGATAAGTATTTTGCAGGTTCTCAAGAATTTAAGAGAAATGATGTTTGGGATCTAGTACCTAGACCAAAGAAGAACATTATTGGAACCAAGTGGATTTTCATAAACAAGCTAAATGAAAAAGGTGAAGTGGTCAGAAATAATGCAAGACTTGTTGCACAAGGCTACAGTCAGCAAAAGGGCATTGATTACACTGAGACATTTGCTCCAGTGGCCAGGTTAGAAGCTATTCGTATCCTACTTTCTTTTGCTGCAAATAATAACATTACGTTATTTCAAATGGATGTTAAAAGTGTTTTTCTACATGGTTATATAAGTGAAGAAGTGTATGTTAAACAACCCCCCAGGTTTTGAAAGTTCTGAATTTCCAAATCATGTTTTTAAACTTAGGAAATCCTTGTATGGTCTAAAACAAGCACCTAGTGCATGATATGATAGACATAGTAACTTCTTGCTTAAAAATAACTTTGAAAGATGACAAGTAGATAATACACTTTTTAGAAAATCAATAGGAGATAACATTCTTATTATTCAAATTTATATTGATGACATTATTTTTGGATCTACTAATGGCACTCTTTGTCGAGAATTTTCTAAATTGATGCAGCTTGAATTTCAAATGAGTATGATGGGAGAACTTAAGTTCTTCTTAGGGATACAAATTCAGCAAAGTCAAAAATGTATATACATTCATCAAACTAAATATACAAAAGAGCTTCTAAGGAAGTTTAAGATGAGTGATTGCAAACCTATGGCTACACCAATGCACCCTACTTGTTCACTTGAAAAAGATGATTCAGGCGAAAAAGTTGACAAAAAAAAAAAAAAACAAAAACAAAAACCTATAGAGGAATGATAGGATCCCTACTTTACCTTACCGCTTCCAGATCTGATATCATGTTTAGTGTATATGTATGTGCAAGAATTCAAGTTGGCCTTAGGGAATCACATTTTAACTGCTGTTAAGAGAATCCTTAGATACCAAAAAGGCACTATAAACCTTACCTTGTTCTACAAGAAATCTCCCAAGTACAAACTTAGTGGATACTGTGATTCTGATTATGCTGGAGATAAACTTGAGAGAAAGAGCACCAGTGGCAACTGCACATTGCAATGTCAACAGCAGAGGCTGAGTACATTTCAGCACCTGGCTGCAGTTCTCAACTACTTTGGATGAAACATCAACTTGAAGACTACAACATCCTAGAATCAAACATTCCCATCTATTGCGATAACACTTCTGCCATTTGTCTAGCCAAAAACCCTATCGTACATTCTAGAGCTAAACACATAGAGACTTTGTTCAAAAAAGGGTACTGAACATTCAATTTGTAGACATTGAACACCAATGGGCTGACATATTCACCAAACCACTACCTGAAGATATGCTTGACTTCATCAAGAAAAACCTAAATCTTACCTTCATATCTGACTGATGTTGTGATCACTTCAAAGTATTTTAGTTTTACACTAGTTATTATATTTTCTTATATTATGTTATATTTATTTTATTCAAAAAAAACTGAGAAAAAAAAAGAGAAAAAAAATAGAAAAAAAAATAGAAAAAAGAAAAGAAAAAAAGAAATAAATAAATAGAGTTTCACATTCAAGTCTTTTTGTCTGATGACAAAAGGGGGAGAAAGATGTTTGATAAAGTGGAGAGAAAATGATACTATGACTTAGGGGGAGCCCTAAGTTAGGGGGAGTCAATGAAATATAAAGAAAAGTTGTTATAAAAAATACAAGTTTTGTCATCATCAAAAAGGAGGAGATTGTTGGAACCAAGTTGGTTTTACATTTAGACTTTTGATGTTAACAAAAGTATTTTATGAGAAGAATATATTTGACTTCAAAGAGTATGAAAGAAAATTCATGTTTTTGAACAAAATCTAAAATAAAATTTGATTCCAAATTATAATTGATGAAAATCTTGCATTTTATTTCGAAACGAATATGAATTACTAAAGGCGTGTCTGAAATGCAATGTCTCTCTATATAAGAAGAAATAATCTACTCCAGCAAAAGTCTTGTGGTATTTTACTATAATACCAAGATTTAGGTGCATCTATTGCAGTGAAGAAGATTCAAAACAATTGACATGACATGTAGATGAAAGAATTAGAGATGGAAAGTTTGGATACCCTGTAGATTTTCCACAATGGGCAAAAATTGATCACGAGTATCCTGAACTCGGGAGAGTCAAGAAATCTACGACTTGCACTTTCTACTGATGGAATGAATCCACATGGTCTTCAAAGCATATCACACAGCATGTGGCCTGTGATTTTGTTGATTTATAAGCTACCTCCATGGTTATGTATGAAACGTAAGTTTATGTTGTTGTCTCTGTTAATTTCTGAACCCAAACAACCGGAGAATGATATATGTCATAGCTGAGGAGACAAGTAACCTTAGGATATCATTGAATTTCATAAGAGGATAATTGTCTAGCATAAGAAGGTGGCCCATTAATCAAGGAGTTTTAAGAATGAAGCTATAAGTGGTTTTAACGTGAGAATTGTAAGTAAACTAGTGGTTCAAAATATAGGTGAAGGAAGTGTTGAGGCAATAAGAATAAGGCTTGGATTATGTTGAATTCGAGAGTTAGAACATTAAGTGTGAATTAAATTATGGTTACACACACGAGACCAAATTGTTTTAAGGATATGTGATAGCCTTTATATGGTTTAGAATGTACTCTGTAATGATTATTTGGGTTGAAATAAGGAATTAGGCAGTTGGTAGTGATGTGGGTTTACAATATTATGAATTGTGAAAATATTGTTCTTTGGATGAAATGGATTAGTTGTTCCAATAACTTACATGTTTAGTTCCAAATTGGTTGGATAGATTTTCCTGACACCTTAAAATAATATTTTGGGAATATGTGATGAAGTATTGAGGGGTAGGAGGACGTGGAATAGAAATAAATTTCAAGATTAAATTTAGAAAACTGATGTGGTTAATGCATGATTTTTCAAGAAACACTATAAACTTGAATGTAATGTGGAACATGAGGAGTTGAAAGAAGTAACTCTAAGTGATAGGACATTGAGGAAAAGTTTATGAGGGTTTTTGAAACACTTAGTGTGTGAAGATGTAGAATTAGGACTTAGAACAAACACTTGAGAACAGTCTCTGAGTGGATGTGACTTGAAGAGTTTCATCAGTATTATTCCAGCTGATGTTAAGGGTTGTTAAGATAACGATGAAAAGGACCTAACTTGGTCTAAGAATAAGATATGTTTTCAGTAGTATGATAAATTTTTTGGGGAAAAAGAATGCATCATTGAAGGAAAGGTCCAACGAGGAAGGAAATTGAAGGTTAGAATGATATTCTCTAAAAGAATTAAGCAAAAAGGATAATTGGAGAAATTATTGAATGGTTTAGGTGTACATATATTCCTTGCTTGTAATGAGTAGACCTTACCTTGTGATGTGTAAGTGATTGAATTGTCAAAATTTAATGTGAGGATGAATCCAAAGACTAGTGGAGGTAGGTGAAACTAGCATGGCAAAGGGAGCATTCTAGTGGATGTTGTTCAACAAAGAGGGTGAAATAACAGTAATAAGTTAGTAGATATAGCAGTTAGGACCAAGACAGACTGATGAGATTCTTTCCTCTCGTAGACAGACTGATTAAGAAATAGTTCATGAGTACAAGTTGTAGCTAGGAAGTAGCTGGTACGAAATCGTAAGGAAGAAATGATTTACGTAGTAAATCATATGGATTTGAGGTTTTGGTGATAAGACAAAAGATAGATTATAACTTTTGGGGAAAGAATTCATGTTGACTTTGTCGAAGTATAGGATCAAGGATGGGAGATTAGATTTAGAAGCTCTTTATAGAGATATACGAGCATGATGTTACGAAAGGCATATTGACGAGAAGTTGTTACAAAAGCTTGATCCTCAAATGAATGATTGGACTAAGAGCAAATTGGAGATCTTGTGGTGTAAGTTTGGGTCCATAAGGGACTTGTAGCTTTGTGGGTGGTATTCTTAAGTTAGAGTATACGCCATCTAACTTAAGGAGTGTGGTTTTAGAGTTATAAACTCCAAGAGTAATTTTGTAGAAGTTGTGTTCAAAGGGTTTGAGAAGATTTCAGTATCACCAATCGAATGAGTGTGTCATTCTTAGAATGTTTCTATTGTGAGTTTCAAGGACTAAACTATTTTTTAGTCAGTAGAATATAAGACCCGAGAATTTCCTTAACCGATTATCTATTAAATATTAAATTTATTTTAATTGTTGATATTTTAACCAACAAGTAGATATTTATGAACTTAATCTAGCCTTATTTTAGCCATGATTTGATTTTACTATTCTAAGTATTTGATGTTGAAAAATATTTATCTACATGTGTGGCTTACATGATTTATTTATTTAAGATAATATTACTCTAAGATATGCAACATGCGGAAATAATAGTGATAAGATATATATATATATATATATATATATATATATATATATATATATATATATATATATAGACCGTTGTAATTTAATTAAGTAAAGATCATTTGATTATGTTATCTGAGTGATAGACGAATTTCACACATAAATAATCTCATATCTCAGATGCTACAATTGTATCCTTGGTGGAACGACCTAGGTTCAACTCCGATGTGGAAGCAAAATATTTTAGAGTACTTTTTTTTGTTTTTTCTTCTGAACATGTCACAAGCTCAGTCAAACGACATAGGGACACAACAACCTACAAGTCATCATTTCATTATGTGAATATTCGCCATCACAAGTAAGAAATTGTTTCTACTTTCATTGTTTATTTGTTTTGTCACTATTGTTGTTTACTTTATCTTTATGGTATAGTAAATTGAGTATTATTTGTTGTGATTGTACTATTAGAATTAAGTTTGTAGTAAATTAAAGTGTTACAAATTTTTATGTAAAAATAATATGTAGGTAGAAGATGATGATTTTATAAAGTGTCTAAATTGTTAGTAGAATTAATTAAATAGGTTAATTATGAAAAAATATAAAAAAAATATTTGGCTACAGCTTTAATCCTTGTTAGAATTGATTTTCAAAGTGTTAGGAGATTGAAGAATATTTTTATTATAATTATGGTTATAGAAATGATTTTTAGGCTTCATAAATTGTTATGTAAATCAGTTGCATGAATCATTTTAATTTATTGGTTTTGAATTTTAATATGGGACTAACTCTATTGTCTTCCTAAATGGAGTGTCTATCTCCAATTAAAATTTCAAAATGTTCTATGTTTTTTTGACCATTCATTCGTATTACAAACTATAACTTGGAACAATTTTGCTATGTGTTTTCCAAACACATATGATTGTGTGCATAAAAAAAACTGAGTTTTTATGAAACTAAGAATATAAAAATATTCCTATATGTATTGGTGTATTTCATATTAAAATTCAATGAATTTTGATAAGTTTTGACATGTGATCGAAATAAACCTTACACTTAGAAAATGTGATTTGTAAGAAAATGTAAATTCTGGTTTGACTATGTTTAGTATTTTTATGATAACTGAAAATGTATTTCTCCTTTTTAAATTATTCTTTTTAGAATAGAAACTAG
Organism: Cicer chorassanicum; assembly: GCA_037974735.1. NCBI lineage: Eukaryota > Viridiplantae > Streptophyta > Magnoliopsida > Fabales > Fabaceae > Cicer > Cicer chorassanicum. The sequence goes on from JBBPBP010000002.1 coordinate 11,992,069, forward strand.
GCTCATTGATGTACATTTTTAACATAGACTTAAAAAAAATTTAGTTTTGATATGTTAAAATAGAAAACAAGCTGACCAAATAGAAGTTGTCCATTTTCTTACTTCTGAAGCCTTTTCGTGGAAATTGAAACCCGTGACTTATAATTTGTTAAATTATTTTTGAAAACTATATATCATAAGCTTTCTTTCGTGGAAATTGAAACCCGTGACTTATAATTTTTGACATCGTTTTCCACATGAATAAAATTGTGAAGTTTATGTTAAAATGCATAAATTTACAGTTTGAAATATAAACTAGAAATTTTGGTATTGGTTGTTTGATTTTAAATAATTTTGAATTTAGGAAATAGAATGATGTATGAATATATACCTTAAGAGTATTATAGATTTTAATATGTAGTATTGATATTTATTTTGGAAAATTATTTTGATTGAGAACCTAAAGATTATTTGAAAATAGTTATTACAAAGAATTCAAATCCATTATCTAGTGACGTAAAATTTAGGGAACCTCACAATCTTGAGTAGGATTAGGAGTAGATGAGTTCAATACTAAGTGAGTGGTTAATTAATTTGTGAAGGTATAGAGTATATGAAACCAAGGCCACTCCGTAAGGATTATAATCACGAGAATCTCAATCAGTTAGAGCATCACTTCATTGAGTTTTCTATGTAAAATGAAGGTGATATATTGTTATTGCAATGCAATTTATGCTTTTTTGGAAACTGCATGCCTTATATGAGTTGTATGTTCTCATTTGTTTAAACTGCATTTCAACCCGCCGCACGTTGCGCGGGTGTCTTGAGATTTATTTTCAAAAAATTAGTAACCATTAGAAATTATATGATATATATATATATATATATATATATATATAAGTCTCATTTTTTGTTTTGCTTTTGAACTAAAACTCTTATTAAACAAACCTTATATCTTAGTAACATAAATGCAATGACTTAGATATCAAGACAAACACAATAGTTGTATTTATAATTTGATTTTATGGAGTTTTATGTTTTATTTGTAATAGATGTAAGAATTATAGGGAAGGAAATTTAAGTAGAGTGTTAGTCACATCACAAAAAAATAACTTAAAACCATATTAAAAAGTGACATTAACATTTATAAAATTCACAAGGCAACTAAAGAAATTAAAAAATGGTTGAATGATTTGAATTAATAATAGTTATTACTTTTCTTTCTACGGTAATAGGCTATCTTAAAGGAAAAAGTTTGAACTAAAACAAATGTATATTATAAGTGCAGCTTAAAAAAGACATTAATTAAATTCAATTATAAAAAGATGTGTATTTAGAATAGAATAATTCTAGAACCTGGTAGATACTTTGTTTTCACTGTATTAGTGTTAAAAATAATATCACTCTTCAAGATAAGTACTTGCTCCGTCTCATTTTAATTATCTCATTTGAAGTGTGTACAATTGTTTAGAAAATGATTTCAATGTTAAAATGTTTCATTTACTCAATTATTTTTATTAATTGTAATTAGCGGAAAAATTTGATGAGTTGAAATATAATAAATAAGAGTATTAGTGGAAAAAAGTAATTAATGTTGTATTGGTATTGTAAAATGACAAATAATTCTAGACAAAAATAAATATCAAATGAGGTATTTAAAATGAGATTGAGGATTGTTTCCTCGTAAACTTGACTTGTCAGAATGGAATAACAATTTATAAATTTGTGACAAATCTAAAATATTTGGTTACAACCTAATTTGTAGCCTCCACGTGTTCATTTCCAGCTCATATGTCTCTTGTGTTGGGTCCTTTTTGTTGAGTTATATGAGGCAAAAGCAATAAATATAATGTCACTCATTATTCAGTTATAATGCAAAACGAAATATTGAAATTTGATTTGGAGAACGTAAAGTCAAAAACATGGATTAGAGGTTTCAAATTATTCTGTAGACAAATATGTTGTTATTATTGTTCCTTAATTACTGTGGGAACATTAATTTTCCAAGAATTGTGTTAATTCTAACCATTGTCCAGTTGATTTGTTGTGCTAAAAAGATATGCATTGTAACAATAGATCACCTTTGAATGATGGAAATTAGAAACTATCAAGACCTTATTGCATTATGAGCTATTATTAATTTTTTATTGTTGAATTTTGTTGTTGTTGATGAAATGAAATTGTGTAGTATATGAAGAATAGAAAGAGAAGAGATTCTAGCTATGACAACTAAGCAAATAAGTGAGGTGGCACAAATACAACTATGTGACATAAAATGTGATTAGATGTCAAATAAATGGTTTGGGAGTCTATTTTAATATATTATAATAGATTTGTACTACATTTTCTGGTTGTGTTGATTAATAATAAGAGGTTACCAATTGTATGGTTGTCTTTAAACCAAGCGGATTTAGGACAAGTCGAAAATAAAACTCAAATACTTCTTGTGGGTAGTCCTACTTCAGTTATTAACAAAGGTGAAAGCATTCATGCATACATGGTGGACCTAGATCTAGTCATGAATACATGGCAACAATCTTTTTTAATAGTCGTGTGTCTCAGAAAAATACCCAAGCGGGATACTGAACCTGAAACTCCATGCATGAGTATTGAGTCGTTCAAGAGGGTCAATTTGTCATTGTGGAGGTGATGGAAATCCTTAGATCATATGCATTGACATATAAACTAACAAATAGTTGTTGGTTAATTGTATTAATGTGTTTTAATTGTTTAACTAATAATATGATGTTAATTTCAATTGTACAATTATATATATATATATATATATATATATATTTATATGCATGCCTATGTGTATTGTGTTGGTTATAAGTTGATCTAGTATTTGAAGACGGGAGTAGAACGGTGGAGTGTAGTTGGAGCTATTGTTATCACTTAACAACAAAATTAGGGGTATAATTATTATCTTAACCTTGTAATTATTTTTAAGTTAGTGAGAGGGGATGTTACACTTTGTTAATTAATCATCAATACTACACGAGATTAAATTATAAACAACCGCATATTTAGATTTTCATAAATCACCGCAACGTGTCTCACACAACATTTTTAACAAAAAGAACAACAAATCATTCACAATGACATGTTAACAATGCATTTATGTCGACAAAAAAATAAATAAACAATTTAACATGTTATACACATAATAGCACATGTACAAGAATATACCACATAGTAATGTAAGCGTTTGAAATTTTTATTTTCAAAATATGAAGTTAAACATAGAATTTCCAACTTATCATCCACAAACAGATGAAAAAGTTGAACTCTCAAATAGAGAGATCAAAAGAATCCTAGAGAAAATTGTAAATCTCTCTAAAAAAGATTGGTCTCTACCTTTAGGCATGTTTCCTTATAAGCTAACTTTTTTGCAAAGCATGTCAATTGTCCATTGAATTACAACATAAAGCATTTTGGGTTTACAACAGGCTTGTGTAGCAAGAATGTTGAACACAAAATGTTTTGCTATCAAAATGCAGTGTTGTATAAATCCAAAGTTAAGAAGTGGCATGACTAGAGAATTCAAAGAAGAGAACCGAAAGACAAATACATATGTGAACCAAAAATTGAGTTTAAATTTACATTTACATTTATATATTTAATTTATTTATCTACACCAAAAATACAATTATTCAATTATTTCATAGATTATTTTTGCATTTAACTTATTTACTTTTTCTTTTTCATAAAAATAATTTACATTTTAGTTAAAAAGTATATTTATTTTGACTGATATAAAACAATTATTTATATATTTATCAGTCTAACATGAACCAAATATTATCTTTATATTTAATATATCAATCTAAAATAGTTAATATGGTCATTGTGAAATATGACTATTTGCCTATATAAGCACACATCTATAATCTATCATATGTATCATTTATAATACAATATAATATGGACACTAAAAGGATTTCTACTCTCACAATGGTATTTTTATTGGCTTTCTTTGTTATTGCATCAGGTACGAAACAAATTATTAAATTAGATAAAATTTTTGTGTTTAATGTTGTAATTTTACACTTCAAACTAGTTTCCCTTTTAAATCTCTGACTTACATATAATAATAATTTCATGACCACGTGTATTATTTGGGTGTCTAGATATGTGTCAAGAATCAGAAGGAGCAAGTGGATACTATTCAGGTTACGCCTGTAAAACAGATGAAGTATGTCTACCCAATTGTCCTAGAGGACAATTTGGAAAATGTATAAGTGGGAAGTGTTGGTGTATGGACTATCCGCCAAATGCCTAAAATATTCCTAGTGTTTAATACTTCAAATTTCAAATTAAGTATTGAAATATTGGAATGCAGTCATAGTTTATGGGATCTAGTAATATATCAAAATAAAAAGTCAATAAGAAATAAATATGTTATTGTGTAATAAAATATTATCATATAAAAGTTACATAAAAACTTTAAATTGTTTATCTTTCTTTGTTAATATAGAAGAGTAAAGATGCATTTTAGTTTCTCAAAAAATAAGTGAAAATCAATTTAATCTCTAAAAAATTATAAATAATACTTATTTATTATGAAAATACATTCGGATAATTTAGTCTATACATGAACAATATTTAAAAGTGGGACAAATAATTTCCTTAATAATAATTAAAAAAATGACAATTTGGCCATTTAGAATAATTTAAAAAAAAAATTTGGGTTGTACAATATTAATTAAAAGGTCCCAAAATAATTTATTGTTCTACATAAATACATCATTGTTATTAGGA
>JBBPBP010000002.1:11997441-12016586 GCA_037974735.1 Cicer chorassanicum
AAAGAAAAAATATTAATAAAAAAGAATGAGTTGCTGAAAAAAATTAGTTTGAAACCTTTTGTGTTATAAAGATAAAATTGTCTATTTTTAATTATTGTCCATTATTTTTTGTGATAGTAGTTCAAGTAGAATTAATTTGTCCGCATTTTATTTTCTTAGAGACTTAAAAGTGCTCTAAGTTTTCTCAAAGACCTAATTTGGTCTCACAATTTTTCCTTATTTTAAAATGGGTTTAATTTCTTACTGTTGTTGTAACTAATAATTTTTTTTTTAGTCAAATACAATTGATATTAATATCCTTTTATCATTAGCTTATATAAATGAATTTCACCGATCCCATAAACTATAACTAAATCCTTTTATGGTTTAGTAAACTATTTTAGTCTTCTAAGAGGTGGCGTATAGGCTAATAATTTTTCATCAACTAAGGGGTGATATAAAGGCCAATTTTTTCTTCATCAACTAAGGGGTAGCATATAGGCCAATAGTTTCATCTAGGGTATCCTACCGTGCTTCTTCGCATTTTCATTAACTAAGGGGTGGCATCTAAACCAATAATTTCTTTAAATCTTTCAACAACCCTTCTTCCCTAAACACTTATAAACCATATTACTTGTAATAACCTTCAAGAACAAATCTAAACGTCTATCTTGAAGATGAAGACTACCTCTCCAATCTTCAAAGATATAAAACTCTAGAATAATTGCTACCTTAGAACCTAGAAAGAAGCCCCTTTCAAGACCTTTGATGTGAAGTTGATCAATACCACCTCAATTGCTCACGTCTAAAATAATCATCCCATCAATAGATATCTCACTCTTGTTGTTTCTCACTCAAAACTAAAAAGCACATTAAACTTGAACCAACATAAGTTTTTTTATCTTTTTTGTGATCTTGCATGAATGAACGATAATGAATAAATGAAAAAATTCTTCTTAAGAATGATGGAACAAATCACTATTTAAAGAACATTAGTTAGTTAGTTAAAATACAATGCATGATAACCTAAATAATTGATTTCTAAATGTCAAAAACTGATTCTACAATGCATGTATTTGGGGTTGAAGATGAAGATTATTGAGTTTTTATTATTTAATTGGTTAATTAATTAATTAGTTTTAAGTTTTTAATTAAACGAGTTAATAAAATAAATGTTAATTTTAAATATTGTCTAGTCAACAATAATTACATAATCACCATGTGACACTTCATCCAAAATTAGTGATGTCACCATTTTTTTACTAAAAAAGATTCATAAAGAACTTTTTTAAAACCGAATAGAATTTGCAAGGATATAAATCAAACCAAAAAAAAAATTACAAAGACTAAAATCAAAACGAAGTATATTTGCAAGAAACAAAAACAAATTATAACCAAAAATTTATTTAATAGTATACAAACCTATATATTAATACAATCACATGTATATATATTTTTAATTTAAAAAGGAAATAGTATCATAGAATGCTAAATAAATAGTGTATGAGAGCATTGCTTGACACAATTATGAGAGCATTGCTTGTAACAACAAAGTCACTAGAGGCGTATTTCAGAGTGCGTTCATTAGACACATAATATGTTTTTTCAGAGAGAAGTTTTGGTGTTCTATTAACTTGTCCAAACATCTGATAATACATCGTAAAGTCATTTAAAACTTATGTGAAGGGTCATAGTTGTTCAAACCAACTTTGTTTTAACAATCTCTCCATTTTTGATGATGACAAACAATTTTTAAAAGTAAGGGTGATGAATGATATTTTGAAAAGATAATCAATTGAAATTGTTCTCAAAATACATTCTCCCCTTTTTTTCATTAGATAAAAAGAGTTGAGTAGGAAAAAGTAGAACAAGTTGAGCAAGTTAAAAAATATAACAAACAGAGAAACCAAAATATAGGTGAACTAAATATTTGGGTTGGTTAGCCTAGCTAAGATTAAGCTTAGGGTAGTATGAATGTTCTCTTGATTCTTGGTTGTTTGTTCCATAAACGAATCAGTCTTAGCTTCCAGTCGATCAAAATCTTCCTTTTCGACATATTGAGAATAATCAAACATAGGGGCAGAGGGAATAACAAAGTGACTCTAGAAGGCAGATTCTACAAATCCTGAAACAACAGTCGTAGCATGAACATCTAAGGAAGGGATCTCAACCTGTAGAATGATCACAAGAAATTACAATTGTGCTAAGGGAGCAACCACTAGTAGTTCTAGATAAACACCACTAGAGGGAGATAGGTCTTCACTTGATGAACCTTATGATGTGGATGTTAGTAAATTTCTAGACCGATTGCCCTAAGCTTTCTAGAGCTGCAAGACCCACAAATAGAGTATCTCAGCTGTTTGTCTAAACGCAACAGAGTTCAGATAGGCCAAACATATTTCGTGTCCCATGTTGTATGTTATCCAATTGGTGAAAAATGGGAGGATTTTGTTCCATTGATTTGAAACGTCATTAGGATCCAAACTCTGATCATTCCTATTACGAATTAAGGTGACTTTGGCAATGAGAGTGAAAATGAACGAATCAAAGGTTGGAAAGCCAGAAGGAATGGAAAGTGTGAAATGAGCTAGGTCTAAAGAGGTGGAAGTCATAGTTCAAAGTGAAATAGGGGTGAGGTAGGAGCAGATGAGTAATTTGAAGATGTTTCAGAGACTAAGTCAATCATTACTTGAGCTACTATCTCATCTGATTTATATCTAAGTGTAGCAAAATGTTCTGCTAAGGTTTCCTCAAAGATTTCATCACTACAAAAAAATTGACTTATCGTGACACACAAAGTGTGTCACTAAATGTTAAAAACTGTAGGTAAAGGTCAATAATACTTTGAGTGACACCCAAATTAAGTGTTAATTTTAAGGGGGCGTCCTGCTACACATTGAGGAGTGTCACTCCATGTTCTGATGATTGTCACTACATGTTTTTTATTTCTACCTACAACAATGACTGTCACTAAAAACTACATAAATACAAGTAAAGAATTGATCTATTCCTACGGTATTGTCTGTCACTAAAACCTAGAAAAATATAAATAAAAAATTAATCTATGCCTACGGTATTGTCCGTCACTAAAACCTAAAAAATATAAATAAAGAATTCATCTATTCCTATTAAATTAAATTTATTTTATCTCCCTTCTAATTGTAATTCTAAATTATTAATACCAGTAAATTAAATTTAAATTTCTATTTTATTTTTATTAACTAATGCCATTGAAATATACAATAAAATATAATTTAATTTTACTAATTCTATTAAATGCATGTTACTTGCATTCCTAGCATTTTAATTATATCCTAACATGAGTATCATATCCTTGTGGTAATATGGAAATGAAATTGGATCATAAAAAAAAATATTTCTCCACTAGTTAGATCATAAAATCTTTACAAAAGTGATATATTTCCCAACTTATGAATAAGCAAGAAGGAAAAACAAGCATTATTCTAGAAGTAGAGGGTGGTGAGTGAACTATAACAAGCATTATTCTAGAAGTAGAGGGTGGTGAGTGAACTATATCAAGGGTAGTGGTGTCACTGCTAGGAGGGTCCAGAGCAATGGCCACTGCAATTCTCTTTGTGTTCATTTCAGCATTCTTGACTAGAACCTGACAAAATTCAAAACCGGATACTTTTTAACATTATTGTCAAGAGTGAGTCATCATGCTGTTCTAAAAATTGCAAGTCTCTGAATTTACAAAATCGCAAATAAGTCCTTAAAATTGAAGAATATCAATCACTTTAGTACCTCCATCAATCAATTAATTCAGATGCATATATATCGTAAGATAAAGATAAACGAAAGCAGTGAAAACAACCTAAATGGAATAATTATTCAAAGGTTATAGGATGAACCTTGTTTCGGTGAAGAGCTTCAAGACATTCATTGGCCCAATGTATTGTTGACCGAAGACTTCCCACTCTTGCCATGCTTCTCAAGCCAGTTGCCATATTTCTGCATTGTAGGTATGTTTAAACAATTATTCATCACACAAATGGGTAATAAATAACGAAAACCATATCAATGACGATGTTGAAAGAGAAAGACTATAACCTTCCTAATCACCTCCTTCTGAGATTCATTTATTTGTCAAGAATTAATATGCTGATTGATTGCTAGCTCTTCAAACCAAGGTGATCAAAAAATAAGTCCTAACTCAAGTGTTTTTAAACTATATTCATCATTCCCTCTCTATATACATATATGTATACTTAAAATCAAATAAATAAATAAAAGCAATAAAGAATGTATTTTGGTTGAATATTTGTCAAACATGCTTCTAAATAAATTTAATTTTGCAAAATTGATTTGGTTAAAATGATATTGAGACATAAGTGACTTATATTTGGATGTGTTTGCTCTAAAACAAAGTTTTTATAAAGTTCAGTATAAATATTTAAACCTAACACAAGTATTTTTGGGACCTATTAAATAACAAAGAGACTAAATTAATTCATGACCAACAATATTAGAAACTAATTTGTCATTTAACAAATTTTGCGGCCAAATTGTCCAATCACTACAATTTGAATTAACAAAAGAGGGTGTGGTCGGAATGAATTACCGGTGAACTGGAAGTGATGGAAAATCTTTTGAGAAGAGAAGTAAAGAGAGCGAGGAGTGCAGAGTGATCAAAAGAAGGGGATTTGTCGGAGAATCTGAGAATTCCAACGATGAATATGACAAAGTAAATTTATAATAAATATCTTTATTAACATATACTTGATAAAACAACATGGTAAGCTTATAGACTACTAATTTTAACAATATAGACTACTAATTCAATTATTAGTTAAAGCAATAAAAGTGCATCTTACCTATAGTAGTTTGGGTTCTTTTGCTGAGAACTGTCAATAAGTTCAGCTGCTTCCTCTAAAAGGGCTTCTATTTCTGCTATGTCTGATCCATTTCCATCAGATAGAATATCGGCTCTAAGGACAGATAATTTTAGCAAAAGAAATCTCCAGTGACAAGATTTTTGTTTTGCAGCATCAGCCAAGGCTTGCCACTGTCAAAGATAACATCGATAAGTTTTCTCCTTATGTCACTTAGTCAACATATGATATTAGCATGTAAATTATCTATTACTAAGTCATATCAGCAACTGTTTACCATCCTTATTTTCCTAATGCATTTCTCTTGTTATAGAGGAAGTTTCTCTTCAAGTACCTTTTTACATGGATTTGAATGCAATCAAATCACCTCTAATAAATAAATGTCTTTTGAAATGGCAACTAACCACTACCTCTTAAGAAAATTACAATATAAAGTGAGTCATTAGCAAGAGAGAATGAGAGATACCATGAAATTCTGTTTGCCATATAAGTTTACAGGTAAAACTATAAGGGTAGTTCTAAGTTTGCATGTTTGGGCTTAAACCAACTTGAAGTTGGTATGTTACAACCATAATGATAGTCCTAAGTAAATCTTTGATCGTACAGTTCTATTAGTGCTTACACCAATACCAAATTCGTAACTACTTTGTGGGCCAGTCTAATAATTCAAACCCTCCAATAAGATTGTAAACACTATCGAGTCATCTATCCACAGATTTATTTGCTACTATGTAGGACTGACAAAAATTTCTCAAATAAGCCATCTATAATAAATACCAAAGACATAAATTTTCTTAAAATACAATCATTTATATTCAAGCTTTTTTGTGGTGTTTAATTTTAGTTAAAGACATTTTGTTTGTAGCAAACAAAAAATAACAAACTGCCCAAGAAATGCACATGTTTAATTAGTTTGATATGATTTCCCTTTCATCATCATTTTCATAAACCAACAAGCTTATTATAAATGTTATGTTACTCGTCACAAGTAAACAAGAGAAACCATATGATAGAGTATAACATGCTCATTTAATAATTCAGTAGTCTATAGATTGATGAGTTGAATGATTGAACAATGGATGGTTCAAATGATATTTGATTATATAAAAAGTGGTTAAAGAAGACCACAACATGCATTACCTGAGCAAGCATAGATTCGTCAAGGACTTGAGCTAGGCCACTAACTTCATGGCTAGGCCCCAAAGCTTCAGCTTTGATTGTTTGCCATTCCCTAATAAGGGTTTCTGCTTCCTCCATAGACATCATCCTCCTATACACATTAATAGGGGAGGATGATGAGGACAGAGAAATGTGTAAATAACTTTGGCTACCAGCATCTGGCCGGTGCAAAAAATGTATCTTAACCATCGACATAATTCTCTTCAATTTGTTGGCAATAGAACTTCGCCTAATATATGCCGGGCCTATAGTGTAGTTAGCACAATTGTTGGATTTTGTGAAAGCCCAGTTAGTACGAGTAAAATTCTTGCCCGGGTTCATTCCCAACAACTTCATAGAAGCAAATGCAATACAACCCAGTACGGTAATGTATGTTATTCTTTCAAATACTTGAGCACGAGTGAAGTGATTATTCCAAATTCCATTGTGATGACTGCCAAGGTTCCTTTTCACTTTAACAGGTGGCTCGCTAGGATTGAGTCTGTTTTCATTTTTCCAAAGAGGCCATATCATTTTGGAATAATCACTTCACTCGTGCTCAAGTATTTGAAAGAATAACATACATTACCGTACTGGGTTGTATTGCATTTGCTTCTATGAAGTTGTTGGGAATGAACCCGGGCAAGAATTTTACTCGTACTAACTGGGCTTTCACAAAATCCAACAATTGTGCTAACTACACTATAGGCCCGACATATATTAGGCGAAGTTCTATTGCCAACAAATTGAAGAGAATTATGTCGATGGTTAAGATACATTTTTTGCACCGGCCAGATGCATCTAAGGTATCTGAGTCTGATTTAGAGGGTGATAGTGTATTAGGTGCATGTGGTTAGAAGGAAGTGCAGCTAAGTTTGGATTTTGGGTAAAGGGTGTGAAGTAAAGTCTAAACCATAGTTGGAGAAACCATATAGGACCACTAACGTTTTTGATATCTTTCTTATTTATCACCCATTCAACGATGTTGAATATAGAATGGTAGAATGAAGAAAGAAAAAGAGAACTCAATAAAATAAACCTCTTTGGATTATTTAAAAAGGAAACATATAATTGGAGCTCTTAGACCACAACTATAGAACCAGACAAACAAAAAATTTGTTGCACTCATAACAAGTTCGTTTTTATTGTACCCAAGGAAGCCAAGAAAAATGCCTCGTGTCAAACTTCATGGCCTCTTTGGAGAACATAATTATGTCATAAATACATGACTTCTACCATTCTTGGCTTTTGTCAATTTTCTTCCGAGTCAGCCGAGGTAGGTAATTAGTCATTGCGTGGGGAAAAGTTATGAAATCTCTGACTGATCCGCTGTCGTACACGAGTCAAATACAATTGAAAAATAATGTAAAAAGAGGTAACAACTTGAGTCGTTTCGCAAGGACTTCTGATAATATAATATTAACCGAATTAAGGGTTCAAATTCAGAAACGGGGTTTTTATAATGATTTAGTTTGAACAGATGAGCAAAACGATTAATCCACTTATTCGAGTTTCGGACCTATCACAGATTCTATCAATGAGTTTTAATTTCTAATTCGTGATTCTATTCTTATTTGACTATAGAATTGATCAAACAGACGTACAATCAATCCTACGTGAATTCGGTTTCATTGACTGTATTAAGCATCACAATCATCAAAATATTACAATTAACGATTAAGCGTTGTAGAATTATAATTCAATTAAATTAGGAACCGAATTCTGTCAAATAAATTGAATCGATCCTATTGAAATTCAATTTAAGCAATCAGAATATCAATATAATCAAATAAACGAAAATAGAGTCATGAATTAGAATCGACGATATAACCTGAATCTCCAGATGTGATGAAACTCTGAACTCGTGGATTAATATGATGAAATTAGCCTTCCATGGGATTAAAAATAAAAAGTGTTTATATTTTTTATTCTGTTCGAAAATACTACATGCCAAGAAAGGAAAGAAAATTCCGAATACATAGTGCTTGGTTTTGGGCTATAAAAACAAGTGGCCCGCGATTTAAAATTATTACAACGGTCTAGATTACGAGATCTGCAATTTAGACCCAGTAGAGTTCAGAATTGAGATTTTATTCCAACACAAAAGTTGTAGCTATGATTTTTAGCTTTCCAACGACTGCTCGCATGCCTCAATCTGATATCCAGAGCTCAAGTTATGGCCTACAGAGCGAGCAGGGGTTAAAATGCAAATAATAAAATTATAATTCAATTTCAACCCAAAATTTATAAACAAGCTAAAAAATTATTCTAAGTTATATAGTGATTTTAAAATAACAAAGTAAAAAGCCAGAAACATGCGCCCAAGTGCTATGATTAAAACTTCATGGCCTCTTTGGAGAGTATAATCATGTCATAAATACCTCATTTCTACTATCTTGGCTTTTGTCAATTTTCTTCCGAGACAGCCGAGGTAGGTAATTAGTCATTGGGTGGGGAAAAGTTATGAAGTCCCTGACCAAGCCTCAAAGGAAAAAAATCTTCAACAATAGAGAAGTGATAGTAGTCAACATGACATAAACAAAAACCAAGGAACATGGCCCCATCATTTATTGTGGAAGTTGAAGGGAGAAGAGGAAAGTGATTTTGGATAGCAGTAAGAGGGATACGATGAACAGGTTGTATAGTAGTAGCAACTTGCGATGATGAATCGAAAGAAGCTGAATTGAAAAGGTCATCGCCTCTGTAGTTGTCGTCACAATTTTGGGAATCATAGGAAGACATGATTGCAATTGAAAACAGTTAAGAATTTTTTTTTTGCAAAAGTCAAGGGTTACAATGATTGCAAGGAGTTCTTGAGAAAGCAAGAAAGCATTTAGAGAATAGATAGCCAGAGGTGACGAGCGAGGAAATTAGCTAAGGCTGTTTATATTCTAATGAATAAGTATAATTCATTTATGATTAGTTGAAATAATCAAGGTTAATGTTAAGATAATTAATCGGCAAATATCATTAAGTTTCTCCCTATCACAATTTGATGCAGGGTTTGTAACGACGACTTTTATCTTTTGCAGCGCAATGATGATATTATTCATGTGTAGTAATTACTACTCATGTCTCATCACTTTAAAAGTTTTCAATTATCCATTAATGCAATGCAAGGGGCATTTGTTTACACTTAAAACTAAATAATTTGTTAGCAGAGGATGACAAACAACCGAATTTTTTAGTAGCCTGATTCGTCTTAGCCGAGGGAGGATTAGGCATCCACAAAATAGTCATGAGTTAGTCGAATCTTTCTCAAGTTTACAAGAGTCCACAAGGTCAACGATGCTTAAGACTGGGTCAAAGTTCAATGTGACCTGATTATTTGGCATCTGCGCTCATCTTCCATGTTTATAGCACTACTAACGATCATATATTGCATACGGGACTTGTCGAAGAAATAGGAAAGACGAGCCAATTTTGGGGCACCATGAATTCCCTAAAACAGGAATTAGCACGCATTATCTACGGAACTAGCCGAGCAAGGCAACATGTCTGTAGGACAAAATTTATGGGCATTAGGTTTAATTTTACCTATAAATACTAATGTTTAAAATACACACAATCAATCAAACAAACTTTTTACACATTATCTATCTTTTTATCAATTTACTTTACTTTATGTATTTGTAGTTCAGTAGCTTAAACATCAACACCATATTTAACACTCTTTGTAGTAGTTAAAGAACTCATAGCTCAAGGATAAAGTTTCTTCCTCATTGTAATCGTTTAAAGAAAAAGAGAATAATAAATTAAGAACAGTTAGCCATTCCTTCGACTAATTCTTAATCCCAATAACAGTTCTCAATATAATTGTAACTACAAAGATTTTTTGTAGTCCAATGCAATTGATATTAATATCCTCTCATTATTAGCTTGTAGAAAGGAAATTCCTATTCATTTAAAAGTTAATCATTGTAGTGAGTGCAACCTAAAGATTAATTACACCAATCCTATAAAATATAACTTAATCTCTCTACTTTGTGGGTTGCTATCCAACTCGAAGAAACAAATTTAATAGACTCAAGTAGTCCTTCAAGACCTACAAAAATGATGTTGTTCCTTCGCATCCATAAACACTAAAATTGAGGATAACCATATTATATACGTTATCTTTTTAAATTTTTCCTTCTAAATAAAACATAAATTGTAAAATATGACAGTGACCATTTTGATGGCATGGTCCTTGAACTCCCATCCTGTGCCAAATGTTGGACCAGATCCTATAAGAAAATTGGCACTCAAAAAAAGTGTCGGCATGATTCATAACATCTGAAACAAAATACACAACACTTGTCGCACATTTAATCCCACCAATCCTCTTTGCCCCAATCCATTATTTGTGGCTAATCTATCATAAACAATTTGAAATGATTTTCAGACTTTTGTAAATAATTTTACAAACATATGAGTCGGATTAATGAAATTAAACATCACTTAGAAATTTTTTTTGGGTATATTGAATGATGTTCTAATAAGTTTCTAACATGCAACTAATGGTATATTACCTTTGTCTCTAAATATAGGACCCTTTTGAGGTTTTTTTTTTTTGTCTCTTTATTATACCATTTTCACTTTTTTTCTTGTATTAATTATTTCTTTACAAACTTACCCTTAATTATGTTACATATTTTTCTACAATTTATAATAAATACTACAATAAACCCATAAATTAAATATCACTTTTTAAGGGTAATCTAGTAAAACAATCTAAATTACCAACAAATTTAATACTACAATCAACTTTTTTAATTCTCGTGATTTAGTCAACAAGATCTTATATATACGGACAGATAGTACATGATAAAATGAGGTTTTTGCAAGTGTGTTTCCCTATTAGATATCTTTTTGTGCTGCAAAATCATTTGTTGGGATGTCGTTAACTAATATAAACAATGAGCTTAAACATATGCAGGCATTTATCCATCTAATCTACCATGAATCAAAATTCATTATCTTGATCGTATATTCCAGAAACTTTCAAGCAAAAAAACAATTTGGCACTTGGAGGTCAAACAATCAAGGACATATTAGAGCCTCACGGAACATACCTTATATAAGATTTTGTATAAAGTCACAATTAAAGAGATTGGACGAAACTAAAAAATTAATTGTGTTATCCCTACGAGGAATTAATGCAATAAAAAATTATGTTAAAGCCTTTGATAGTTTTGCATTAACATATAATTCTTGCATAAACTAAAGCATATATCTTTAATTAATTCCCATATAAAGCTTGTGTAACCATCACACATCCAAATAACTTCCTTGACCTATTCCAATGAAAATGGGTTTGTTAACCATTGGTTTTCCTCACTTGACAATGTTTCAATTTGCAAGCCATCAAGTACTAGTCTATTGAAATTTTCTTCCTTGAACCGCTGCTCAAAATGAGCAAAAACTTCACGCGTCACATTCTGAACACCTTCTACCTAACTATTTTCATTGCGCAATGCCACAGTAATGTTCTTCCTCTTATTTGTTTTCAGACAGTTATGATAGAACCTTGTATTTAAAATACTTTTGCTAATTCATATGACCACAACTTTTAAATGAATAGATCAATATGACCGAAGATTTATTTGTTCCTAATCTTTTTTTTTTTGGTTCAACATAAATGTTTTCCATCCTTCTACCTGAAAAGATTTTCAATTCTTCTCCTAACTTACTTATAACAAAATAGTAAAAGGATCAATTTGTTTCCCAAGTAATTTGTCTAGCTAGTGTGTAGATGAAACTCTTCAAAAGAAGATGCCAAAAAAGATATGATGATCCCAGTTGTAACATCATCTGATATATCAAAATATTACAATCAATGGGTTGTGGATCTATTGAAGAATGTGTCTTGCGCCTTAAGAAACATCTTTCGTTGATGTGCGTCTTGTAACATACATAGTGGATTCTTTTAGTTAAATTCAAGAGTCTTATGTGTATAACGAGAAACACAAAAAAGGGGATTTAAATTGTGTTTATTTTAAAACCATTTATATTAACTAAACTAAATTAAAGAAAACAGGGCGGGTAAACGTAAAAACAAAATAACAAAATCAATTTATCTTGATTCACCACCAACATAATAACTATGTCTAGTCCCTTCAACCAGAAGAATTTAATACTTTAATTTATCACTAAATCACACTTACATTGAACACCTATTACTCATACTAATTGTTGAGGAAGACAGCCACTATTGGGTTAGGTTACAAATGAATAGATTTAGGTTTTCTAAAAAAGCTCTCACAAGAGGGTGTTTACTAAATTGTACTCTCAAAATTTTTCTCAGCACTTAGGTAAAACAAATTATTAAGAGCAAGAGTGCAAAGGTGGTTGTATTATGCTTATTGTAGAACATATTTTGTTCTATTTTCATGTGAGGATTGCACGTACTTTTATAGAGATATTTTAGTGTTTCTGGTCGTTGTCTTGATTGCAAGAAATCAAGATGTATCATGAAGTTTCGTATCAAATATTTTGTGATTGATTTACCATTGAAAACTTTTCAAAATGAATTCTTGTAATTTATTCAGCGTATCTTGGTATGAAAATAGAAGGAGTAGAATATACGATGATCATAGCATGTCTCATTGAACTTTAGAAAAATAGCAGATTCAAGGTATGTATTAGAGGATGCGCAAAAATTTTGTCTTATTCGGAGCGTTGACTTTCATCAGAACATTGACTTTGATTAGAGCATACATTATAAAATAAAGTTAGACGATCAAATACTTGATGTGATTATTAGAGGAAGACAATCACTTCCTTGTCAAGGTTATTAGAGACAAACGAACAAATGATTTTTGTAGTCATCAGAGGAAAATGAATCAGAGCATTGCTTGTATTGCTAGAATTACTGGAGACACGTTTCTGAGCACGTTCACCAGACTTAAAATGCGGAATCAGAAGCGAAGTCTTGGTGTTCTTTTGTCTTAGTCCAATCATTTGAGGATGCAACGTAAGTTCATATAAATTCAACTTGATATGGGAACTACACACTTAATTAGAACGTTAGTGCTTTAAATTGTTCCCACAAAATGATTTTGTTATCATCAAAACAAGTAAGGGTTGTAGTTCTTCAAACCAAATTCGTTCTAACAATCTCTCCATTTTTGATGATGACAAACATCTATTTTTGTGAACAATTTTTAATTTTAATAAAGTAGAAAATATTATGAAGTATTACAACAAGGCTCACCCTTAGAATATGCATGTTTAATTCATAAGATGAATATATTCTGACAAAGTAATTGATAAGTATTAGTAAATGAAATTTAGAAGTTTCATTGCAAATATTTCTCAAATATACATAATCCCCCTTTTGTCATCAGACAAAAAAAAAAAAAAAACAAACATTTTCACCCTTGTGAAGGTTGTGAGTGACTATGAGATGTAAATGGGTTTTATAAAAAAAAAACGTTTGAGTTTCTAACCCCATACTTGCGCACACGCGTCAGGGTATCACAACGCGTTTGAGTAACACCTGTCAGGGTATCACAACTTACGAGGAAAATTGTTCATATTTAAAAAATTAATTGAATTTGGATTGACCAGAGGCACAAATAAATTCAATGGTATCAGAGGCAGAGCATATATACATTTAACCATTCACTTTATTTTATCAGAAGCAAACATATGGAGGATTCTACATCATTCTTTTATGAACATATTATTTAGATGTTTCTTTATAAATTTGAGTTTGTCCTCAACAAGGGGTTTTGTGAAAATACCAGTGTGTTGATGATTAGTGTCAACGAATTCAATTTTCAAAATACCTTTATGGACATAATCCATTATGAAATGATGTTTAATCTCTATATGATTTTCTCTTGAACGTAAAATAGGGGTTTTGGTTAAACATATAGCTGAAGTATTATCACAGAAGATAGGAATGTTACTCTTATTAATTTTGAGTATTGCAACTAGCTATTGAGATATACTCTGCTCCACAATAGTTGAGTGTTGCAACTAGCTACTAAGATATACTCTGCTTCTACTGTAGACAGAACAATAGTCCCTTGTCTTTTGCTTGGCTAAGAGATTAGATTATCACCAAGGAATGTACAATTTCTACTGGTGTTCTTCCTTTCTAGCTTATCTCCAACATAGTCAGCATCACATTAACCTGTACTTAGAGTGTTTAGTTTGTTTTCCTTTTTGACAAGTCTCGTAAAGAATCTCTTATTTATGCTTGAGATTGGATAGGCCTTTAACAAGTTGGAGTTTGTTTAATTTTGAGATCACCCTCAAATTGGCTTGGTCTAATCTCTTGTGCCAAATCAGCTATTTGTTGTTCACAAACACAAACATTAACCTCCTGTTGTTCTAAGTTAAAAAGTTTTATTCATTACCATTGTTGCTTAATTGAATTATGCTCAGTAGGTTATGTCTTAGTCCCTTAACTAACAGAACATTATTAATAGAAGTAAGAAAATTTTTACCAACTGTTCCGTGTCCAATTAATGATATGGCTTTTTTGCTTTCCTCCAAAACTCATTGAGCATTTGTTTGTCGAAGTTACATATTAGAGCATAGACCTTTCGTCCGTTATATGTCGCGAGCATCCATTATCCAGGTACCATGATTGGTGTTTTAGTTTGGCTTCTGAGAACATATGCAACATAGATAATAGATGCAAGCTTGCTTTTCTCTATGTTGTTTGCAAGGAAATCTAGAAAAGCTACTTCGTATTTGATTGAGTTATAAATGGTTTCCTCTGAAGGTTTTGAAATAATTTTATCATTTAAAGTCATGTTTTCTCTCTTAAGTTCTTAAAAATCATTTTTGAGAGAGTTATATTATTCAGTCAAATTTAAATTAACTTTTCTCATAACTTTCAGTTTTAAAGAAATAGTATGATTTTTATTTAAAAAATCATTTATAACAAAAATCAACTCAGTACGAGTTAAATCAGAAAGTACCTCAATTTCCTCATCTACAGACTTACTTCTAGAATTAGAGTCTACATCATCCATCAAAGCCATACAGGCTTGTTCTTCATCATAGAATTCATCGGAGTCAACCCATGTAGCCGTCATAACCTTTTTTTAGACTTGGAATATTTTCTCTAGCTTCCTTCTTCTAGCTTTGGACAATCAGCCTTGAGGTTTCTTGGTTCCTTGCACTTAAAACAGGCGAATTTCTTCTTGTCAGATTTATCACCTTTTTCTCTGATAGACTTCCTAAAATCTCTTTGAGGGAAATAATTTTTCTCGTTGTGCAACATCTTCTGAATCTTTCTAGAGATAAAAGCAAGCTCCTCATCCTCCAAGTCTCCATTTTGATCCTCTGAATCACTATCCTCTAATTCTGCTGCAGCTTGTAGAGCTTTCTTATCCTTGGATCTGATAGCCAAAGACTACTAGTTCCTCTTGGGCTTATCCTCTGCTAGCTCAATCTCATGTGACCGGACCGGAGGAAACTAATTAACTTCTCTAGACGAATATTGTTCAGGTTCTTTGCTTCTTGAATGGAAGTCATCTTGAGTCTCCACTTGTTGGGAAGATTCTTGAGTATCTTCTTGACATGATTTGTAGTTGTGTAACTCTTTTGAAAAACTTTTAACCCTAAGACCAGTGTTTGAAACCTGGAAAAGATTGTCTCGATGTCTTCATTTTCCTCCATCTGAAAGAGCTCGTACTTTATGATCAGAAGATTGGCTTTAGCTTCTTGGACTAGTTTGTTTCCTTCATAGGTAGGAACCAAAGCATTGTAGATACTCCTAGTTGTCTCCTTGTTGCTGCACTTGTCAAACTCCTTGAATGTGATTGCATTCATCATAAAACGTTATGGCTTTATGATGCATTTAAAATTGCTTCCTCTGATCAACATTCATCTCTTTTCTAGATACCTCAATACCATCATCATTAGTAGAAGAAATGCGCCCATATTCAACTAAATTCCACAGTTCAGAATCTTGGGATATGAAAAAGCTTTTGAGTTTGTCCTTCCAATACTCAAACTTCTCTATATCAAACAACGGTGGTCTGTTGATGTTTCCTCATGTGCCTTCATCACCGAAACTAGACATATTGAAAAGTGGATTTTTTTTCAAACACAGTGAAGTGCTCAACCTTGAAACTGAGCTCTGATGCCAATTGAAGGTGCGAAAATACGAGAATGGGGGATTAAATAGTGTTTCCTCCTTATTAAAACTTATTTTCAAAAATAGAGTCAGTAATACACCAATAGATAAAACAGAGAGTTCTTCAGCAACATCTATACTGGTTTCACTACCAATGTGGTAGCTACATCTAGTACCTTCACCTAAAAAGAGTTCTTCAATAATTCAAACTGAATTACGACACTCACCTTACAAGTCAGTTTTCTCAACTTCCAACTTGAACCTACAAACCGTTGAGGAATAAGCCACTATCGGGCTGGATTACAATGATAATGAAACTGGTTATGTGTAACTCTTCTAAAGAGAATGAGTACAATTGAATCACATACTTGATACAAAGCACTTAATAATAAGATATGAAAGAGTGCCTTTGCGTGAAACTGAAACCTTTTCAATTGATAGATTTTTAAGTTTTTGCGTTATTATTATTAAGTATTTTGTATATCATGAGTTAGGATGCCTTTTACATATCGATACCTTTTAAATATCATGAGTTAGGATTTCTAATTATGTCCCAATCAAATTTTGAAACGTATCTTCTTGCGTGTTAGTCAACAAAGATCTTCATTGAGAATGGAACATGATCGATACGGTTTGAGAATAAAATTCTTCTCAAATCTTCCTTCAAACTCATGTTAAAAATAGAGGGAGCATATCGGAGTCTGTTCTTAGATCTTTATAATCTTGATACAACTCAGTCTCCATCAGAGTGTTGACTTTCCTTCAGAGTTGTTGACCATCAGAGTAAGACGTGTTGTGTCTTGGTTTGGATTGTTAAAGGGAGAGGCGAGGATGCGTGATTTTGAAGTAGTGGCATGGGCAACGTCACCGTGTTGCACAATCAGAGTGCGTGCAACTATAGAGGATGCGGCATATTAGATGCAGCATCTTGGAGCATATTGCATTCTTCAAAGCGAGCCTGGACAGAAGCTTCAAAGGCAAATTTATCAGAAGCTTTAGAGGTAACTTGTAGTAGGCGCTTTAGAAGCATGCTTATCAAAGGCACACTTCAAACTCAAAGGAAGAAGCTTCAGAGGCAAAGAAGCGCACAACGCAGCGCGTGCATTGACTTCTTTTAACTTTGCTTGGCTTCGTTTGACTTTGCTTCCTATGATATTTTCTAGAGGATATAGTCCGGAGTCAACCTGTTTGTCCTAAAGCCTGCACACTCAATGAAATATTAGCACACTAAGTTTTTCCCCCTAAAATACCTTTGTTATCATCAAAACATGATGATGAATTATCCCTAGAACCAATTTGGTTCCAACATAGATAACCTTCAATCTTGAAACCGATGTTTGGAATACAGAAAACATTGTCTCAATGTATTCATATTCTTCCATCTAGAAGAGTTCATACTTCTTGAAGAGTAGATTTGCTTTGGCTTTTCGTACCTACTTATTTCCTTCGTAGTTGAGAACCAAAGCATCAAATATACTCTTTGTTGTTGCATTTTTTCAAACTCTTAAAAGGTGGTAACATTCATCATGAAGGTTATGGGTTTATAATGCATTTTGTATTGTTTCTTTTGTTCAACTTTGAGATCCTTTCTTGATATTTCAACATCAACAACATATTTTGGAACCTCATAGACATCTTCGACTATGTCCTAGAGTTCAGGATCATGAGAGATGTAGAAGCTTTTGAGTCTATCTTTCTAGCACTTGAATCTTTCTCCATCAAACATAGGAGGCATGTTTATGTTTCCATTTGTAACTTTATCACAAGAGTTAGTCATAATAACACAAATCTTTAGTCAAACATGTTTAAGTGCTTAGCTTTGAGAATGAGCTTTGATGCCAATTGTAGAATGAGAAACACAATAAAAGGGGTTTGAATTGTGTTTCTTTTTCAAAACCTTTTTAAGGTGGCTAAACTAAACTAAAGAATATAAAGTGGATACACAACATAGAACAGAATAACATAACCAAGTTATCCTAGCTCACCACCAACAAAGTAGCTACGTCCACCCCCTTTAACATAAATGATTTAATCAACTAATTCACCATTGAATGACACTTCCATTGAACACCTACTACTCAAACTAACTGTGTTCAAGTCTTCTCAACCTTCTAGTTTAGTATAGTCAAGTTATTGAGGAAGACAACCACTACAGGGCTAGGTTACAACATTATAGGTTTAGGTTTTCTAAAAAAACTCTCACAAGAGGATGTTTACAAAGTTGTACTCTTAGAAATCTTTCTCAGTACTTAGGTTAAACGAATGATTAAGAGCAAGAGTGCAAGGGCGAAAGTATTATGCTTATTGCAGTGTGTTTCTTGTTGTGTTCTTCAAGTGAGGGTTGCACATCTTTTTAAGTTCCATACCTTAAACATTGGAAGAGATAAGATCTCCTTAGGAGACAAATTTCCTCTCTCTAATTCATCAAGAGTCAAAAAAAATTTGGGATCCAGAGCTTCTTTTTCTGGCTCTTGTAACTCTTGCCTTGTGTAATTATCCTTATGTTCATTCAGGGATGTTTTGGGAGCGATATTGATCTGCAAAATTGCAAAGCAAAACAAAATTAATAGATAAAAACAATGTTAATATATGCTCCTGCAACCAATCTCCTGATATGCTCCTGCAATGTTAAGAAAAATGAGATATTAGAATTTTTAAGGTTTTGATCCAGATATGAGAATTTGTGATTTAAAGATGAAGAAATTATGGTTGAAGATGAAGGTTGTTGAGTTTTTATTAAAAAAAATTGGGGTTGAAGATAAAGATTATTGAGTTTTTATTATTTAATTGGTTTATTAATTAATTAATTAATTTTAAGTTTTTTATTATATAATTAAATGAGTTAATAAAATGAATTTTAATTTTAAATATTGTCTAGTTAACAACAATTACACAATCACCATGTGCCACTTCATCCAAAATTAGTCATGTCACCATTTTTTATTAAAAAAGATTTATAAAGGACTTTTTTAAAACTTGTTAGAATTTGCAAGGATATAAATCAAACAAAAAAATTACAGAGACTAAAATCAAAACGAAGCATATTTGCAATGATCAAAAACATATTTAAACCT
>JBBPBP010000002.1:12016936-12033085 GCA_037974735.1 Cicer chorassanicum
ACAAAAAAACCCAAATAGAACTCTATTTTAATTTCATGTGTATTTTCAAATAATAACAAATTAATGATCTTTTCCAATTAACAAATATCCAAAATATTTATTCAATAAGTATATTTATTTTAATTGATATAAATAAATTATTTATCTATTTATTTGTCTTATATGAAATAAATATTAGCTTTACATTTAATATTTCAATCTAAAATAGTTAATATATTTATTCAATAAGTATATTTATTTTCATTGATATAAATCAATTATTTATCTATTTATTTGTCTTATATGAAATAAATATTAACTTTACATTTAATATTTCAATCTAAAATAGTTAATATGGTCATTGTGCAATCTTACTAGTTGCCTATATAGCACACATTTATAGTATAGCATATGTACTAAATACAACATGAAGACTACAAGGATTTCTACTCTCACAGTGGTATTTTTATTAGCTTTCTACGTTATTGCATCAAGTACATCAGGTACAAAACAATTTATTGAATTGGGTAATTTAGTGTTGCGATATTTCACTTCAAAATAGTTTATTTTTTAAATCTCTCACTTACATATAACAATAATTTTGTGACCATAAATGTATTGTTTGAATATCTAGATATGAGTAAAGAATCAGAAAGAGAAGGAGGAGGAGGAGCACTCAAAGCAAAATTTTCGTGTAAAACAAATGCACAATGTCAACCCAAATGCCCCGTTGGAGAAGTTGGAAGATGTTTGTCCGGGAGGTGTTGGTGTTATGTCATACCGCCACATGACCACAATATTCCAACTCTTTAATAGTCGAAATATTGTAATGCAATCATCTTGTATGGGTGAGAATATGAAAAAATAAAAAAATAAATAAAAACAAGAAGAAATTTTTACTGCAAAAATTCATAGTGTTACATCTACCAAAGAAATTCCTAGAAAAAAACCCAAACAGAACTTTATTTTAATTTCATATGCATTTTCAAATAGTAACAAACTAATGATCTTTTCCAATTAACAAATATTAACAATATTATTCAATAAATATATTTATTTTCATTGATATAAATCAATTATTTATCTATTTATTTGTCTTATATGAAATAAATATTAGCTTTACATTTAATATTTCAATCTAAAATAGTTAATATTTGAAAAAGAAAATAATTAATATGATCATTGTGCAATCTTACTATTTGCCTATATAGCACGTACAAATTTATATTATAGCATATGTTTTATATACAATATGAACGACTACAAGGATTTCTACTCTAACCGTGGTATTTTTATTAGTTTTCTTCGTTATTGCATCAAGTACAGGTATAATTAATTTCATATTTGATACAGTTAAAAGCAAACTTATACTCAATTTTTTAAATCAAATTAAAACTCAATTCTCGAAGTTCCAGCTACTACAAAACATTTATCATTCTTCATGGTTGCTCACAAAAAAAAAAAAAAAACACAATTTGTACATTTTAGCATTCATTCATCAAGTTCAACTCTTTCTTCACACAATCTCACCAAAATTTCTCTCAAGTGTTTAGAAAGGGTTTTGAATTTATCACTCAAATCCTATAACATGCATCATGCTACCATAGGCTTGAAAAAAATCTAGTTAGCAATCACGATGCAATAAACACATACACTATTGAAGGACTTTCAGGTTGTAATAGTACTTAGGTAAGGGTATGACATTTTGGAATACTAGGCTTTAGTACTTAGAGTTAGGTACACATTTTCCAATTATTCTACCATTTTTTTTTCTTCACATTTTCATTGTGGAGATTCTCAACCATTGACAAAAGAACCAAGATGTTAATTATCAAAGTACACAAACATAGTTTTTTTTTTCGTTTTTCTTTTTGTTTTGATTTTTGTTCTTATTATTTTTTTATTTTTTATTTATTTTTTGAGAACCACCACCCTAAACTTAAAAGGTTGTTATTCCATGAGCAACCCTAAACTTAGAACTTTATCTAGACGAGAATCTTTTTAGTAATAAAAAGGTCGTTAAGGAAATGTGATTTTTTCTTATTTAGTAATAAATTATCATCTTTTAAAAATAATATATATTATTTTTAATTGTTCATTTGTTTTTATTAATATACAAGAGTAAAGACTTTCTTTAATTCCTAAAAACATCTGGAGAAACAATTTGATTTCTAATTAAAAAAAAAAAGCAAATAAAGGGACAAATAAAGGAATTTTAATAACTATAATTTTCCGCCTACATTGAAGGTAACATTATGAGATTGAATATTAAGAATACTTGGTTCTTTTATATATATATATATGATCCGCTGTCGCACACGGATCAAATACGATTTAAAATAAGTGCAGAAAAGGGTAATAACCCTAGTCGTTTCGCAAGGACTCTTGATATAACGATATTAACCGAGTTGAAATTCGAAATTGGGGGTTTTGATAATGATTTATCGAAATTAAAAAATAGTTTGGACAGATGAGCAAAACGATTAATCCACTCATTCGAGCTTCGGACCTATCACAGATTCTATAATTTCTAATTCATGATTCTATTACTATTTGACTATAGAATTGATCAAACAAGCGTACAATTAACCCTATGTGAATTCGGTTTCATTGACTGGATTAAGCATCACAATCGTCAAAATATTATAATTAACGAACAAGCGTCGCATAATTATAATTTAATTAGAGATTGAAACCAAATTCTGTCAAATAAATATAATCGATCCTATTGAGATTCAATTTAAGCAATCGAAATATCAATACAATCAAATAACGAAATTAGAATCATAAATCAGAATCAATGATGTAACCTGAATCTCCAGGTGTGATGAAACTCGAATTCGTGGATTAACCTTGTAAAATTAGCCTTCCATCGAAATTGAAAATAAAAATATGTTTATATTATATTATGATTTTGTCCGAAAATAATCTGATGCAAGAAAAGAAAGAAATCCCAAAATATATAGTGCTCGGGTTTTTGGGCTTTAAAACAAGTAGGCCGTTATTTAAATTATTACAAAGAAGGTCCAGATTACGAAATCTGTAATTTAGGCTCAGTAAAATTCGGAATTCAGATTTTTTTCCAACACAAAAGTTGTAGCTCTAATTTTTAGCTTTCCAACGACTGCTCGCATGCCTCAATCGGATATCCAGAGCTCAAGTTATGGCCTACAAAGCGAGTAGGGGTTAAAATGCAAATAATAAAATTGTAATTCAATTTCAACCCAAAGTTTAGAAACAAGCTAAAAAAATTATTCTAAGCTATAAAGTGATTTTCAAAATACTAAAACAAAAGGATAGAAACATGTGCCCAAGTGCTATGATCAATATATATATAATATTAATATATAATTTGTCTATACTTGATATGGAAAATTGCAGTCTTTATTGTACTTTTTATAAAAAAAAAAAATTCTCATATTTTTTGTTTTAAAAAAGAGATTCAAGTGTCGTAAAATCACTAATTATGATTCTGATCATATTGTCATTAACTTGTGTTTTTGAATAATTTATTTAAAGATATATGATCAAATATATTCTTACAAAAATAGGGTGGCTCTCCTTGAAAGAAATCAAGAGCATTATTGTCCTCTCATATCATGTCATATATAGACAAATATCCACTTTACAAGCCCAAGAGTTTTTTTTGAAGAATCTTCAAAATCAATAGCAAAATAAACTGGAGAATGATCAGAAGAACATTATAGATCTTCAAAATCAATAGCAAAATAAACTTGAGAGGATCAAGACTGCCCAGATCAGTGGTCAAACTCATAACTCGAGTGGAATACTCAAATGAAGAAAACAGCCTCCAAAATTGATGATCAAAATGATATCCAAATTAATTAGTTGTGTGCAAGGACAACAAAGACATAAATAGATTATACGTGTACTATTATGTAGAAAGTCTTGCATGTTTCTAAGTCGAAAGAGTACCAACTAACATGTGACAACATATACCATGTTTCCATTCCTTAAGTCATTTTAACGATATAAGAGAAATACCAACCAATAAATTCCATAAATATTTCAACATTAACTCCTCCCATGTGAATAAACGTTGACGTCACCCCATTTTCAATGCTACGCAACATTAATACAAAATCCTGCACCACCCACTTTTGTTGATTTACTAATAACCATTGAAAACAATCTAGGAAAGGAAAACCTTAAGGACACTTTACCCCACCATTTATCACTCCAAAATCTAGTTTTATCTCGATTCTCTAGCCTTTACTTCACAGTTCACACCATATACAAATCAATTCAATTCATAGTTCATTAGTATTCCTAAAGATATTAAGTCTCTCCACCACAATGATTGATTATTATTGGTATTTTTATAACCTCTCCACATGGTCGTTTCACTTAAAATTCCATACCACTTGTTAATGCGTCATATTTAAATGGCAGAGAACATATATTGCAACATTGAAAATCAACATTTCCATTCAACATACTATCAATCAATTTTACCCCAACCACATTGCTCTTTAAAAACTTCTTAATATGGCTTTTTATACCCATAAATTACTTGGTGAATCTGTTAGTGAAGATGGACTCGAACTTTAGAAGGGGTGAACAAAGTCCTAACTTTTAAAGTTTTTGAAACACACGAAAGTTTAATGAAAATATAATACTATAGACTAATTCGTATTGGAATATTCACGTTAGAAACCTTATAGACATGCAATCAATTCACTTGTGGTAAGACAATTTAGACACAAGAAAATGGTTTAATGGATACAATCAATTGCTTGATGATTCAATCAAATTAATTAAATATATAATTGTGTTAAATTTAAAATGTAACAATGATAGAAACCCTTACCACAACAAAAAGTTTAAATCAATCTCCTTTCATAATTGTTGATATCTTTTAAAAATTATCTGTATATGTAACAATCAAAATCCTTAAAATAGCTTAAAACTAAATTTTCACAACTACAAGTTTTTATATAATTCCAAAATATTAAAACAAAACTTTTACATCAAAACTCCTGTGAATGTGCCTCAAATCATCTAACTAAAGTTGGTTAAACTTTAGTGGTTGTTATAACTAACTTTGGCCAAGTTAGTTATGATAGGTGGTTATAGTTAGTTGCTTGTGTATACTATATATAATGTTGTAATTGTAGTAGTATGGATCGTTAATGTAGCAGTAACAGCAGCGAAACTATGAGAAGAAAATAAGCAATTCGTGATTCATAGAAATCAGAAAAGGAAGATTAAAGGGAGAAGAGAAAGATTGAGTGGAGAGGCTAGTGTTGCTGGTTCATAAACAGTGATAGACACTAGGAGATCAATCTTGAGAAGGCTTTAATCTTGTAAAGTTCAATTAACAATAGTGGATTAATCTTGCTTGCTTGCCCGTGACGTAGGTCTCAACAATTGAGACAGAACACGTAAATCTTGGTGTCATTCTTCCCTTATCTTTCTTTAGTTTTCGTTGACTTTGATTGAAAAATTGATTTTTCAAAACTGCAGAAAACGAAGAACGATAACCAGTCTCCGTTTCTGGTTTTTTCTGTTTTTCTGGTTTTCTCTGGTTTTTTGTGTTCTGTCAAGAACATTCTCCGTTTTCAGCAGAAAACGCAGAACGTTCTCCGTTTCTTTTTTCTGCATTTGTTAGTTTTCTATTTTGTTGGTTAATTCTTGTTGCAGATCCCAATATTGTTTTAACAATTGGCTCCATCTGTGGGAAAAGGGAGCAACAATGGTTGGAGCCACAAAGTTCGATATTGAAAAGTTCAATGGGTCAAATGATTTTGGTCTGTGGAAGATAAAGATGCATGTTGTTCTGGTACAGCAAGGTTTGGTGAACGCGTTGAAGGGTGAATCGGCTCTTCCTGCAACAATGTCAACTCAAGAAAAGGAAGAACTGATTGAAAAAGCAAAGAGTACTATCATCTTGTGTCTTGGAGACAAAGCTTTGAGAGAAGTTGCAAGGGAACCAACAGCAGCAGCCTTATGGCTTAAACTTGAATATCTCTACATGACTAAATCAGTTTCAAATAGGCTCTTCTTGAAACAACAATTGTTCTCTTTTAAAATGGATGAAGAGAAACCTGTCACATCACAACTTGCTGATTTCAACAAGATTCTTGATGATTTAGAAAGTTTAGAAGTCAAGCTAGATGATGAAGACAAAGCTCTGACCTTGCTTAGAGCCCTGCCAAGTTCATATGAACACTTCAAGGATGCTATTATGTTTGGAAGAGAACAAACAATTGCTCTTGAAAAAGTGTATACATCTATCCGGACCAAGGAAAGCTATAAAAAACATGAAACCAAGAATGATAATCTTGCTGAAAGTCTGAATGTGACCAGAGGAAGAACTAACAAGAAAGGATCAAATGGGAATAAACATAGGTCCAATTCGAGAACTAAACCTGAAGGGAAGTATAAATGTTTCCATTGCCACAAGAAGGTACACTTCAAGAAAGATTGTCCTGAAAGAAATGAATCAAGAAACTCACAAGATTCTGGAAATGATGCGCTTGTTGATGCTGGCTATGAATCTGCAGAGGCATTGATGATTTCAAATTCTGAAAGTGAAAAGAATTGGGTATTAGACTCAGGATGTACTTTCCACATGTGTCCAAGGAAGGATTATTTTGAATCAATAGACCTTCATGATGGTGGAATTGTTTTGCTTGGCAACAACAAATCATGTAAGGTGCAAGGCAAAGGATCAATCAAATTCATGATGTTCAACGGCAAGGAGTTACTGCTGAATGATGTAAGGTACATACCTGAATTAAAAAGAAATTTAATTTCTGTTGGTATGTTTGACATTTTAGGATGTTCCACAAACATAAAGAATGGTATCATGACTATTATTAATAAAGATGATATCATTGTTAAAGGCATTAAAAGAAATGGTTTATACATTTTAGAAGGTTCTACCATAATTGCACAAGCTTCGGTTGCTAGTTCTAATTTGCATTCATCTACTAGAATATGGCATATGAGGTTAGGACATGTAAGTGAAAGAGGCTTAATTGAGTTATCAAAACAGAATTTGCTTAATGGTGACAAAATTGAAAAATTAGAATTTTGTGATCATTGTATTCTAGGAAAGTCTAAGAGGGGCAGTTTTGGTGTTGGCCAACACAACACCTCTAGACCTTTTGAATATGCTCATTCTGATTTGTGGGGTCCTTCAAGGACAAAAACTCATGCTGGTTGTTCTTACTTCTTAACCATCATTGATGATTATTCTAGGAAAGTATGGATTTATGTCATTAAAAATAAAAGTGACACTTTTATGAAATTTAAAGAATGGCATATGCAAATTGGAACTCAAAAGGAAACCAAGCTGAAATGTTTAAGAACTGACAATGGCCTGGAGTATCTTTCAGAGCAGTTTAATAAGTAATGCAGGGACTTAGGTATCCAAAGACATAGAACAGTTGCAGGCACCCCTCAACAAAATGGCATTGCTGAAAGGATGAACAGAACAATCTTGGAAAGAGTCAGATGTATGATCTTGAGTGCAAGGCTGCCTAAAACATTATGGGAAGAAGCTGCAGTTACAGCAGTGTATTTGATAAATAGATGCCCTTCATCAGCTATTGGATTTAAGACACCAATTGAGATGTGGAATGGCAAACCAACTGACTACTCAAATCTGAAGGTATTTGGTTCCTTAGTATTTGCTCACACAAGGCAAGATAAGTTGGATCCTAGAGTAATCAAATGTGTTTTTATTGGATATCCTAAAGGAATAAAAGGTTACAAGTTGTGGAGAATTGACCAAGGTGTGCCCAAGTGCATCATATCAAGAGATGTAGTGTTTGATGAAACAAGAATGCCCATGATTGACAAAGAACATTCTCCGTTTCAGTTCTGCAGAAACGCAGAACATTCTCCGTGTCAATTCTGCAAAAACGCAGAACATTCTCCGTTTCAGTGCTGTAGAAACGAAGAACATTCTCCGTTTGATAGTTCTTCAAACAGAAATACTGAAAGTGTTCAAACTGAGGTGGAGTCACCTGAAGATCAAGAGATTAATCATGAAGACATACCTGATACATCACTTGATAATAATGCAGCAACACAACCAGATTTGGCCAATTACAACTTGGTACGGGATAGAGAAAGAAGGGTCATAAAACCTCCAATCAGATATGGTGAAGCAGATTTAATTTGTTATGCTTTAAGTGTTGCTGAAGATCTTCAAAGAGATGAACCAAGCAACTACAAAGAAGCCATTAACAGTGAAGACAAGGAAGCTTGGATGACAACTATGATTGAAGAAATGCAGTCGTTAGAAAAGAATCAAACCTGGACTTTGGTTGATACTCCTAAGAGTCAAAGGGTAATTGGATCAAAATGGGTGTTCAAGAGAAAGGAAGGCATTCAAGGAAAAGAGAAGATAAGATTCAAAGCAAGATTAGTTGCAAAGGGATTTTCTCAGCTTGAAGGAATAGATTTCCATGAAGTATTTGCACCAGTTGTAAAACATTGTTCAATCAGAATTCTGCTTTCAATTGTAACCCAACAAGACTTGGAATTAGAGCAGTTGGATGTCAAAACAGCATTTCTACATGGTGATCTTGAAGAAACCATCTATATGCAGCAACCTGAAGGATTTGCAAAAGGCAGCGACAAGGTTTGTCTTCTTAAAAAGTCATTGTATGGCCTAAAGCAAAGTCCTAGACAGTGGTATAGGAAGTTTGATGATTTCATGATAAGAACTGGTTTCCAAAGATGTAGTTTTGACAGCTGTGTTTACATTTTGATAGAGAAAAGTCAAGAACGTTCTCCAACTCAAGAACATTCTCCAGTTTTAAAGGAAGGTCAAGAATGTTCTCCAACTTACCTATTACTCTATGTGGATGATATTCTTCTTGCAAGCTCAAGTAAAGACCAGATTAAAAGGCTCAAAGCTGATCTTAGTAATGAGTTTGAGATGAAAGAACTTGGAGAGGCCAAGAGGATCTTAGGAATGGATATAAAAAGAAACAGAATGATGGGGGGACTATTTCTTTCACAGGATGCCTACTTGAAGAAAGTAGTCACTAAATATAGATTGCATGAAGCAAGACATGTTACTACTCCTTTGGGACAAAATTTCAAATTGTCTATGCAAGACTCACCTAAGACAGATGAGGAAAAGCAATGAATGAGTATAATTCCTTATGCTAGTGTAGTTGGCAGCATAATGTATGGGATGATCTGCAGCAGGCCAGATTTAGCTTATGCTGTGAATGTTGTTAGCAGATTTATGACTAATTCAGGAGCACTACATTGGACAGCACTCAAGTGGATTATGAGGTACTTAAATGGCTCACTGACAGCAGGTTTAAAGTTCAAAAAGACTCATCATGACAAGGAACCAATCAAGGGATATGTGGACTCGGATTATGCCGGAAACATGGACACTAGAAAATCAATTTCTGGTTATGTTTTCACTTTATTTGGGACTGCTGTAAGTTGAAGAGCAATTACACAGTCAGTGGTAGCACTTTCTACAACCCAAGCTGAATTCATTGCGCTTACTGAAGGTGTTAAAGAAGCTTTATGGATGAAAGGACTTATTGGTGAACTAGGAATAAATCAGAATTGTGTTTCAATTTATTGTGATAGTCAAAGTGCTATACACTTATCCAAACATCAAGTGTATCATAATAAATCCAAACATATTGATGTTAGGTATCACTTCATAAGAGATGTGATCGATTCAAAGCAAGTTTCAGTTGAGCAAATTGCAACTGAGGACAACCCAGCTGATGCATTCACCAAATCACTTTCACAAACTAAGTTCAAGCATTGCTTGTACATAGTTGGCTTCGACAAAGAGTAAAGATGCAGCAATGGCAGCAAGATGAATGATTGAATTATTCTGATATTGAGTCAAGGTGGAGAATTGTGAATGTGCCTCAAATCATCTAACTAAAGTTGGTTAAACTTTAGTGGTTGTTATAACTAACTTTGGCCAAGTTAGTTATGATAGGTGGTTATAGTTAGTTGCTTGTGTATACTATATATAAGATTGTAATTGTAGTAGTATGGATCGTTAATGTAGCAGTAACAGCAGCGAAACTGTGAGAAGAAAATAAGCAATTCGTGATTCATAGAAATTAGAAAAGGAAGATTAAAGGGAGAAGAGAAAGATTGAGTGGAGAGGCTAGTGTTGCTGGTTCATAAACAATGATAGACACTAGGAGATCAATCTTGAGAAGACTTTAATCTTGTAAAGTTCAATTAACAATAGTGGATTAATCTTGCTTGCTTACCCGTGACGTAGGTCTCAACAATTGAGACCGAACACGTAAATCTTGGTGTCATTCTTCCCTAATCTTTCTTTAGTTTTCGTTGGCTTTGATTGAAAATTTGATTTTTCAAAACTGCAGAAAACGAAGAACGATAATCAGTCTCCGTTTCTGGTTTTTTCTGTTTTTCTGGTTTTCTCTGGTTTTTTCTGTTCTGTCAAGAACGTTCTCCGTTTTCAGTAGAAAACGCAGAACATTCTCCGTTTCTTTTTTCTGCATTTGTTAGTTTTCTATTTTGTTGGTTAATTCTTATTGCAGATCCTAATATTGTTTTACTAACTCCAATACAGAAAAGAGAATGAATAGGAAAACATTAAAGTAAGAAGATTAAGGGAAAAGAAAACATTGTAGTGGTTCCTCTACTTCGTTCTCACATGAAGAGTACATTCAGTCTCCATTCCTTAGAATGAAAGTTTCTTATATTATATTGAAAACTTACAAGAAGATCTGTTGACAATTGTTAGCTATAAAAAAAAAAGCAATAAATGAGAGCTAGAACTAATGCCACGCCACGGTCTATGTCTTTTGACAAAACTTTAAAGAGATAACTCTTGGATGATCATCTGGTAGGTCGTCAAGGGTCTCAATAGGAATCTAGTTGGAAATCTGGTCTGTCTGTCAAGAAAGAAACAACAACCATTTCTTTCTTAAATGCTTTAAAATCAAATTTCTTGAAACAATCTTGAAGAACAAATCTGAACCACAATCTTCAAGATGAAGACAGCCACTTCAATCTTCCAAGATAACAACCTCTAGAATAACTACCACCTTGGAACTTGAAAAGATAACCCAATCATACCTTCAATGTGCAATAAATCGATATCCCCTTAATCTCTCACATATAAAACAATCACCACCCCAACAACACATAAATCACCCTTAACGTTTCTAACTCAATTTAAAAACACATAAGACTTGCACCTGAAAAGTTTTTAGTCTTTATTATAGTGATGATGAATAGATGAAAGTGTTCTTCTTATGAATGATGAAAAAAATAAGAATTTAAAGAATATGAGTTTGTTAGTGAAAGTACAATACATCATAACCTAAACAACTTATTTGTAGTTGTCAAAAACTGATTCTACAGTGCATGTGAATAGATTTACAGTCTTGTCATTTGAATCATAAGTGTTTTGAAAGCCCGATATTTGATCTTATGGTACTGTGAATCAATTCACATATTAGGCGAGTGGATTTACTTGTCACGAATAACTTGAAATGATATTAGGACCTTTAAAAATTGATGTATATGTGTCGATTCATAAAGTTAAAAATCACTTAAAAAATGTTTTTAATGCATTGAATGATGTTCTAACAAATATACAACTAATGTTATGCACGATAAAATGAGATTTTCATAAAAAGTTTCAGTTTCGTGGACATTTTTGAATATTAAGAATTGGAGAAACAACAAAGAAATAGAAAACCATCTAAGTGAATCTATATCAACTTAGTTTTTATATACATTTAAACACTGAGTCTATCTTAGGCAAACTTGCATTAATAGAATCGTCACATATCAAAACTACATCATCTGCAAATTAAAGCAAAGAGATAGAGATATGTTATTGTACTTGAAAATAAAGCCAACTTCTATAGCTTTGTTGACCATACTATAAAAAATAGGAATTTGAAGCCATCAAGTAATTCTTTATTGAAATTTTCTTCCTTGAACCGCTACTCAAAATAAGCAAAAGCTTCACGCTTCACATTCTGAACGCCTTCCACCTAACTACTTCCATCGCGCAATACCACAGTAATATTATTCCCCTACTTCCATTAATACCAACTAGATTTTTGTACTAGAATACTCTCATTTGTTGTCAAATTTCTCTAAATTTGTTCATTAACCATAATTATTTGTTGCGGATTAAGGTTGCTCCAATAATCTCATTAAATTAATTCAATTCTACCACAACTTA
This sequence comes from Cicer chorassanicum, assembly GCA_037974735.1. NCBI lineage: Eukaryota > Viridiplantae > Streptophyta > Magnoliopsida > Fabales > Fabaceae > Cicer > Cicer chorassanicum. The sequence goes on from JBBPBP010000002.1 coordinate 12,029,118, forward strand.
GTGAATGAATAGATCAATATGATCAATGACTTACACTACAAGAAAATACTTGTGTACCTACGGAAAATTACCTACAGATCTCAGTCTGTGGGTAAATTAGTTGTTGTCTACGGAAAAATCGTAGGTATTTTTTTTATAAAATAAATTGTTTTTTTTAATTAATTTCGACGACTATTCCGTAGATAAGCGTCACTGGTCTGCAGTTATCAAAACAAAGCCTATGGGTCATGGCTATAATATAGAAAAATTCCTTCAATTTGGTTGCATGATGCAATCAACCCAATATGCTTGAGAAACCATAGATAATTTTCTGTAAAATTTCAGCCTTTGCTGACCTACAATTTTTAGTAAACAATAAAAACCTAAGTGGACTCTTGCTTGAATCTGGCCTAGTAACCTATTTGCACAGCATTGATTTGACAAATGAAACTCAGCAAGCAAACTATCTGCCTAGGACTCAAACATCATTGAAGAAACCAAAAGAACCTATCAGCTAGAATGCTAACAAACTATAATTATCAAGAATGACTCCAATTCCATTGAAGAAACCAAAAGAACCTATCAGCTAGAATGCTAAACAAACTTTAGTGATCAAGAATGACTCCTAACAAAGAAGAGGGACCCACCGTTCCTGCACTTGAGTAATGTGATCCATAATGAAATTTAGGGATGAGTGGATCATAAAACAGAATTATGCATTCTATCAAATTCGTCAAGCCAAATTTATTTTCGCTGAGCAGAATTATGCTTTCTCTTTCAACCTACCCTTTGATTTCTTCTATTCTATATTTGATTAATTTAGTTGTAACTACTAATAAGATGTGATATTCAGTTCTTTATCACTTCAACATGTTTTCATCAATTATCCAGGTCCATCGGTTGTTTCCATGATAGTAGGTTTGGTCTCTCTTGCAATTTAGTCAAGCTAGCCTAGGGCAATGTTGTCAATGACATGTTCAACTAAATTCTTAGTCTCTGGGTAAATGGGTTTTGGTTTAAGGAAGATTGAGGAAGAACAGTATTTCGAATTTAAAGTTTTAGGTGAATCAAGTTTCTGTTATATAGCAGAATAAAATTGTATAAATATAGCATAATAAAATTGTATAAATTTAGCAGAATGAACAAGTTTGCATAAATATAATTGTAGTTCTAGATAATAGGAGGAAGGGAACTTGTTGTGAGGTAGGAAGGTCTCCCAATACATTTTCAATGCATATTAAAATTTACAATTTCCAAATCATTATGCAAAGTTGCACAAGAATGTCATATAGCAGAATAAAATTACAGTCATTTTAATTATGCGTCATCTGTTGTTATGGTTCTGTTATGAATCCCCTAGTTTGCTTCATTCTTTATTCAATTTAATTGCACACATTTACATCTAAAGGGGATAGTTTTACCTAATGCCCCATCATGTTGGGTTCGCTTTTGTAGTACTATCTTGGTGTTATTGTGACATTGGAGCTCGAAGGCTTTACCTTTTTGTTCAATCTGACATTGCCGCCATTGCTACTTGCATAGAGGTATTTTCAATTTAACTTTATGTCTAGTCTGTTTTGAATGATTGTGTCGTAATCAGATATATTGATTGTGTGTAATATGTTTTGAATGGTTAATTATATAACTTGTTTAGAATCTAAATCCCCTACTATTCTTGTTCTGAATTTGTGGTCTTGATTCTGCAGAACAAACTATTATCTGAAATTGAACATGAGGCCTATATCTGTATATGGGCCTATGGGGTTTATTTGCAACATGATATTGTTAAAGTCTCAACTTAATTATATAAAATATTCTTTAGACTCTAAATCCCCTGCTTAGCAAAAAAAAAAAATACCACAGGTTCAAATAATTCTCAAGTTAGAACATAAAAACTGTGATAAGAGGTTGGTTATCTTGGCATTTGTATAGATATATGTTTACTTTCATGCTTATTTTTAAAAAACACAACATTTTGAGTAAAAATAAAATATAGCATTATGATTTTGCTTCTGTTTGATTCTGCTTCTGCTTCTGTTTGATTCTGCTTCTGCTTGTGCTTCTGTAAAAATAAAATATATCATTATTCATTATGCTTCTGGGTTGGTTGGTTGGTTTTCATATTTGAGATGATGATGATGTAAATGCAATTGATTGTATTTTTATTAATTAAATTAGCACTGATACTACGTAATTTTATATATTGCTTTCTATAATTTTATATATTGCTCAGGATGCAGTGGCCCAAGCTCAACTGGCTACCAAAGTCACCGAAGAGGACAGGGAGCGTTCAAAGAAGTTAGAGAATGATTTTGATGCATTAAATCAATTTTTTGGAGATAAAATTGACGCTTTGCACCGTCAATCAGTTAGTGGATCATCTACTGCGAGTCATCCTCCTTCGCATCCACATTACGATGATGATTTGGACGATGTGTCGCTGGACGAACCTTAATCTCATAGTTATGCTTATTTTTTGTAGTCATTTGTTGACAATTATGTATTAAGAAACTTTGTTACGTTGTTATTTGATACTCTGTTATTATTTTGTAGTTTTAGAACAAATGATACTTTGTTAAGTTTTTATTTAATACTATGGTGCGTTTGTTATGTTGTCAATGCAATGACTTTTAATGTTTCTTAAGTATCAATTATTTTATAAGACGTTAAAATATAATTGAGCAGCAGCTAAAAAAAATTAAATAAATTTACAGTCAGCGTCGGCTCTGACCAACGCTAATCATTTGTTGACTTTTCAATGTTGATTACTAGTGTCGGATGTTTTGTTTTTGTTGATAACGTCAGCTTACAGTCGGCCTAGCCGACGCTAATATAGTGTCGGATGACAATTGGACGACACTACAAAATAGCTTTGACCGTTTTAGCATGGGCCCGACACCGACGTTAATTCGACGCTAAATCAACGTTAGCGTCGACTTTTAGCCTGTTAGCGTCGGCTTTTTGGCCGACGCTAAAATCAGTTTTTCTAGTAGTGTCAACCAGCTTAGCCGGTACAAGCAACAATTGATCAATTGCCACTAGATGCCAATGTCACTACACCGACCTCACAATATGTGTGACATCCCACCCAGCAACATTTTAAGCCTCCTACCCAACAAGTTGCAGTCCTTCCACCCCTACATAGTAAGGTGCATCAATCTGAACCAATTATAGTGTTGATGCCCACACCGGTGTATGATTATGTTATATATGTTGGTAATGAGTTCAATTCTTGGGTGGATACTAATTAATACATTATAACTTATTTGTAATGTAATGTTGCAAGAGAGAGTTGTTTGGTTGCCTGAGCACAATTTTCAGATTAAGAATATCTTCAATACAAAAGGATCAATGCGTCTTTCTGATATGTTGATGCAAGTGAGAAAGAAGCGCAAGTGTCCAACTTGGATGGGTGAAACTGTTTGGAATGATCTTGAGAAGATATGGATGGATCCATCATATAAGGAGATATCAAATCGAGCTAAGAAAAATCATGCTTCTTTTAAAGGAGGAGCTGTCCATACTGGTGGATCTATATCCATTGCTGAACATACTATTCAGATGGTACAGTTTCTATGTCAAAGTCTTCATTGTATAACCATTTAGGGCCCGTTTGATGGACAGGATAACAAGACAGGATACTATACACGTATCTTATTCCTCTCTAATCATTTGTTTGATGTAAGAATCGGATATGATACCATAATAAAAAAATTTAAATAATCAGGTTGCAGCAGCATTTTCTTATCTTTAATTTGAGATGGGTTAAAAAAAATTAATCCGTTCTCAACCGGATATCATTGTTATCATTTCTCTCTTCCTCTAGTCTCAAAGAGTCGTGTTCGAGTCTACCCTGTGGCACTCTTCCATTTTTTTTTTCTTCATATTTATCATAATTTCTAATTGGTGACTATAGGTTGATTTTTTTTTTTCATATATATGATTTTTTTTTGGTTGTTTTCTTATTTATTTTATTCTATAACAATATA
>JBBPBP010000002.1:12033454-12049277 GCA_037974735.1 Cicer chorassanicum
TGAATAAAAAAAAACTCTAAATCATTCTTCAATTGTGATAGATAGAGAAATCACAATTTTTTCAAGTACATAAAATTACTTCATAAGTTATTTACATTTTTATGATAATGAGTCATTCTTCAATTGTGATAGATAGAGAAATCACAATTTTTATGATAGTGAGTCATTCTTCAATTGTGATGGACAGAGAAATCACAATTTTTTCAAGTATATAAAATTACTTCATAAATTATTTATATTTTTTAGCATTTTCGTTTATTTATAAAAAATTATATGAATGCTATTTTGAAAGAAAAAAAAGTAAATAGATTATAAGGACAAATTTGTCATTTTATCAAAATATAAATCATATCCTCTTGTTATCTGTTGTGTATCAAACACTGAATAGGATAAACTAATTTTATCAAGTTTGTTATCATGTGCACATCAAACACAAGACATGATAACTCTTTATCCTACCTATATCCTATCCTGTCTCTATCCTGCTTCTTATCCTATCATGTGCCTATCCTATCCGGTCCATCAAACGGACCCTTAATGTTTAGCTCAAGGACATGCCTACTATTTGCTATTTTTATTGTTTTATTGTGTTGTTGTTTCAAAATGCATAGATCTATTTTGCTGAATATTTTGTTGTTTTCCTTTGCTGGTGAGATGTGGCTCTCATCTTATTCACAGTTATGCTGTTTTTTATTTTTTGTAAGGCTGAAGAGTTAGGTAGAGACCCCACATTGGATGATGTCTTTTTAAAAACTCACACTAAGAAGAAGGACAACTCTTGGCTTGATGAAAGATAAAAAAAAAACACATGTAAGAAATATTAAATCATTCATTATTTCATTTGTATTTCTTGTAAAAGTAATTTGATTATCTTATATTATTTTCTATTTGAGCAGGAAACATTTCAAAGTAAGTTGCAGCAGGCCTCCAAAGGTGGGGAAACATCTAGTAGTTGTAGCCAAATGGTTAATGCAGAAGCTCACTTAGACATATGGGTCCAATTTGTTGGGGGAAAGAATAAAGGGCGTATTTATGGTGCTGGAGATAGATCCTCGCTTTATAGACTTGGCGCAAGTCTAGTCGTAGATTCTCGTCCATCTACTAGTTGCACCAATGTCTTGTCTTAGCACTCTAATGGGATAGCTACACAAATAGTAGCATTTGAGGAGCGAGCAAAAGCGGCAGAACACGAGGCACGAGAGGCGCGAGAGAAGCTAAGGAAAGTAGAGCAACGTCAACTAGAGGAGGTTCAACAATCAGAGCACCGCACTACAGAGCTTCAGATGCAGCTAGCAACATTGGAAAAAAGTGTTGCTTCCATACAAGCTAAGTCCTCCCATCGTCGTCGTCATCCAGATTATGACGAGGATGAGTCTAACGATGATGACGGCGAGTAGTAATACTGATTTTAGTGTCTGTTTTATTTAGTAGTTATGACTACACATTTTGATTAGACTTGTAGGCATTATCTATATATATTCTTACGATAGTGTCGTTATGTGTATTTTTAAACTTATGGTAGTGACAATGTGCTTATTTTGAGAATTATGGTACTGTAAGTTGTGTTTATTTTGAGACTTTTGGTAGTCACTATTTGTACTTTAAAAATACTATTTATATAAAACTTCACTTTGTTTTGAAAATGATGTGTTAATATGCTTACAATTTATTTTAAAAATACTGGAAACAATATAATACAAAATAGAATGAATATATTTTTTCATTACCCACGAAAATTCCATGAGTAAACGATAATTTACCCACAGACATGTCATAGATAACATTTTAATTATCAAATAGAAATCAGTATAATTTTTACGGATTGTCCGCGAGTAATGTTATTTGTGACTTATCCGTCGGTAAGTATCTAGGTTTTAACCCACGGAAAATCTATGACTACTTTACCCACGGAGAATCGGTAAGTCATGCTACCTACGAACGTTCCTTAAGTAAGTATGTCCCACTACCTTTCCGTGGGTAAATATTTTCCTACGAGCGAAATAGCTACGAACTCGTGTTCGTGGGTAATCCGTAAGTAATTTTACGTTACCTACAGACTTTCCGTGGAAAATCAGCTGTAGGTAGAGACAGTTTTTCTTGTAGTGTTAATTTGTCCTAATCTTGATTTTTTTTCTATAGACACAAATGTTTTCCAACCTTCTACATGAAAAGGTTGTTGATTCTCCCCCTAACTTATTTATAACAAAATAGTAAGAAAAACAATTTCTCTTAGAACTTAATTTTTTAGCATGTAGATGAAATTTTTCCATCGAAGATGCCAAAATATATATGATGATCCTGTCAGAGAATGTGTTTGGTGCCTTAGTGCACATCTTCTAATTACTTGCATCTAATAACATACACATCGAATCTTCTTATATAAATGCAAGCGTATTGTGAAAGCGTAATTGCTACACTCCAAAATAACCAATGTCAATCTATTGAAGAAGAGTTATGGTACCAAGAACAATTTTGGCAGCCAATGGATTAATTTTGAGTTGTAAAGGTGTACCTTGTCTTTCTACAAGATTTCTAGGGTTTCTTTAAAACCTATCCACACATTAAACCAATGTACGATTCAAGAATTTATTTTTCAATCTATTATCAGTATCAACCTCAAACCGATTCAACAAGCCGAAGAACTACTAGCAAAAAAAAAAAAAATTATATATCTTGTGCAAAATTTATACCGTTGAAAAAGAAATTTCACAAATCTTCACAAAAAAAAAAAAAAATCCAAACATATATATGAATGGTGATGTCACCGTAAGGATTTGAGAGTTCTTTAAGCAAGTAAACAAGTTGTAAACTCAACCTCTTTTTGTTATATGGTCTAGTAGTAGTTTTTTTGTGTTCCCGGCAAGCTTGGCAATGCTAAGTTGTTGTGAGAAGATTAGAATTAATTCGGTTGACAAAATTATGAAAATTTGACTATGTACCCCACTTTTATCCCAATACCCCACAATTTTTTAAAAATGTCAAAAATACCCTCAATTTGTTTTTTTTTTTTTTTTACAAAATCTACTTTCACTTCCGGAAAACTATTTTCAAGAATTCCAGTACACAGAATTTTACTGGAAAACTTTCGGTACAGAAGGATGTTTCTGGCAAACAAAAAAAAAAGATTTCCGATACAGAAGGGAAAATGTATGTACCGGAAAACTTTCTCCAACTTTTCCGGTACATAACGTGTTTCCGAAAAACTTTATCGACAAGTTTTTCGGTACATACCCTTATTTTAAATAAAAAAAATTAAATTTTATTAATTTTTTTTAGATCATTTAAAAAATTATTAAAAATTTTGGGGTGTCGTGGCCACTCTATGTCGTAGTGAAGCTTCGCCCGTGGCTATAACTTTGCCGTCTTTACCTCTATCCCTACCCACCTAAAAAAATATAGTTAAAAACAAATAAATTAATTAAATACTAATATAATAAAAAAAATTAAAATAAAAAAAATATGAAACTATCGGAAAACTTGTGGGTGAAGTTTTCCGGTAACTTCCAGAAAAGTCACTAACAAGTTTTCTGGTAGTTCATTATTTCCGAAAAACTTGAAAAAAGTTTTTTGGTAAAAATGAAAATTTTGACGTAATATGTTTGAGGGTATTATGGTATTTTCACTGGCTTTTTGGGAGTATAGGGTTAATCGTGGGGGTACGAGGTCAAATTTTCTAAAATTATTCGCTATAAGTTTTAATCAAGTGATTACATTTTAATATATAACTAGATGTTATCTCACGCGTTACACGGTCAAATTTAATATATTATTCAATATAAAATAAAATGTAAATTAAAAGTAATGTTTTTGTTTTATAGTAGAATATACTAAAACATTTATGTGTTAAGAGGTAAATATTTTTTGAATATCTATATATAGTCTAATTTTGCTTTATTTCAAAGGAAAATGTAAAATCTTTTTGATTAATACAATCCATACAACATATATTAAAATATGATACTATTGGTAAAATTTTGTAACTTTAGTGATGCAGTTCTTATCCTTAACATTTTTTTTCTACTTAGAATTGGTTTATTCAAACTTTTTGTTTTCTTTGAAGTGTTCTTTCGAATGATATATTTGTTAAAGTTCAATATTTCTTTATCATAAAAGTTGTATATTTAACTATAATATGTTCTTCATTTTATATATTTATATTAGTTTGGAAACATTATATTTTTTAAATTTATGTACTTTTTGACCTTTTCAATTTTACAAATTAATCATGAAAATTATTTTATGTAAAAATTGGTTAACATCAGACTAATCATGTGTATAGTTAAATAGGATAGTCTATTTCAATGAAAATGTGAATACGTATTCATAAATATTCATAAAGAGGTATATAGCATTGATCAATAATTAGATTTAAGCGCATACCAAAGACTTCTTAGAATAAAGATTATACTCCCTAAGTTTTAGTGTTAATGTCGTCTTACTTAAAGTAATTGACAATACAGTATAACATTGTATACACCAACACGAAAGTGAATTGCTCAATTTGGCAGTAAAAGAGTTCATACTATCTTAATAGAGAATAATTCTTGTGTGGACACAAGAATTTGGAAACATACATAAAAGAAAAAAAGTAGAAAAATAATAATTAAATAATGTATAATTTTAAAATAATTAAAAGAAATATAATTTTTTTTCCGTGTGAACAAATAATGTGAGCAAATTCTTAATAATTACTTTTTAGTAGAACGGTTTGTCATCATGACTCAAAAAATTAATAAATTTAAGTATGTAAAGATGGAGAAATTTTACTAAAGAAAACTTTGTCGAAAAATTATAAGTAGTAAAAATAAAATTTAAATTTTTGAAGAATTAATATTGTGTATAAGTGTATGTTTGAACTGGTGGTGAATTGGAAAAATGCACCGTAATTTTGTTTAGCCTTTAAAGAGTAACTTTTGTTAAAATCTATGTAGATCCATAATTTTGTCAATCCAAACATGTATTAAATGATAATATGTGTCATAGTGTGTACTATATCATTCATTCATGAGTAGTAACTTGTTAAAAATAATGTTTATAATAGTATTCAAAATATTGACACAATTTTTCGCATATGCAAATATAGCTGATAGATATATGGAAGAAACACTACCATAAAAGAATAAAAATTTCTTAAGGCTCATAAGTCTTAAATAATAATAATATATAATATTTTTAGATAGTAAAAATGTTATTTACACAAAACTCTCAAGACAAATGAAAATTTGATACAAAACAATAGTTGATGTGAAATTTGTATTTAAACTTCAAGTTAATACTATAATTACAAACCAATTCTATATCTACTCTTTTGGATATGGAGCAATTTCAATTACATTAACTATTGTTTCTTATAAATAACTAGAATATAAAATAAAATTTTCAAATAATTATTTGCCATGATAAAAAAATGTCAAGAGTGAGTTACCAAAAATTATAAGCAAGAAGAGTTTGTTGATGTTAAGACATAGAAAATTTCTAGTAGTGAAATGATTAGAAGTTATTCATTTCCAAACAATTATCTTTAGTATTCTCCATCTTTATTTGATTTTACTTAAGAAATGTGTTTTTTAATTATAAAAAGAAAAAAAATGTTACGAAAGACACATTCAATAGCTTAGGAAAATACTCATCTCGAATATATGGTCTTCGACAATAATGACAACAAAGAAACGATGTTATTGAAACATTTGTGTACTAAGAATGTGCCACACATTGAAATGGGTATGACTTTGTTGCATTTTATAATATCTTTATCCATTGGTAAGTGACTTGAACCAAATGCAATAGGGTGATTGAAAATCAACGGATGAATCTTTATGTGTGATAAACAATGCATTGAAGATAGTGAGTGAATTGTTCTTTTTTGTATGAGTTATTGAAATGAAAAGTTTGATAAGTGATCAAAATCTTTAAGTGTATTGATTAGAGTTAAAGTTGCTAAATGTATGAAATAATTGTATTTGAATGAGCAAGGGAAAAAGTTTGTTTTACTTTACATATTGGTAAAATAAAATATAAGGGAAGCAAAACATGAAATATCAAAGTAGTGTAATTTGGGAGGTGCCACATTCGAATTTTTGTGAGTTGGAAAATTTTGGAATATGTGGCTTACATATAGATGAGTTGTCATTGATAGATGTCGGAACTCTGTTTTAATATATTACTATAAGTGACTTGAATCAAATGTAAGAGGGTGATTGAAAATCAACGGATGAATCTTTATGTGTGATAAACAATGTATTGAAGATAGTGAGTGATATTGTTCTTTTTTGTATGAGTTATTGAAATGAAAAGTTTGATAAGTCATCAAAGTCTTTAAGTGTATTGATTAGAGTTAAAATTGCTAAATGTATGAAAAATAATTGTATTTGAATGAGCAAGTGAAAGGGTTTGTTTTACTTTACATATTGGTGAAACAAAATATAATGGAAGCAAAATATGAAAGATCGAAGTAGTGTGATTTGAGAGGAGCCACATTAAAATTTTTGTGAGTTGACAAATTTTGGAATATGTGGCTTACATATAGATAAGTTGTTGTCGATAGAAGTCGGGACTCTGTTTTAATATATTACCAAATGCTAAGTGCACGTTGCGCGGTAGAATGCTATATATTAGTAAGTATAAAATAACAATAATATGTAATTTAAAAGTAATGTTATTTTTGTTTTAGAGTAGAATATACTCAAGCGTTTATGTGTCTAACAATAAATATTTTTTAACTAATTATATATATGCAAGGTTTGTTTTAGTACAAAGGAAAGGTAAAACATTGTTGACTAATAAAATTCCTACAAAATATATTAAAATATGAGACTATTCATAAGATTTTACAACTTTGGAGATACAATTATTGTCTTTAATAATTTTTAAATGTGGAATTGGTTTATTCAAGCTTTTTGATTTCACTGAAGTGTTCCTTCTAATAATATATTTGTTAAATAGTTATGCATTTCTTTATTGTTAAAATTGTATATTTAATTATAATATGTTCTTCATTTGATATAATTTATATTAGTTTTGAAACATTAGATTTATAAATTTATGTAGTTTTTGAAATTTTCAATTTTATATGTTCATCATAATTATGTCAATTTTACTGTCAATCTAAGTATGCATTAAATGATATTGTGTGCCTTGTGGTTATTATAACATTCATTTATAAATGATAATTACACAATTCTTCACGTGTGGAAATATATGTAATATATATGGAAAGAACACTACAAAGCAAATTATAAATTTTTTAAGGTTCGTAAATCTTAAATAATAATAATAATGTTTTTTTTTAATTATAAAAAGAAAAAATGCTATGAGAGACGCATTCAACCTCATAGGAAAAAAAAATCACCTTCTATGCAATAATTGTTATATATGATATTGAACAATAATTGACAACAGATGAACAATATTATTGAAGTATATGTGAATTGATAATATGTCACACAAATAGATGTAGCTTGGTTGCATTTCATAAAGTTGTTATCATTGCTTGAACTGAGAATGTGCAAGAGAGTGGTTGAAAAACAAAAGATAGATATGATATGTGTATGTAGTCCAACTTGCATTGTGATTCTTTGAAGATATTGAATAGTTTGTTCTTTATTGTATGAGTTATTGAAATGAAAGTTTTGATGGGTAAGTAAATCTTTTAAGTACATTGATGAGTCATTGAGTGATAAATTAAAGTTAAAGTTGCATAATGTATGGAATAATTGTACTTGAATGGGCAAATGAAAATGTTTGCATTACATGATGGAGAAACAAAATAGAATTGAAGTAGAAGATGGAAAAAATAGTGTGTTTTAGAAGGTGCCACATCCAATTTTTGGGGGTTGACAAATATTAGAGAATGTGACATAAATAAAGATGAATTGTCGAAAAAAAAATTTGAAGTTCTATTTTAATGTATTATAATAAATCCTTATGTTTCAAAGACGGGAAGTAGCTATCAACGGGATAGTAACCCGGAATAAATGTTTGGGTTATTCTCTCTTTCCCTATCCTCTATTTGCATTCAAATGGTTCAAATTATAGTTTCTAAAAGGAGGTATTTTTATAACTAATATTTTTCTTGAAACACGTTTTACGTTAAAAAAAACTAAGATTTAAAAAGCTATTATTTTTAACAACATAATTCAAATATTCATTTCTTGTGTTCTTTCTCCACCTTCACATTATTAGAAAATTATTATATATTGTCCTTATTTCTTAGGTAATATCAAATATTAGCTTTCTATGATCTAATTCCATTAAACAAATCTAAATAATATTTGTTTAATATTATAATTTATCTATATTTATTGTAATTTAAAATTTATAGAAACATTCAAATTTATATTTACATATTTAATTTACTTTTCAACATCAAAAATATAAATTTCCAATGGTTTTTTTATAGATTTGATTGCATCTAAATATATTTTTTCAGTCAAAAAGTAAATTTATTTTGATTGATTTAAATCAACTATTAATGTATTGCCTTTTCTTTTATAAAAAAATACTATATTTATATTTAATATCAATCTAAATTAGTTATTTTTTTAACAACTCTAAAAAAATTTAATATGTTCAACGTGAAATCTTTCTATTTGCCTATATAAAGAAGCATATAGGCTAGCATGTGTAATATATTCAATACAATATGGACTCCAGAAGGATTGCTACTCTTACAATGGTATTTGTACTGGCTTTCTTCATTATTGCATCAGGTATGAAACAAATGTTTGAATTAGTTAAATAAATTTATATATAATGTTTCACTTCAAACAGTTTTACCCTTTAAATCTCTCCCATTACATTAACAATAATCTTATTAATTATCATATTTATTGTTTGCATATGTGTCACAAATCAAAAGAAGAGGGAAACAATGTGCAAGCAGCACCTTGCAAAACAAATGTAGATTGTCAATTTTTCTGTTTTCAAGACATTCCAAAATGTCAGAACGGGAGATGTTGGTGTTATAAGATACCGCCACAAGCTGATAATATTCCTAGTCATTAATATTCCAAATATTGTATTGCAATCATCGTTTATGGGTGAGAATAATATGTCAAAAATATAAATTCATAAGGAAATATCATATATTATTTAGCAATAAAATATTATCTTATAAAATTTATATAAATCTTTAAATTGTTTATTTTTCTTTATCAATATACTAATTTATTGCATCAGCGTTTCCCGATTAGACACATGACACAGTATTTGTTTTATTGTTACATTGTTACACGTTTATACTGATTAGAAAATAACATGAAATGAAAAAAAAAATATAGATCCAATTGTACAAAATATATATACAAATTAATAGAAAACAATGTGATAACTCAAATCAGAACATGCAATTCATTGAATGTACTATAAACATTTGCATTAAAGAAAAATTAAATGAGTGTTATAATTATAAATTGAATGTAATACTCGTTACAATGTATCTAGAATATGATAATAAATTTTTTCATTCTAATTCAACAGAGGCAATCATTTTAAAATAACCTAGGCACAATCATTGAAATAAATTGTAACTACAAAATCCATATAGTTTATAATTTATCCTCTGATATACCAAAATTACAAAATACTTCAGTCCTTGGACAAAATATAAAAGCAGGACTCTAGCTTCTTGTTATGGAACCAGCCAAACCCCTCTTATTTGCTATAATATATAAGAAAATATGGGGAAAGATGATAATCTCAAGGAGTTCAATAAAGCGGAGATGTAGTTCAAAGTTCTTTTTGTTAGATGCAACATAAAACATGATATGAACATTAATTTCATTCTTAAAACAATCATTCACTTTTACTTTTATTTTTCCTTAAAGTACGGAAACGTTTCCTCAATTATCTTGATGCAGGTCACAAGATAATTGAAGCCTTAAGGTGAAACACGAGAAGGGGGGTTGAATTGTGTTTGTCAAGGTTGATAACTTTTTGCTAAGTTGATGAAGGTTGATTGGTTTTTATGAATTACTTAGATAAGAAGCAATCGGGTTAAGAGGCAGTAAATAATGAAAGCATAAATAATTGGACACGTAGATTTATCCTTGTTCACCACTAACGTGGCTACATCCAATCCCTTCATTCAGAAGGTTTTAATCCACTATTTCAAATATCTTGAATTACAAAGCATTTGACCCTCCAAGCCAGTTTTCCCAAACAACCTAACAACCCTAGACTTTTAAGGAACTAACCACTTTGACCCTACAAGCCAAGTCTTCTCCTAACAACCTGACAATCCCAGATTGAAGAAGGAACTAAACCACTATCGGGTTGGATACAAAAAATTAAAACTTTAAGTGTTTGCTTCTAACAAAGCTGATAATAATAATAACTCTCACACTCTAAGAAATGAACACTCAAAATATTTCTAACCTGAACAAGTGTTTCTCTCTTTGAACTCTAAGATGAATTTGGAATATTGAGCTTGAGTTCTTCTACTCTTATCTTCTTTTCGATGATCTTCTTCTTCAGCCTTGAGTATCTATTTATAGTTAAAATTTGGACTTCAATTTAGTCCTTGTTTAATTCTAAATTATATCTTGTTGAGATTGAGTTTGTAAATTCTTCAGATTGATTATGTTCCTATTTTGTTTAGATTGAGTTTGTAATTCTTTAGATTGATTTTGTTCGTATTTTCTTCATATTGCGTTTGTAAATTCTTCAGATTGATTCTGTTCATATTTTGTGGTAGATAAATCTTGATCAAATCTTCTTCAAAACTTGATCAAATCTTCTTCAAATCTTGATCAAATCTTGACCATATCTTCTTTTCAATTTTGGTCAAAGATTTTCTTCAATTATAAATATGAATCAAATCATATTTTACGTTTTCATCAATTATAAATTTGAATCAAATCTTATTTTAGATTTTCTTCAATTATAAATTTGAATCTTCTTTCATACTCTTTGAAGTCAAATATGTTGTTCTCAAAAAATACTTTTGTTATCAATAAAACTCTATGTATAAAATCAAGTTGGTTCCAACAAAGGCCTCTTAGTAACGTTTCTTTGGCCATGATCCCAAGCGGCATCCCGATTGTTCTTCCTTTACCTATTGTTTCATGCCTGAAATAATACTCAATGTCTCATTGTAACCTCTTTGGACAATGCATGTCATGACATGCATTATGTATACAATGCATATGTGACTCCATGTATGCAACGAATATCTCATTACCACCTCAAATGCAAGTAGTTAACTTAACATGTAACATAACAATATGTAAAATAGAAGATAAGATTATCTTCAAGTCATTCATCAGACGAAGTTGTTGAATTAGAGGCAGTCTGATAAGAGAAAAGGTTGGACCTGAGGCAACACGGTCAAAGGAAAGCTTGGATCAGAGGCAATTTGGTTAAAGGAAAGCTTAGACCAGAGGCAGCTCGGTCATAAGAAAACTTGGACCAAAGGTAGTAGTAAAGTAAATAGTGTAAAAGTAAAGTGACACAAGCAGATTTATCCTAGTTCACCACCAACTTGGTACAGTCCCTTCACTTAGAAGTATATAACGACTAATTCAAATCCTTGAATTAGACAACACTTGACCCAACAAGTCAGTCTTCTCAAAACAACCTGACACTTATAGACTTTTGGAGGTAAAAATCACTTTGACCCTACAAGTCTTCTGCACACATCTTGAATACTACAGATTGTTGAAGGCAACTACATCTTGACCTTACAAGTCAAGTCTTTTCAATACAACTTTAAAACCATAGATTGCTTGACAAACACCAAAGCCATTATCGAGATGGGTTACACAAGTTTGAAACCGATTGTATTTTGCTTTTACTAAGTAGATTTTTACAATTGATTTCTCACACTAAAATATTTTGAAAATATTTCTTTGAGCAAGTGTTTCTCTAGAACTTAAACCTTTGAATTTTGAATACTTAGAAAATTTAAGCTCTCAAAAGCTTTTCTTAATTGTATGGATTGATGAGTTTATGAGTTCGTGATTTCTTTTCAGAATTGAGTATCTACTTATAGAGTATATTAGGGTTTCACTTTTGTCCTTGTAAAATCTATATCATATCTTTCTTGTGAAGATATTCTTAATGTATCTTCTTGTGAACAAATTATGAGCATATATTCTTGTGAACAATATCTTCACCATATCTTCTTGTGAGCAATATTTTCACCATATCTTCTTGTGAACAATATTTTGGCCATATCTTATTTTCACCTTCGTAAAAGATTTCCTTCAATTATAATTCTAAATAGTGTCTAATTTTAGATTGTGTTCAAAAACTTAATCACATGAATCTTCATTCATACTCTTGATTGATTGGAGAGGGAATGGATTATGGCTTATTCTTGAATATTTAGAAATTCAAATTCAGCTAAGTCTTTTCTTCAAAATGAATTATTTCAATTAGAGTCGTTAACTTTCCATCAAAGCCATTGACTTTCTTGTTGGAGTGAGATGTTATATTTCTTAGATGATAAAAGTTAGAGGCATAGTTGTGTGACTTGGAATTACTTGCTTTGGGAAGATCACATTGTTGAATCATCAGAGTCAGTGCAACTTTAGAAAATGCATATCAAAGGAAACATTTTAAGTGTGTTGCAACTTTTGATTAGCATTACTTGAACAATATCTTCAGAGTTAATGATAGCTTGATTTAAACACTTCATATTAATGTTAAGTTTGAGCACATCAAAGGCACGTAAGGGCTTTATAGGCCTGCATCAAATTTAGTCTTCAGACCTAGTTTTAGAGTCAGTCTTCATACCCAAGCTTCAGAGCCAAATATCAGAGGTAGTCTACGTAACCTTCAGAGGCACGTTGCTTTTAGAGGGATAGATTTAGAGGTAGACGCATATGTTTTTTTTGTTCCTCTGGTCACTTCCTATAGTCATTTCCTCTGGTCGCTTCCTCTTGTACCCTCATTTGATTTTCTTGTTCTAATTGTTGCACACTTAATAAAGCCATTAATCCAAACAAATTATTCTCAAAAAATACCTTCGTTAACATCAAAGTCACAAGAGGAAAACCAATTTGGTTCCAACAAGTGGAAAGGTTGAACCAAAGGCAGCCCGGTAAGAGAAACGCTTGGACCAGAGGCAGCCCAGTCATAATAAGAAGTTGACTAGATGCAACTTAGTAAGAGGAAGACATGGACCAGATACAACCTGGTCAGAGGAAGACTTGGACCAGAGGCAGCTCAGTCATAGGGAAACTTGGACCAGATGCAACTTGGTTAGAGGAAAGGTTGGACTAGAGGTAACCTGGTCATAAGAAGACTTGGATCAAAGGCAGCTCGATCAAAGGAAAACATGGAATGGAAGAAGGCTGAATAAAGAAGAATCAGCGGTAGCCAGAATAAAGAAGAATTAGAGGCAACTAGAATAAGAAGATTAAAAGGCAGACCTATATTCCTTTATGCACTAGTTGAAATTTGAAGATTCCCCATGTCTACTCCTTATTTTCCTTTAGTGTTGTTTTGGATGACTAATGAATTTTTTTTAGAGGAGGAAATGGACATGCAAAGGGTTGGAGTGGAGGTATAGGACTTTAGAGGGTTGTTGCCTTTGAATGAATTTGGGAGGAAAGGGATAAGTGAGAAATGATGAAGATGATGAACAATAATCGAGGAGTTGTGTGTTGGAGTGTTTTGAGAGAAAGTGAGAAAGAATTGTAGTTGGTGATGGAAGAGATAAAGGTCATGCTTAAGTGGCATACTCATGAGAGAAAGAGAGAGAGAGAAAGAAAGGTGGCATGTTTCCACTTTTTACACTTGAAAATTGTGGTAGGGCTAAGTTGTAGGCTCAGAAGCCTATTCTTTTATAATATGAAAAGCTCCTACAAAACGAACACTAAGTTTTTTAATGTTTAACACCCTTTCGACACCAACAGCGGAGGTAACTTTAAGGAATACATGATCTCCTTCATCAAACTCTAAGGGCCTTCTTTTATGATTAGCATAACTTGTTCCCATTCCAACACATCCTTTACTTTAGAGGGATCTATTGCTACCACTCCTTTGGAAATTACATTACCTAAAAATTTCACCTCTGACATCCAAAACTCACATTTCCTAGGTTTAGCAAACAACCTTTTATATCTCAGTATTTGCAGCACAATTTTGAGGTGTTCTACATATTATGTTAGGGTCTTGGAATAAATCAAGATGTCATCAATAAACAACACAATAAACTTATCATGATAAGGTTTCAAGATCCTATTGATATAATCCATGAACACAACTGGAGCATTTGTCACACCAAAAGGTATAAACAGAAACTCATAGTGTCCATACCTTATTCTAAAGGTTGTTTTTGGTTTGTCTTCAGACTTAATCCTAATCGGATGGTATCCAGACCTAAGGTCAATTTTTGAAAATATGGTAGCTCCCCCTAGTTGATCTAGAAGGTCATTTATTCTT
Source organism: Cicer chorassanicum (assembly GCA_037974735.1). Taxonomy (NCBI): domain Eukaryota; kingdom Viridiplantae; phylum Streptophyta; class Magnoliopsida; order Fabales; family Fabaceae; genus Cicer; species Cicer chorassanicum. The sequence goes on from JBBPBP010000002.1 coordinate 12,047,843, forward strand.
GGCAATGGGTATTTGTTGTTAATTGTTACCTTATTCAGTTGTCTATAGTCTACACAGAGCATCATTCCATCATCCTTCTTCTTTACCAATAGCACAGGGGCTCCCAATAGTGACACACTAGGTTTAATGAATTAGTTTTTGAGTTCACTCAGCTCTAGAGGTGGCATTTTATAAGGAGCAATGGACATTGGTCATGTTCCAGGGTTGGACCATAGGCAGCCTCGTTAATTGAAGACTTGGACCAAAGGTTGCCCAAATAAAGAAGAATCAGAGGCAACCAGAATAAAGAAGAATCAAAGGCAGCCAGAGTAAAGCATATACAGAGGCTGAATAACGTTTAGAGAGGGTGTAAGAAACGCATTAACTCAGTAATTAGTCTATTCCATTTAACCCGCATTACCTTATTTCTTCACAGTACAATCGGCCACAAAAAAAAAATGTAGAATGGATTATTTTCAAAGAATTAAATGTAGATTTTCAAACATTTCCTACATGCTAAACCTCACAGTTTTTCCTCACTCTCAGTTTTTAGAATCCCATCATTTCAAACCCAAAAAATTATTTTAATAGTAATGGAAATTAAAATCGATCCCAGAAACCCCACATGCAAAAGTGAAATTTGTTATAGGAAAAGAACTCATTGTTTGCCAAGAAGAAATCCCTTTAATTCGAGCAGGGTTGTAGAAATTGCCTCCCTTCTCGACTCTCAACTCTTCTGCTTTTTATGCACTAGTTCAAATTTGGAGATTCCCTAAGTCTACTCCTTATCATCCTTTAGTGTTGTTTTGGATTATTAATGGATTTTTTAGAAGAGGAAATGGATATGCAAGGGGTCAAAGTGGAGGTAAAGGACTTTAGAAGGTTGTTGCCTTTGAAGGAATTTGGGAGGAAAGGAAAAAGTGAGAAATGATGAAGATGATGAATAGTAACTAAGGGGTTGTGTGTTGGAGTGTTTTGAGAGAAAGTGAGAAAAAATTGTAGCTCGTGATGGAAGAGAAGAAGGTTGTGGAGTTCTTGTGAAAGTAGGAGAGAGAGAGAGGTGACATGTTTCCTCTTTTGACACTTGAACTTATTAAAACTACCATAGTAAATTTACTATTTATACTTGGAAAATAAATCAACTATTACTAAAAATAGGGTATTAATGTTTCATAACCTTTTCAATTTTTATTTATTATTTCAATTGTGAAAATATTTTTAAAGTATTGAGATAGTTGTTACAATCGAATGAAATACTTAAGAGAATATATAAATAATTGAATCAAATAATTAATATTATCAAATATTAACAATATATGATCTATTCAATTTAACAAATATAAATAATATTTATTTAATATTATAATTTATTTATATTTATTGTAATTTAAAATTTATGGAATATTTAATTTATTTGTCTACACAAAAAATATAATTTTTAAATGTTTTTTTTTAT
>JBBPBP010000002.1:12051062-12066722 GCA_037974735.1 Cicer chorassanicum
ATAAATAAAACTATTTTTAGAATATTATATATTTTTTAAAATGTAATCCATTAGATCTATAAAATGTAAGTGATAGAAATTACCCTGTCGATGTGATGTTACTTGACATGATTATACTATAACAAAGAAGATAATTGAAAAGTTGTTTAAATATTTTTTTTATAAAAAATATATTTATATTGATAAATCAACTATTATTTTCTATCAAGTGGAAAAATCTTATACGTCAATTATTGTAAACTAACAAACAAATATTGTTTTTAACTATATTATTTTATTTATTATGAAGACTTATATCGAGGATATTATAGTCTTAAGTTATTTATGAATAAATAAATTTTAATAAGTACAAGTATAATATCATACTCATGTCGAGTATGATATTGTGGTGTTTAAATATTTATTAAATGTACAATCATAAAGTTTGGGACTATTTCTCCACCAAGGACACCCTTGAACATCTCACGAGTATAAGTTCATCAAAAAAATTGATAAATATCTAGGATTCAAACTTTTCTATAGTCGAGCTACGAAGGATGATTTTTTAGAATACAACAAGGTGTCTAGGAAGTTTGCGGCTTGGAAGGGTAGGATCTTGAATAAGTCTGGTTGATTTACTTTGGCAAATGATGTTCTCACGCATATACCATCCTACAAAATGCCAAATTCAATGGTTCCCCCAATATACTTGTGTGAAGCTAGATAAAATAGTGAAATTTTATTTGGATTGGTTTCAATGATAAAACCATGCATGACGAGTTGAAAGAGAGTTGTTTGTCCTGAAAAATTGGCTTAGGCTTTGGGTTTTGTTGTTATCCGACAAATACCTTAACGAGGATGAGCTTTTCTTAGATAAAACGACTTCTAGTTCGGCTAGTAAGAAAACAATGTTGAAGACTTTAAAACATTTTAAAGAGGGTTTCACTTTCAAAATAGGGGATGGTTATTCTAATATTTGATTCAAACCATAGGTCATTACAGCACCCTTGGGTTGAAAATTAGAGATATGTGGGAAGATAATATGTGCAAGATTGATGACATCACAACTACGATTCTCCCATGATTGTTACGAAAATTTAAGATATGAATCCATGTTTTGTTGATTCTATTGAGGACATGTGGGTGTGGAAGGCGAGTTTAGATGGACAATACTCAACAAAGAGCATGTATCATTGGCTTTTCTCCCGTAGTATTTTAATGACCTCCTAAGATGCGTGGAACTGGATTTTGAAACCTCACATCTCAGCTAGTTCTCAATTTTTCTTATGGCAAGCTTATAATAACTCACTTCCCTCTTATGATGTTTTGATCCATAGAGGGGTGAATGTCTCTCCAACTTGTTCCTTTTGTGAGGTTGAGGAGGAAAGTATTCTAGCCATTGCTTTTTTTTTTCATCGAGCTATTGAGATTTGGGCAAGGTGTGATTGCAGCGATATTCAAGGATTTATCAACAACTTTGTCTTTGTTGATAAGCTGAAAATCCATCTTACCGTAGTGACATATTTTGATGTATTAGCTCCTTTGATCATGGAGAACCTTTAGACGTCGAGAAACAGATTCATTTTTGAAGGCACTCATTCGATAAGAGTTTCTCTTATAGTTGTTGTGCTTACTCAGTTTCAATTTGCTACAGTGGCTTTTGCTGACCATTCTATCTCTTACCAGTGACAAATTCATGAAGTTTTTGGAGAAAAGTGATATGGATACGATGGTTCACAATGTTGATGGTACCGCGTTAACTCATCCGCAGATAACAGGTTTTGGAGGTTTGGTGCGAAATCATGATGGACACTTTCAATTTGACTTCGTTGGAAGTGCGGGTTGGTCAAATGTGCTCAATGTTGAAATTCAAGCACTTTTGGTTGGTGTCAAGTTGTGTTGGCAAGCAAACTATAGGAGGGTTATTTGTTTCTCAGATTCATTACATGTCGTTTAGCCCATAACTATGGGGAATACTCGTTATCATCATTATGCAAACATGTTGGAAGTCATTCTAGACTATATGAAAAAAGATTGGATCTTTTCCCTCCACCATAATCTCTGCGAAGCAAATGCTTGTGCAAATATCTTTGGGAAAACGGAAGGTAATAGCATGAATTCATTGATTTTGGTTTACTAGCCACCTTGTAGCTTATCCTCGACTATTTAGACGGATGCTATGGGGTGTTTTTTTCAAGGACTTAGTAGTTTAGTTCTTTTTTCGTCTTTATTATTATTATTATTATTATTATTATTATTATTATTATTATTATCTCATGTAACCAAAAATAAATATAAATAATATATACAATAATTCTTTGTGCAAAACCTTGGAGATGCATGAAAATTTAATTCTTCCAAAATTTATGCGGAGTAAATAAACATGATATATATTTTAAAAAATAAGCATGATATGTAGAAGATTAACTTGGAAAAATATGAAAGATATATTAATTGAACTTACTATTGTAGAGATTCGTGCTAATAACGTGTTGTGAACTAATCGAAATCAAAACTGGATATCGAAGAGTAGAGATAGATGAGAGAAAGAGAGAAAAGAAAAGAAGAGAGAGTGAATAGTATTATTCACTTATTTTGTAGTTTATATTACAACGTAAATCCTATTTATAGGGCACAAGTAAACAATCATTCACTAATAGATCTAATGAACTTAATATTTATAACATTAATAATAATATTAATTTTTGTAGTATTATTTGCTGATGTATAAAACTTGGTTGAACTATTTATAAATATAAATATTGCTACATGTTATAAATTATCAACATCAAAACAAAAAGTGCAATAACTATATAATCAATCATATTAAACAAAATAAAATTAATTAATTCTTTCTTAGTATAGAATTATATTCTCTTTTATATTTGTGTAGAACATAATGTCTCTTTTTTGAGATAGTGGTTCAAATAGGAATTAAGTGGTCCGAGTTTTAATTTTTTTAAGGACTTAAATATGCTTTAAAATTTCTCAAAGATCAATTTGGGTCACATAGTTTTCTCAAAGGGACTCTAATCCATTTACAAGTTAATCATTGTAGTCCATGCAAGCTAAAGAGTTATTAAAACAATCCAATAAACTATAAATGAATCTCTCTGTTTTATGGGTTGCTAGACAACTAAAAAAAATTATGGTTTAACAAACTCATATAGTACTCCATGACTCCCACAAAAATGATGTTGTTGTGTTGCAACCATAAACGTCAAACTAAGGCTAATCATGTTGAATACCTTATGCTTTCATATTTTTCTTTCTAAATTACACATAAACTGCAAAATATGTCAGTGACCATTTTTATGGAACAATCCAAAATACCTTATGCTTTCATATTCTACTTTCTAAATTGCACATAAATTGAAAAATCCCCTTATTATACCTCAAGACACTTATTCTCTGATTCTGCCTTTGAACACGTAAACTGTGATTCTGCCTCTGGACATGTATCATCTGGTCCTGTCTTTGAACACGTAACCTCTGATTCAGCCTCTAGACATGTATCATCTAACTTTGTCTTTGGTCATAAATCATGTAGCTCTAATTATCCTGCCTCTGACCTATATGTTTCAGGTCATGCTGCCTCTTGTTTTTGCCCTTTGTTGCTACACTTTTTAAACTCTTTGAAGGTGATAGTATTTATCGTGAAAGGGAGAGTTTGAATTGTGTTTCTTTTTTAAAATCCTTTTTAACGTGATTAAACTAAAGTAAAGAAAACAGAGTGGATAAACAAAACATAATAGAATAACGCAACTGGTTTATTTTAGTTCACCACCAACACGACAGCTACATTCAATCCCTTCAAACTGACTGATTTAATCTACTAACTCACCACTCAATAACACTTCCACTGAAAACCTACTAGTCAAACTAAGTGTGTTCAAGTCTTCTCAACCTTCTATCTTAGTACAGTCAAGTTGTTGAGGAAAACAACCACTACTGAGCTAGGTTTCAAAAGAATAGGTATAGGTTTTCTGAAAACCCTATCACAAGAGGGTTTTTACAAAGTTGTACTCTCATAAACTTTTATCGGCACTTAGGTAAAATAAAAACAACCAACAATAGCCCCAGTTTTGTTCGCGCCCCAAAATCCAATCAAGAGTATGAAGGAATACTCAGCTGAATAATTTCAAAATGAAATCTGGAGAAAATACGCATCATATCTTTTTGGAAGAGTTGCTCATGTTAGATTCGAAAATGAGGAATTGGCTAAACGGTCATGTTATCAAACCATATCTTTCAAAATTATATTTTGAAGAAATATTTGTTGACCAAGTTGAAACGAAGATACGAGTCAAAATTCACAAGGACTAAACTGAAGCTCTAATTTTAACTATAAATAGATACTCACGGCCGAAGAAGAATTAACAAACTCAGAGATCCTAAAAACCAAATTTATTTAGAAAAACCTTAAGAGCTCAAACTTTCTAAGTATTCAGAGTTGAAGGTTTTAAGTTCTAGCAAAACACTCGTTCAAAGAAAAATATTCTAAGTGTTGTAAGGTGGGAAAATCATTGTATCAAATCTAGTTGGTAGAAGTAAAACCAAACCAGTTTTCAACTCTTTGTAACCCAACTCGATAGTGGCTTTAGTGCTCCTTAAGCAATTTGTGGATCTTATGTTGTGTTGAGAAGACTTGACTTGTAGGATCAAGTAGATAGTTTGCCTCTAACAATCTATGGGTTTCAGGCTGTGTAGAGAAGACTTGACTATTGGAACCAAGTTGGTTTTATACTTAGAGATTTGGTGTTAAAAAAAGTATTTTATGATATTTGACTTCACATAGTATGAAAGAAGAATCATGTTTTTGAAGAAAATCTAAAATAAGATTTGATTCAAATTTATTATCGAAGAAAATCTAAAATAAGATTTGATTCACATTTATGATTGAAGAAAATCTTTGACCAAGTTAAAAAGAAGATATGGTAAAAAAAAAATTGAAGAAAATCTAAAATAAGATTTGATTCATATTTATGATTGAAGAAAATCTTTGACCAAATTGAAAAGAATATATAGTCAAATGTTTTTCAAGAATATCTAAAATAAGATTTGATTCAGATTTATGATTGAAGAAAATCATTGACCAAGTTGAAAAGAAGATATGGTCAAATGTTTATGAAGAAAATCTAAAATAAGATTTGATTCTGCTTTTGGTTAAAGTAAATATTTGACAAAGTTGAAAAGAATATATGGTCAAGGTTTGAAGAAGATTTGATCAGGATTTTCACAAGAAGATATGAATAACTTAAAAGAAAATTTGATCAAGATTTATCTACAACAAAATATGAATATTATCAATCAAAAGAATTTACCAACTCAATCTAAACAAAATACGAATAGAATTAATCTGAACAAAATACAAATAAAATCAATCTATAAGAATTGCTCATATTGGATTCAGAAATAAAGAATTCAGTAAAGAACATATTATCAAAAAGCACTGTGTTCATAACTATTTTTGAATAAGATCATTATTGACCATGCAAGGAATGAAGATACAATTCAGAATTAAACAATGACTAAATTGAAGCCCTAATTTTATCTATAAATAGATACTCAAGGCTGAAGATAAAGATTATTGAAAAATCAAAAAATAGTAGAAGAACTCAAGCTCAAAATTCCAAATTCATCTGAGAGTTCAAAGAGAAAAACACTTGTTCAAATGAGAAATATTTTCTGAGTATTTTTCTTAGAGAGTAATAGTCATTTTTATAATCATCTCGTTAGAAGCAACTCAAGTTCCAAACATTTGTATTCAAACTCAATAGTGGTGTTAGTGTACCTTCAACAATCTGGGGTTGTTAGGTTGTGAGGAGAAGACTTGGCTGGTGGAGTCAAAATGTTTGTGTTCCTCAAAAGTTTGGGGTAGTCAAGCTGTAGAGTCAAGGTGGTTAGTTCCTCAAAACTTTGGGGTTGTTAAGTTGTTTCGAAAGACTGACTTGGAGGGTCAGGTGTTTTGTAATTCAAGTATTTGAATTAGTGGATTAAAGCCTTCTTAATAAGACCTTCCCTTCTCGTGTTTCCAGTTTCATTGACTTGTAAGGTCAAGTTGTGGCTTGCCTTAAAAAGTCTGTAGGTTTAGGCTGTTTATAGAAGATTGACTTGTAGGGTCAGATGTTGTGTAATTAAAAGTTTTGACTTAGTGGATAAATCCTTCTATGTTAGGGGACTAGATGTAGCTACTAAGTTATTGGTGAACCAGGATAAAATCTTGTGTGTTGTTTTTATGTACCATTATCGGCACTGTTAATCACGACTTTCTCGCCCCCCATTTTCTTTCCATAGGAAATAGCAAGTTTTTGCCTTCCTATTTCCTCTCCATAGGAAATAGCGAGTTTTTGCCTTCCGTGGGAGTCGGACCCGGTACTTGGGGGGATAAGTACTGCCTCATATCACTCCCACTACCAATTGAGCTAGGGAATGAGATGAGGCAATACTTATCCCCCAGGTACTGGGTTCAACTCCCACTAAAGGCAAAAACTTGCTATTTCCTATGGAGAGGAAATGGGGGGTGAGAAGGTCGTGAGTAACATCGCTCCCACAGACCCCGCTCGCCCCCATGGAAGTAAAAAAAACTCGCTATTTTCTATGGAGAGGAAAGGGGGGAGAAGGCCGTGAGTAACACTTTCCTATGGAAAGGAAATGGGGTGAGAAGGCCGTTCACACCACCGATAATGGTGGGCTGGGTGTTACAATTTGCACTATCTATTTGCGCACCTTCAAATATGATGTCTTAAAATTCACTCCAAGAAACAATAGCCTGGATTTTAGGGTTTATGTTCCTCTAAACCAACATGAATCGTACGGTTTATGTACAAAATAAAGGAACATCAAGCAATCGATTTCATGTATGTGGTGTACAAAACTAGATCAAAGAGACATAAGAGGGAAAGACAAGAACTAAAGAGAAAGTGAAACTTACATTTTTTTCTATTATTTCAAACAATGTAACAATGTAAAAATTCAAATATCAAAATTCCACCAAACATCAACATAGAAAACATCCAAATTTAATTACAGCGAAACAAACATTATGAACAATTAAAAAACACATATTACACAGGTCTGATTAATTATTTTCAAATGAAAGGAAAGCAAGAACTTGAGAATCAAACAAGTCTTCACAAATCAACGAAGTGGTGACGATAAAATGGCGGCGACGGCGAGAGTTTAGAGTTATGATGTTGAGGTTAAATGAATGTCAAGAACCCATGTGTTAAGTGTATGTAGTGTGGAGGTTAAGAGGAACCTAGAGGTCAGGGAAGATAAAATGCAGGTTAAAGGAATATGGGATATAATTTTTTTTCAGTCTGCCTTAATTAGGTTACAAATATAACCGCATTAAAAGTGTTTCACATATTTATACAATTTTCACCGCCTCATTTTATTAACTCGTTTACCATGCAACTGACTTAAATATGTTAAGATTAAACATTTGTCTCAATTGTTAAGTCGGGTGGCACGTAACGGTGATTTTCTATTAGTGATTTAAAATAGAGTCACATGATCAGATACTTGATGCGATTATTAGAGGAAGACAATTACTTGCTTGTCAAGGTTATCAGAAGTAGACGAATCACATCATAGCTTGTATTGCCAAAATTACCAAGACTTAAAATATGGAATAGAATCGGAGTCTAGGTGTTCCTTTATCTTAGTGCATACATAAGACGATACGACATAAGATCCTACAAAATCCACTTGATTGGGAAGTTCTCACTTAATCAGAATGTTAGTGCTTTAAATTGTCTCCACTAAATAATTTTGTTATTATCAAAACACGTAAGGATCATAATTTTTCAAACCAACTTGGTTCTAACAATTAAGTCTCTCCAACACAATAATTGATTATTATTGGTATTTTTATAACCTCTACACATGGTGGTTTCACTTAAATTTCAATTCCACTTGTTTATGCATCATATTTACCACTAGTTTTCACGTGTAACTCTTATGTGGTTTTCCCCACTAGGTATGTCCAAAAATTTAAATGGCACATAGCATGTATGGTCACATAGAAAATCAATAGTTGCATTCAACATACTACCAATCAATTTTACCACAACGACATTGCTCTTTGAAAACTTCTTAAAATAGTTTTTTAACTTCATAGATTACTTAAGTGAATCTATTAGTAGAGATAGACTTAAACTCCATAAGGGGTGAATAGAGTACTAACTTTTTAGACATATTTGAAACACACGAAAGTTTAATGAAAATATGATATTATAGACTAATTCGTATTGGAATATTAACATAGAAAACCTTAAAGACATACAATCAATTCAAATGTGCTAAAACAGTTTAGACACGAGAAAATGGTTTGATAGAAACTTTCAATTGCTTGATGATTCTTTCAAGTTAATTAAACGTATAATTGCACTAAATTTAAAATGTAAATTGATAGAAATATTTACCACAATAAAAAATTTAAATCAAACACCTTTTTCATGATTGTAGATATCTTTCAAAAATTATTTGTATCAATAACAATCAAAAATCATGAAAAACATCAAAACTAAATTTTCACAATTACAAGTTCTATATCATTCCAAAATATTAAAACAAATTTTTGCATAAAAACTCCGTACATAAAAAGATAATGAACAGAAAACACTAAAGTAAGAAGATTAAGGGAAAGGAAAACCTATCATTTAGATACATGTTGTACTTGAAAACCTATCATGTATCCATCTTCTATAGCTTTGTTGACCAATCTGGTTAAACTCTCCACAGCTATAAAAAATTGGAATGAGGCAAGGGATTGTACTGTCATAGATCATTTTGAGTTTCAAAATCAATTGTTGGGTTGTTGTTAATTAATATAGACATTGAGTCTAAATATGTAGGCATTTATCCATCTAATCAACCATGAATTAAAATTCATTATCTTCATCATATTTTCTAGATAATTCCAATTGAGAGAATCATATGTTCGTTCAAAATCGAGCTTAAACAACATACACTCTTTCTTCTAATTTCGAGACAAAAATGTGAATTTATATTTAGAAATCAAACAATCAAAGACATATTTAAACCTCGCAGAAAAAACCTTATATTAAAGAGATATGACAATACTTCAAAAATCACTTTGGGTTATCCCACTTTGGAATTAATGCTATAAAAGATGATGCTAAAGCCTTTTAGTGTTGCATTAACATATAATTGTTCCACAAATCAAATGATATATTCTTTAAATAATTCATAAACTTCTTTTGTGAAACTAAAATTGTATCCATCCATTCCCGAAAATTTGTTACCATCACACATCAAAATAACTTAATTGACCTATTCCAATGAAAATTGGATTGTTACTAATAGATTTTTCCTCACTTGCACTACGCCAAAAACGACATTTTATAGCGCGCCTTTTACAGCGCTTATTAAATACAAGCGCTATTGAATAATTTTTTAAAATAACGGAGGATACAACAGCGCTTTTTTGACAAGCGCTGTAAAAAAAAAAAATTGTTGTAGGGTCATATAGGGTCACATTGCGCTTGCACATAACGTTTACAACTCTTTTACAGCGCTCTGTAAAAAACCGCTATAAATTGAAGCGCTCTTACATAGCTTTTACAGCGCTTTGTGGGCGCTTTAAACACAAGCGCTGTAAAAGGTTGCGCTCCTACCTTATGTTACATAGCTTTTAAAGCGCTGTAAAATGCATGCGCTTTCTCATAATTAAATGACCTATTAGAGCGCTTTTTATACAAGCACTATAAAACACTTGCGCTTTCACATTATTAAAAGACCTATTAGAGCGCTTTTTTTACAAGCGCTGTAAACTCATTCACTTTAAATAAATAAAAACAAATATAAATCAAATTTAATATGTTGTCCTAACCCTACGAACTCTCATCTCCTCTACTTTGCGAACCCTCCTCTCCTTTACTGTGCACCCATCTACAAATTGAATACGTTGCTCCTCCTTTAAAACAAATTGGATACGTTGTCTCAAGTACTGTATTTATTAATTTGTTGTTGTTACTAAAACTGATAAATGGTTACATATTAGATATGTTCTGTTTGAAATCGTTACATATTAGATATATTCTCATGATATTTCTGTTTTGAAATCAAACTTGGACCTTGGTTTCCATTTTCCAATATTAGATATGTGTAATATATATAGATTGGTAAAATGTTATTAGTAGCTTATTATTTGTGTAATTCCATTTATATAGGTCATATAAAATGGACCGGAAACTGATGTCTGCCAATCGATTGACAAAAGAGTACGAAAATGGAGTGAAGGAGTTTGTTGAGTTTGTAGTGAAAAATGCAAAAGATCCAAATAGAGTCGTTTGTCCTTGTTTAAAATGTTGTTTTGGAAAACACGTTAGAGCAGATGAATTGGAAGGACATTTAGTATGATATGGAATTGATCAAAGCTATACATGTTGGATAAGACATGGTGAGAAAGAATATGGAAACACCCGCACAAATACATATGCTTCAACTGATTTCGACACAGATACATATGAGCCGGACCGAGTTGAGGAGATTTCAAAAGCAGTTGAAGAAGATCTTCGTGATTGTCCTAAAATGTTTGAGAGCTTTTTGAGAGATGCAGAGAAACCATTATATAATGGTTGTACTAAATTCACAAGACTGTCGGCGATATTAAAGTTGTACAACTTAAAAGCAAGTAATGGATGGTTTGATAAAAGCTTCACAGAATTACTAACACTCTTAAAAGATATGTTGCCAAATGATAATAAACTTCCCAGTCGAACCTACGAGGCTAAACGAATTTTGTGCTCTATTGGTATGAGTTATGAAGGATTCATGCATGTCCTAACGATTTCATTTTATTTCTGGACCCAAACAACCGGGAAATGATATCGGCGTATATTTGGCTCCTTTAATTGAAGATTTAAAAATTATGTGGGAGACAGATGTGGAAGTTTATGATGGGTATAAGAAAGAATGTTTCAATTTGAGGGCTATGTTGTTCGACACAATTAATGATTTTCCAGCATATGGTAATTTATCAAGATATAGTATTAAAGAGCAGTGTGCATGTCCTATATGTGAAGAGAGTACAAATGGGATGCGGTTGAAACATTGTAAGAAAAATGTATTTCTTGGACATCGTAGATTTTTACCTTATAGTCATCAGTATCGTGGGTGGAGAAATGCATTCAATGGAAAATCAGAGGAAGTTAGAGCTCCTGTAGCATCGACTGGATATCAAATACTTGAAAAAGTACAAGGTTTAACCAATAAATTTGGCAAACCTTTTGCGAGAGAGCTGGTCAAAACTAGGTGGAAGAAAAAGTCAATTTTCTTTGAATTGCCATATTGGAAGTCATTGTATGTAAGACATTTTCTCCATGTCATGCATATTGAGAAAAATGTATTTGATAGTGTTATTGGTACGTTACTCAATGTACCATGAAGGTCTAAGGATGGTATCATTGCAAGATTGAACTTGGTCGATATGGGAATAAGAAATGAATTGGGTCCCGTAAAGAAATGAAATCGCACATATCTACCTCCAACCGCTCATACTCTATCTAAAAAGGAAAAAATTATTTGTGTAAATTTCTACACGAAGTTAAAGTTCCAAAATGATACTCTTCAAACATTGAAAAATTAGTTTGTATGAAAGACCTCAAGTTAAAAGGTTTGATGACCCATGATTGTCATATTCTAATGGAGCATTTGCTACCAATAAGTATACGTTCAATTTTACCTAAAAAGGTTCACCGAGCCATAACTAAATTATGTTTCTTATTCAGGGAAATTTGTAGTAAAGTGATCGCTGCTCAGAAATTACCGACATTGCAGAGGGAAATTGTTGTTACTTTGTGTGAGCTTGAACTGTATTTCCCATCCTCGTTTTTTGATATAATGGTTCACCTTACTGTTCATCTTGTTACGGAGACACAACTTTGTGGGCCAGCTTATATGAGATGGATGTATCCGATAAAACGATATATGAAAATATTAAAAGAGTACGTAAAAAGTAGAAGTCGACCAGAAGGTTGTATTGCTGAACGGTACATTGTCGAAGAAGCTGCTGAATTTTGTACTGAATATCTGTCCAATGTTGAATCCATAGGGCTTCCCATGTCTCGTCATTCGGGAAGAATATCAGGAGAAGGGATAATTGGAAAGAGACTAATGACTATATAGAGGACAGAATGGGAGCAGGCACAATTGTATGTTCTGCACAACGATGATGCAGTTCAACCGTATGTTACAATACACATGGATCAGTTATCTAGTTTGAACATGAATAGGAATCAAAATTGGATAACTCGATAGCACAATCGAAGTTTTATAACATGGTTAAAAAATCACATAAAGTTAAAGTTTGATGTAAACCCCGGAGCAATTTCACAGAGATTGAGGTGGCTAGCAAATCGTCCGAGTTTACACCTCTCAAACTTCTATCTAAGAGACCGTGATAGAAATATGAATGCGGAAGCTCCAAAAATATATAAACATTATATATCAAATGAGGAATGGAGCGCATTTGTAGCAAAATGTTCAGACCCCGCGTTTGTTGTAAGTGATTAATTTATTAGCATTTGTGTTTTATTATTCATATTCATAGCGTATTTTAAATTTTTACACGATTGTTATTTTTTTTATACAGAATATTAGTAAGGAAAATCGCGAAAGGGCAAAAAATCCGACACACCCATACAATAAATCTCGTATGGAATATGTACGTCTAGAGCAAAAACTTGTAAGTAATTAAACATCACTTTTATATAATGTGGTACATTATAAACTATAGTTTCTAACTAATATTTTGTTTATGATCTTAAAAAATAGCTACAAGACACCCAATCCGATCAACCGTTGGGTCGTCATATCTTGTGGAAGGAAGCTCGCGTAAATAAAGATGGAGTTGTAGATAACGAAAATGTTCAAAAAGTAATAGAACTTTGTGTAAGCATATTTATCACTTTAATATTTTTTAATATTGTATTTTAAAAATGATATTGATTTTCAAACTATAATCCCAGAAACGGTATGGTATTTTCATTATTTGATTTTCAAATTATGTATATATTTGATTCTAACTTATTTATGTTCAATTTTTATATCGCACAGTACTTTGACAATTCCAGTCCAACATACTCTGAAAGAGATCTAATTGAAATAAAGGAAGACTGGTGTCAGTATGTGATTGAAATGAATATTATTTGATTTGCTAGGAAATGGCATGCTGCAAAGTTTAATTATATGCTACAAGGGGTAGTTATGTTCTGTGTTGTAATTCTGATAGTTATATGAATATGTAGTTATATGAATATGGCACATTTGAAAAGCTGTGAATATGTAGTTATATGTGAATATGTATATGAATATGTATTCTGATATGTTGTAATTTGTTTTGTGTTGTAATTTGTTGTGAATATGTAAGTTGTTCTGTGCTGCAAGGGATAGTTATGTGTTGTAGTTTGTTGTAAATTGATTGTGTAAATATGTATAATTATAAAGTTAATTTGATTGTGAAATGATTGTGTGAGCTGATTCTGGATGAAAATGATTTTGGAAAAAAAATTGAAAAAACTGCACTTCCTAAAAAAATGCCATAAAAAACCAAAAAGCGCTTTTTAAAAATTCCATTTACAGCGTTTTTTAATAAAACTAAAATAAGAAGAAAAAAACACCTATTACAGCACTTTTTTGAAAAAGCGCTGTAAAACGTGCATTAGAATGCACCTACTGCAACGTTTTTTTGAAAAAGCGCTGTAAAAGGGGCATAGTAATGCATCTATTGAATGCACCTACTACAGCGCTTTTTTGAAAAAGCGTTGTAAAAGGTGCATAATAATGCATCTATTGAATGCACCTACTACAACGCTTTTTTGAAAAAGTGTTATAAAAGGTGCATAATAATGCATCTATTGAATGCACATACACAGCGCTTTTTTGAAAAAGCGCTGTAAAAGGTGCATAATAATGCATCTATTGAATACACCTATTACAACGTTTTTTCAAAAAGCATTGTAATAGGTGCATGCATTATAAGCGTTATTGCAGAGATTTAAAAAGCGCTGTTGCAGGGATTTACAACGCTTTTTCAAAAAAGCGCTGTAAAAAGAGTATAACAAGCGCGCAATATATCCACCTATTTTACAGCACTAGATACTACGGCGCTTATGTTTTTTGAAAAAACGTTGTAAATGACTTTAAAAAAAACACTGTAAAATGCGTTTTTTTTTTTTTTGCGTAGTATTGATAATTCTTCGAAATATCAAACCATCAAGGATTGTACTATTGAAATTTTCTTCCTTGAACCAAACCTCACGCTTACCAGCTGGATTTTTGTACTAGAATACTCCCATTTATAACTAATATTTTTCTTAAAAACGAGTTTTACCTTAAAAAAAATTAGGGATTTGAAAAATCATTATTTTTAACTACAACACAATTCAAATTCTCATTTCTTGTATTTTTTCTCTATTTTCTCGTTAGTATAAAATTATTATATATTATCCTTATGTTTTAGGTATTGTCAAATATTAATTATATATGATCTATTCCATTTAAAAAATATAAATAATAATTATTTAATACTATAATTCATATATATTTATTGAAATTTAAAATTTATGGAAACAGTCAAATTTACATTTACATATTTAATTTATTTCTCTACATAAAAAATATAATTTTTCAATATTTTTTTACAGATTTGATTGCATCTAAATATTTTTTTTCAGTCAAAAAGTAAATTTACTTTTATTGATTTAAATCAACTATTAATGTATTGATTTTTCTTATATGAAACAAATACTATATAGGTTAGCATATAGGTCAAAGTAAAATTTAATGAACTATTAATAACTCTAAATAATGAACTATAATAACTCTAAAAAAATTTAATATGGTCACCATGATATTTAATGAGGTATTAATAACTCTAAATAATGAACTATTAATAACTCTAAAAAATTTAATATGGTCAACGTGAAATCTTACTATTTGCCTATATAAACAAAAATATAGGTTAGCATGTGTACTATATTCAAAAACAACATGGACATCACAAGGATTTCTACTCTTACAATGGTATTTTTATTGGCTTTCTTCATTATTGCATCAGGTATGAAACAAATGATTGAATTAGATAAACAAATTTTTAATGTTAATTTCATTTATAATCTTTCACTTCAAACAGTTTTACCCTTTAAATTTCTCACATTACATTAACAATAATCTTATTATCATATTTATTGTTTGTGTATGTGTCATGAATCAAAAGAAGAGGGAAACAATGTACAAGCAGCTTGCGTTACAGATGTAGAATGTAAACTTTTGTGTTTTTCAGAAAATCCAAAATGTATTAAGGGGAAATGTTGGTGTCATAAGACAACGATACAAGCTGATAATATTCCTAGTCTTTAATTTTCGAAATTGTAAACAAGTATTCAAATATTGTAATGCAATCATCGTTATGGGTGAGAATAATATGTCAAAAATCAAAGTTCATAAGGAAATACGATGTCTTATTTAGAAATAAAATATTCTTAGAAAATTTATATAAATCTTTAAAAAAAATTATGTTTCTTTATCAATTTACTAATTTGTTGCCTCCCAGTTGCCCGATTAGACACATAACACATTATTTATTTGATTGTTACACATTTATACTGATTAAAAAATAACATGAAATGAAAAAAAAAAATATAGATCCAA
>JBBPBP010000002.1:12076242-12090408 GCA_037974735.1 Cicer chorassanicum
AATGACATATATAATAAATATTATTATATGTTTGATGCATACATAAGAATAAAAAATGTGTTTGGTATAAACTTCATCGTGACATGATATTATATAAGTATCATATTTAAATGGCAAATTTTCTATTTTGAAACAATTATATACTAATTTTTATAAATAAATTTACACAATACTTTTAAATATTCTAAATTTACAAAAATAAATACTTAAAAAAATTAAATAAGTATTAAACGAATTTTATATTTAAAAATATCCAATGAGACTATTAATTAAACAATTTCAATTTTTTTAAAAAATTCATGAATAACTAAATAACTATATTTTAATTGTTGGATAAGCTCAATATAAATATTATATGTAAACGAAAAAAACCACCCTTATAAAAAATTATATTTATTGTAAATTTTTATAAACTTGAACAACAATTTATTAGATTAACAAAATTGTTACGTGTAGATTGAAAAAAGTAGTTGGGAAAGTAATATCCCTCTTCCATAATGTTAGATGTTGGATGGTGTGTTGATCTAAAATGAATTTATAAATCTAGTGAAAAAATAAAATAAAAGAAGGTGCTTGATTAAATTTTGAGAGAGTTTATGATTCGATGTATTAGAACTTTATGAATTATATGACGAAGACGATGGAGTTTGGTCGTATATATATAGAGAAGTTGAACCGTGGCATCTCTATGATTCTTTATGTGATTGTTGCAAACGGGCTTAATGTCTTAGTGGTTTTACAATCAGTGTTGGAATTTCCTTTCTTATTCTTCAGTTCCGCAATGATACTAAATGGAAATTGGAAAAGTTGTTCTTAATTAGGAGCTTCGAGTTGGTGTGCGTGTAACATTATTGGTTTGAATTCAACATTACGGTAGATTTGTGGCGGTCTTATTTTTGCCAATTAGAAGGTTGCAACTATTTGTGCAACCAAACCTGCCACAAAGTCTTGCTATTCTTTCTTTGTTAACATTTATAAGAGCATTCACTGCCACAAATCAAAATCAACTTTCACCTTCATAGCCCTAAAGATCAATAGTTTATTTTTAATTAATATTTTATTATTATTATTATTATTATTATTATTATTATTATTATTATTTATTTAACAATATAAAGCACTTTATTTACTGTTTGAATTGACTTAAAGAATAATAAAGTCTTCAAAATAATTAGTATATTTAATGGAACATTAAATGTGATTTGATTGTGAGTCTCCATTAAATAAAAGGGCACTATTTTAAAAATATATGCAGTCAAATATTACTGTTAAGTGAGACAACATTAATCTATAAAAACTATTATCTGAGTAGACTGATGATATCAAGATTCACATAAGTATAAATATTAGAAGTTATAATTGTATTGTATTGACATGCTATGAAAATGCTATATAATAATTATGCAAGTCTAGTGATTCTCATGTGATCAATGTGAGTATTTCTTTGACTTGAAGTTACTATGATTTCGAAATAGATAGTTGTAGATTTTAAGACCATCAAATGTTGTCTGGAACTAGAAAATCATAATAGTGGCTATTGAATTTGAAATAAACCATATAATGGAATGTCAGGAAGTAGATAAGATTTATCTTCCTTTATACTAAAAGTAATTTTTTGGGCCTCTAAAGAGGATGATACATAAAATATGTGTGGCCATAGTAGTTTTATGTATACTGTGAATCAAGAAACAAATAATTGAACCCACAAGGATGACACATTTTATGTCTTCTGTTCAATTAAGACATTTAGATGAAATGACAATTACTGAACAATAAAATGTGGTCGAGATATGGTAAGAATCATATCATTAATTTTCTGATTAATTAAGTAGTCGTTAACGATGCATTTCTAGATGCCGTTAATTAATTATAACACTTAATAATATAAAATTAATATTTATATTATTTTCAATTAAGTGAGAGTTTATACAATTACATGATTGAACAATTAAATAAAAAAGTAAGTAATTATTTAATTAAATAAACGGAATGACTTGTAATGTACGAAACTCGCTAGGACAAGCCACAAAAGCTAGAGAGGAGCTCAATATATATATATATATATATATATATATATATATATATATATATATATATATGTATATATAGTGCCTCCCTAAAAAAGACCTAGCCTCCCAAAATTTTGTTTTGCCTCGTTATTGTAGTCATCAATTAGCATTGACGTTATTTTGAGTGTAGTGTCTGGTGCTTCCCTTACACTTCAAGAGATAAAACCAATAAATCTATTATGTAAAATTTTGTACTTACGTGGTCTTTGGAAAAAAAGTGTATTCCACTCCGAATTTTTGTTTTCTTGTCTATGGCTATTGTTGGAGAGTTCGAGGAAGCGAGTTAGCAGCAATGGGATAAACATCTAGGATCTACAAGAGATCACTTTGACACCGCATCTCATCCCAAAATCTTAAGGCAATGAATATATGGGTCACATCTCTTATATATCCAACATTTTCTCAATTCCTAGTCAATGTGGACCGCTCACATTTGAATTCCAACATCTATCTCGCCAAAACCCAACACAAACCTATGCAAGTTTAGAAAAAGGCTAAAGCTGCCATAAAAGGGATAATTTTTAATAAAAAGAAGAAAAAAAATAAAAATTATTTTAAAATGGTTGTGGTGATTATAATATCAACTATGTGATATTGTAGTAAGAAAATAATATAATTAGAACAAATAAATTAAAATTATAGTAAAAATGAGAGAGAATGAAAGAATAGTAATAGAGAGAAGGTAATGAAATGTTTAGAGAGAAGAAGGAAGTAAGAAATGAAGAGAGAAAATTAAAAATATGAAGTAAGAGTTATGACCGCTACAAACTTGCAATGGAACTTTGTGAGTCTTAGCCGTCACTAAACACAAAAATGGACAAAATACTATTTTTTATATATTACGGTTTTTTCCGCCAATAATGTCTTCATAAATGGATTCCACAATTTGAGTTTTTGTAAAATTGAATAAAAAAAATTAGGACAAGGAATTTGAGGGTTTTTTTCTATATGTACTTACTAATGGTTTTACAATTGCCAATAATCTTTCTAGAATTGATCAGAATATGAGGTTTTCTTATAGTGCTTCTAAAATTAAATATAAGAAGAAGAAAAAACGTATTTGAATGTTGATGTATTCGGTTCAAAATTTATATCAAATATATTTTTTATACTTATATTTCATTTCTCAAGATAAGAATGACAATTAGAGTAATATCCATTGGGTATTTACAAAAAGTATTCACAACGGATGGAGTAATTAAAACTCACATTATGTATACCGGTGTGAAAATTGATAATTACCCAAAACAATAAGAGAATATAGATACGGGTACCTAAATAGTAGTATTCACTCCGTACCGCACATATATATATTTCATTAAAACTATTAATATTTAGGCTATTTATTTAAATATATAAATAAAATTATAATAAAAGTCAGTTAAATTTCTCTTTTTTTCTAGT
This sequence comes from Cicer chorassanicum, assembly GCA_037974735.1. Lineage (NCBI taxonomy): Eukaryota > Viridiplantae > Streptophyta > Magnoliopsida > Fabales > Fabaceae > Cicer > Cicer chorassanicum. The sequence continues at coordinate 12,079,716 of JBBPBP010000002.1, forward strand.
GGAATAAAAATATTTCATAACTGAAACATATATAAAGTTAATAATTAATTTCATAAAAGAAATTAATTGTTTTTAAATTTATTTTATTTTTATTTAAATAAATTTGTGTTTAATCTCGTAATTTTTTTTTGTTTCTATTAATATCACTAAATCAAAGAAATATTTACATGATTCAATACAGCTTTAGATAATTAAAAACTTTAATTTATTATATTCATAATTTAACATTAAAAACTATAAATATTTAAATAATTATGTTAAAATTATACAGTATTTTTTTATTTAATAATTTATTTTAATTCAAATGCATATAACAAATACGAGTATAAATATTTAGATATTATACGAATATCTAGATTAAAGATCAATACTCACATAAATTTGAATGGTATTCCCATACACTTTTAACCAAAGAACTTCTTTATAGGTCTTAACTAGCAGATTCTTTTGGCCCTTTTTATGCAATGGAGAATAAGGAATGTGCATAGTTTAGAATAATATACTTTTTATTCTACAATATTTTAATTCTTAAACCCTTGAACAGATCAATATACTATAGCATCGGAATCCACGCTACATATGATTCTAAGATCAAGCTCTCCCCATACTTTTAATATTTATCTCTTCCATTTTGTTTTTAAAAATAATAAATTTAAAAGTAAAGTTTATAATGATTATAATTTCTCATCATTCTTCGAATCTTTGCAAGGGTCAGATTAATGTGACTACGTGAGGACCCATATGCTTCCTTATTATTCAGCTGGTCAACGTTTTGCTAATAGTGCATTTTTCAATTATGAGTAACTATTTGGCGTTTTAAGACTTTATTACAACAATTGTACTACTCTCTCCTTAAATATAAATATAATTATCAAAGAAAATTAATGTTTTTTCCATTAAAAAAAATTATTAATTTTTACTTATAAGACGGAAGAAGTAATTATACTAATGGCAAAAATTAAATACATATGTAGTTCAAGAAAATTAACAAAAACATTTACTGCTTAGAACAAGTTTGGATTAATGGTAGTTTTTACTGCGTACTACCGTAATTTTGATAGAAGCTACAGTATGGATTGAATTTCAACAAAATCAAGGTTATTGCTGTAATTTTGTCAAAATTGTTGGAATTTTAAACATGCACATATTACTTATGTGGATTTATCCTAACTTTATTTTATGTTACGCTTTGTCTTTCAATTACTAATTATTTCCACTTCTTCCTTTAATTTAATACTTGAAGGTAATTAGACTTTTCAATCAATGTACCAAAAAAAAAAAAATTCAATCTCATGAAGTGGAGCAATGTTTATGAAGTTTTGGAGTCTCAATCTTGAAATTCAAATTATTTAAGAGAATTGTGTATGAAGCAATCGGCATCTCTCTTGCCGCAAAAAAATTCTCTTGTAAAGCTAAAGCCAGATATGAACATGGAAGAATGTTTCAAGTCTATCAAATCGCGCCTCACAAAGGCCTCAATATCTCGCCATGCGAGATAACCAACATTTTCCAATATGGTGTGTCACTACCAAATCTTGAACCACGTAGGCATCATCTCGCCAAGCGAGTTAATCAACATTATCCAGCATAATTTGCCACTACTAAATCTAGTGTGGCAACAGAGCCAACTCGACAGACGAGAATTCAAATTTCAAAATTTAATTGGAGATTTGCATTTCATCGCTTGACGACATAGACATCTTGTTATGTGACGTTGTTACACATTATTGTTTTTAAATGATTTTTCACATCAGAATTAGGGTTTTGACTTTTGAAGGCTTAGAGAGACCGATTCTTGCATTCAGGAACACAAAATCGGAGATTTAACCAAGGAGACTAGGTTTATAGCTTCTATTATTTATATTTTATGTGTAATATCTTAATATCTATTCTTTTTATATCAAATAGGATGAGTAACTAAATTCTCCATTGTTGGGGATGAGTAGAATTTGATGAATATGTCTATGTATTTTGAATTTCTAATTACTTGTTGGACTTATAATAGTGTTTCTCATATTTGTGCTTTATGTTTTCTATTGAATAGTCGCCTTTAGAATGATATACAATTTATAGTTTAGAACAGAAGTTCATTCTTTAAATGCTTGAAATTTAGAATTCATGCAATTTTGTAGGTGAATGGAACCAAGTTGAGAAATTCAACTCTTAATGCTCGATTTCAATTATAAATCTACTAAGGAATTAGGGACTAAAGTAAAACCAAAGATTCTTTTCACCAAAAAATTTGGTTTAGATTAAATTAAATTATTCAGTAGCATCTTAATAAGTACAATCAAGAATCAATATTCAATAGTATTTAGAGGTAGGATTCAAATAGAAACTCGCTTGCCTCTTTTTATTATCAGTGAATCAATCTTTAGCATTTTGTTTGATACAAACTATATTTTCAAATAATCCAAATAAGATTCTCATTCAATCTTGTAAACCATAGTAAATTAATATTAATATGCAGTCCTTGAGTTCGACAATTGGTATATTCTGTTTTGTTGTTGTTGGATTCCAAATTGTGGTTGAGAATAAGTCATTTATTGACTAGTTAATATGTAATTAATTTATTATATTATATAGGACAGTTGTAGCAAATATTAAGGGATCTTGTACAGTAAATCTCTCCTATTTAATTTTGATTTATTTCCTTCTTAGATTAGGGTCTGCTGTATTTAAACCAGAATTGTAACCATTCTGATTCAAGAAATGAAACAATCATTTCCTAAATAATTCACATGGTATTAGAGAAAACCTAGTCCAAGTGAGAAACACCATTACTCTATGGCCAAAGAAAGTAGTTCAGTCACAAACCCAAACCCTAAAATGGTAGTTGGAATTTCCACAATTACCAGTTTGACTAAAAACACCATTATACTCATCACTGGCTACAAATTAAATGGCCAAAACTACACCCTATAGGCAAGATGTGTCAGGATCTTCCTTCAAGGAAAAGGAAATGAAGATTACATCTCTGATGATGCTAAAGAACCAGAGAAAGAGGACCCCAATTACTCAAAGTGGAAGCTAGAGAACAGCTTAGTCATGACATGGCTACCAAACTCAATGACCACGAAGCAGACGAAAACTTCATGTATTACAGCACTACAGCTGAGATCTGGAGCGCTGCCAAAGAGACATGCTAAAATACTGACAATACTTCTGCCATATTTGAGATCAAGAGTCTCCTACATAACCTGCGGCAAGGAGACACAACAGTCACTTATTACTATCATACCCTCACCCGTACTAGCAACAGTTGGACGTCTATGAGGATTGGTACAGAAATGCCCTAAAGATAGCAAATAGTACAAAAAAATCTTGTGGAGAAAGACCGAATATACAAGTTTCTCCTTGACCTCAACAAGAATCTAGATGATGTAAGAGGAAGAATCCTTGGAACCAAACCTCTGCCCAACATCAGAAAAGTATTTTCATAAGTGAGAAGAGAAGAGAGCCGAAGGAAAGTCATGCTTGGAAGCATGGATCAAAGCTCCATTAATGAAGGTTCAACATTGGCTGTGAAAAGAAACTACAAAAATCTTGAGGATGGTGTGATCACTGTAAAAAATCAGGCCACACCAAGGAAACATGTTGGGTCATTCATGAAAAAATCAACAGATTGGAAACCATCTAGAAGCAGGGACATTCGCGCCCATGATGCCACATCAAAAAGAGACAAAGTGTTGACAGCCCCAACACCTGAACCAAGTCCATTCAGCAAGGAACAAATGGAGATGTTGCAAAAATTGCTACAACAATCCCTTCAAAACACTAGCACACACTCAATTGCTGCCTTGGCCCAAAAAAGTAATTCCTCGTGTGTTTATTTTGTTGACAAGGGAATATCTAACTCATGGATTGTAGACTCTGGAGCTTCAGACCATATGACTAGGAATATCACTCTATTTGATGAATATTCCCCATGCAATGGAAATTCTATGTTACGAATATAAGATGGCACAAAAACAAAAGTGATTGGTAAAGGCTTAGTGGTCATCTCCAACGACAATATTCTTAACTTAGTTCTTTCTGTTCCAAAGTTGAATTGCAACCTTTTGTCCATAAGTAAATTGACTCAAGATCTAAATTGTTTCACTAAGTTCCTGCCTCACCTATGTGAATTTCAAGGTCTAGATTCGGGGAGGAAAAATGGCAATGTTGAGGAATGTGCATATCTCTACTTCCTTCAAGTTAGTGAGTTCAAGAAGAGAAGAAATAATGTAGTCTATGTTGTTGCATCAAGTGGTGAAAACCTAAAGAAAGTTGTCATGCTATGGCACTATCGTTTAGGACATCCAAAATTTATGTACCTTGAAAAAATGTCTCCTTCTCTATTCAATAAAAGTTCAAATTTGTTTCAATGCGAAATCTATCAATTATCCAAACACTCACGCAAAGGAATGTGCATGTCTCTATGTCTCTACTTCCTTCAAGTTAGTGAGTTCAAGAAGAGAAGAAATAATGTAGTCTATGTTGTTGCATCAAGTGGTGAAAACCTAAAGAAAGTTGTCATGCTATGGCACTATCGTTTAGGATATCCAAACTTTATGTACCTTGAAAAAATGTTTCCTTCCCTATTCAATAAAAGTTCAAATTTTTTTCACTGCAAAATATATCAATTATCCAAACACTCACGCAAATCAAGGTCGTTTGAATAAAAATAACCGCATGTATCTATATTTTTGTTTCAAATAACAAATATATGACATTTTTAACAGGAAAAAAAAACAAACAAACAGCTAAATGCTAACCACATGTATCTATATTTTTGTTTCAAATAACAAATATACAATATTTTTATATAACTTAAAAAACTATGGTAGAGACCTAAAATTAGAGGTATTTAGATTAGATAAGGTCCAACCCCAAAGGCATAGTATGGTTCAAATGACTAGAATTTTACCCTTCACACAGAACAAACCCAAAAGTATGATAAAGAACTGGTTTCCCCACACAATCAATATTTTCTCAAACTATGAAAGCATAAAATATTATTATTATTATTATTATTATTATTATTATTATTATTATTATTAGGCTTAATTACAGTTTTGGTCCCTCTATTATAACTAATTTACGAAATTGGTCTTCCTATTTTAAAAGTCGACAGTTCTGGCCTCCGTCAGATTTTTGAACTAAAAAAATGATGATTTGACATAATTTTAATGACGTCACATACAATTCTATGATATAGAATCATCTAGATGCATTGATTATTCACATGTCATTAATTAAATTAAGAATATGAAAAAAATTCAAAGTTGAATGCTATGTTTTTACGACGTTTTTTTCTAATTTTATAAGTGTTAATCATTATACATCATCGTATCATAGGTCACTTTATTTAAAACATCTCACATAATTATTTTTCAGTTAAAAACTCAGACAGAGGGACCAAAAATGTCGACTTTTAAAATAGAGGGACCAATTTCATGAATCAGTAAAACTAGGGAGACTAAAACTACAATTAAATCTTTTTATTACTATTATTATTATTATACTTATTATTATTATTATTATTATTATTATTATTATTAAGAGGATTGACATCATGATATAATAAATCATATTTTTAATTCATGATATAAGAACCAGTTTCCCTCTACTTTGCTCAATTCATTATCTTCTTTAATCATCTATAATTTTATTCATCATTTTCTCAGTCAATTACATATATTATTCCAACATCTAATTCCATCAACACATAAAAATAGTACAAATTTCTACACAACACGGTTATGAAAGCAAAATCCACAAAGGACATTTTGCAAACAATTTCTATGCACATCAAAGAAAAATCCACAAAAAGATGAATCTCCGTCAAAAGAATTATGTGATAAGAAGGAACTCAGTTTCTCAATGTCATACCATACTTAAGTTAATCAATTAATTAATGGAATGGATGCAAGAATTGAATGGAAACAAATACCTTAAAGATGACTTGAGAGTTGAACCAGACTTTGTCAATGTAAGGAATGAGGAAATAAGGTTGGCGATGAGTGTTGTTTTCTGTGACGAAGTTGAGTGCTCACGATTTCTGGGTTCGCAAGGGTTCAGGGTTCGTGAGGGTTCTTAGTTTGCGAGGGTTCTGGGTGTGCGCGATTTTGAGGGTTATGGGCTCGCGATTTCTAAGTTCACAGAAAGAGTTCACGATTTGCAGATGGAATGAGTGAAGAAATGGGTTCACAGAGAGGGTTCACAAGCTAGAGTTCCATTTTGAATATGAAGAAACGGGTTTGCAAGGGTTTCATATAGTAAGGAATATGATTTGTTCAATGAAAAAAAAAAGAATTTCTATGTTTTTGTTATAACAAAGTATAACTTAAAGGTTTAAAACTTTCTGTATACTATTCCTATAACAACGCTTGTATATACATATGACGTCGTTTTTTCAAAAACAGATTCATGTTGCATACATCATATGACGTCATTGTTATTAATAAGTGATCATACCTATGACAGCACTTTTATAAAAAATGTTGTCAAAAGTGTTGTTATTATATAAGTGCTCGTACCTATGATAGTGTTTTCCTTTAAAAGGCATTCACATAAGACAACGCCTTTTTATAAAAGTGTTATCCAAGGCTCCGTGTGTTTTTAAAATAAAATACAAGAACACTTTTACTTAACAAGTATTGTTAAATGTGCGCTATAAAACTCATATTTTGGTGTAGTGCGACTCAAAGGTATTGTGTATGTGATTACATTCTTTTGTTTATCATTTCATTTAAATATATGATTTGTATCTCAATTAGTGATGCTATTGCTTGGATTTTTTTTCTTTGGTTTGTGATTGTGCTAGAAATTAGTGAAGTATATTTTTTTTCCTTTGAAGACAAAAAAATTCTCAAGCTAAAACATAGTATTATAATGCTAGTATTGGATTTTTAGCTGATAAGGAACTAATGAAGTGAATGTTACTCTATTGAACATTATTTTTGTTAGCTTTGGATTTTGAACTCTATTTTTGCTTGTATTGAATTTTTTGTTTTCTATTTCATGACTTTTTATTTTAAGTTTTGTGGTATTGTTTTGATGTTATGTTGAAATTAAATGTGTTTGTAATTGAGGTGGTGACCTAGAATCCCTTGTTGAGGTATGTTCCAACTTCTGCGTATTTTTATTTTACTTCTAATTTACAACAGTTTCTTGATAGAAAGTTATTGAAAAATATTTAAATTGAAAGGAAGTAATAGAAAAATATTTGGATATCATTTGTCTGTAAGTTTATTTACACTTCATTTCATGGTTATACTTTTAAATGATAGTAATTGTACTACTTGTGTTTAATCACTCTTAAGCATTTAGGTTATTTGGGTTTTCTATTTCGAGCATTAGATATATATTCTCTTTAATCTACTTATACTTTCGGTTTGCATGGATGTCATCTTGTTTAGGATTGAGTAGTGACTATGTGTGTCACAAATAGTTGTTATGTTTCAATTCTTATATATTTTTTTTCTTTGTGTTAGAGTAATCAAATATAAATTTTGTAATTTTGAAAATTGATGTATTTGTTTTACTGTTGGACTGAAACACTTGAAATAGGGGCTTTAAAATTTATAATGTAAAGTTTGGTTTATTCTAACGAGTGTGTTATACTGTAAAGTTAGATTTATGGAGAATTTGATACAGGTTTTTTGGGTGCACTAAATAAAAGTTGTTTATGTTACTTCCATTTCTTTGTCATTTTGTAAAAATATATATATTTAAAAAGAGTTGTTTGAATCTCTTTATTGACTCTCAGGACCAACCATTAGCACATGACCCCGGGAGGCCCCAAGATCTTTTTTATACTAGAATATTGAATTACGGTGTTGTGATTTATCATTTTAGGAACTCAATTTGTTTGAAATGGTTGATTTACTGATTCACATATGTTAGAAACTCATTATGGTTTTACTTAATGTTAGAGTTTTAGATTTTCACAACTCATTAGTGATTGACAATGGTATGGTATTGAACAGGGTCAAACAACTCGATTTTACAGATTCATGATGGAGCTTGTTGTTATTAATCAAAGTACAATTACAAAAATAGTACACTATTTTCATTAGTTATGATTTTCATATATAAACCACCTATATATATTTAATTCTAACATATTTATTTATGTTCAAATAATATATCGTACATAGTATTTTGACAACTTCAAGTCAAATTACTCTGAAAGTCAACTAACTGAAATCAAGGAAGAATAGTGTCAATATCTGCTCAAACGGAGAATTATATAATTTGTTAATATGTGAGTTTCACGTTGTAAACTATTATTGTGTATTTTTTTTTGTGTGTGAACTGATAATTATTCTAATTTATTTTATTTTTCATCACAATAAGGTTAAAGTTAGAAGTTGTTACTGTTGTTGATGATCCTAAAAAATTGATGTTGCTGGAAATTAAGAGAGCATTGATGTTGATGACATATATTTTGGGTTTATAGTTAGAGAATTGTGGAGTTTGATCATAAATGTACAGTAGAATTTGAACATCACATTTGTGCTCTCTTATTGAAGTTGCGACGGATTATATATATATATATGCATGTGATTAATTATTTATTGTTTAAATTGTAAATATAATTGTGAATGAACAAGAAGATTTCTAGAATCATAACATCAATATATAATAGTGTTAATTTATACAAAATTGGTATTTGAAAAAATAACATCAATATATGACAACGCTTTTTTAATTGAATGTTGTTGTTGCGTGACTAACATATGACATCGCTTTTTTCTTTAAAATAGCACATACGACAACACATTTATAGAAAAGTGTTATTAAATGACACTTATAATAGCACTTTTGTAGAATTTGCGCTATAAAATCCTACCTACGACGACACTTTTTAGAAAAAGCGCTATTAAATATCATCTACAACGGCGCTTTTTAGGAAAATCACTGTTAAATAACCGCTTTAAAAGCAATGTCGTAGCTTTTAATAGCACTACATACTATAGCGCTGTTAAACGCATCAAAAAGCGTTATTAAAACCTATTTTTAGTGTAGTGGTGGTAGTATTGAGCGGTCAAAAGGCATAGTGGGGTGAGAGTGCCAAGTAGGAGTGGAGATGATAGGTTTATAGGGAAAGTTATGTTCATGGTGGATAAAATTTCTTCGAAGGAATGTCTCTTTGTTGGGAATATCCATAAGGCCAACCTCGTCGACACCACTCTTAAAACCTAGAAAATATATTTCCTTCATTTTGGGGACAATTTTGTTTATGTGAGGATATAATTTTGTTTTTGTGTAAATTAAATAGGTTTAATGAATGTGAACATTTTATTGTGTTACAACTCTACTAGTGTCTCATGTTAGCTTTCGCCACAAATGCACTTGATAACTTAGTGTCAACGCTTGTGTTGTTGTTTGTGCACTTGATAACTTGGTGTCAACGCTCGTGTCATTGTTTGTCTTGTGTTGGTGTCAATGTTGATGTTGTTGTCCGTGTTGATGTCAAGACTGGTGTTAGCATCACTTATACTCATATCATATACTCATATCATTAACATAACGCGATAGGAATCACCAAAATTTATATGATTCAGACATAACTTACATTTATAGAAGCACTTTGATAAATGTATTCACTTCCACAAATTACTACAATAACTTATATACTAAACCAAAATATGTTTCATTCTACAATATTACTCACACTCAAGTTATAAAGAATCATAACACTCATATCTCATTAAAAAAAAAAATTAATACTCGTACCCACCTCTCTTTGTAGAACTTAGTTGAAGAAATATCAACTCACTAAAGTTGCAATATAAGCAATAATGTTGTAATATAGACAATCAACCATTTGTTTACATGTACACAATTTTTTATTGTGCAACTTATAGCTTGTAAAGAGATCTCTAGCTACCTTTCATTGATTTCGATAAGAATCTAAAATAGTGAGAATAAAGTAAGTCTTCCATCTCAAACACCAAAAAGATGGAATTAAGGAAAGCAAAAATAAAAAGTAAAAATATGATTAAAAAAAGTATATGATAAATAAATTATATATTTGCTAATCTTGATATGGTAAAGTAAAAACATGTAAGAAAGTAGGTAGTCAAAAAGTTAAAAGAGTGAAGGTTTAATAATTAAGTGTTACAGAAATGTTTTTATGGAAGCAAGAAAAAAACAAATGAAGCATGAGTTATATGTATAAATGAAATGGGAACATAAAATAAAAAAGAGTAAGGATTATAACAGTAAATTTCAGTTGTTTTTCCTTTATTTGGCAACACAAAAGGTTTTAAGAAAATGTGTTGTTGGGAATTAGATGAGATTAATAGAAAAGGTGATTGCAGAGAGAGATGAAAAAGAGGCAATAATGCTATGAAAGATAGCAGACAGAGAGTTGCTTTTTGGGTACTTGGGGAATAAAATGCTGTCTCTCTACGAGGATTGGCGTGGAGAGAGAGTGAGAGAGAGAGGAGTGAGAGAGAGAATCCTCTTTTTCTATCACTCTCTTTACAACAATACAAACAACCTCATTTTGTTGCTGTACATATATAGTCCTATCAATTTAAATCAAAAGTTAGAAAAATTGAAATATATATAACTGTTGCTTTATTATATATATATATATGTTTTGTTCAATGCAAGAAAAAATGATTGTGATATAAAGTTATTCTTTTTTTAAATGCAAGAAAAAATGTTTAGTTCAATGCAATTATTCTTTTTTTTT
>JBBPBP010000002.1:12090897-12117885 GCA_037974735.1 Cicer chorassanicum
TTTAACAAAATAATTTTTGAAAAAAAATAATTAAACACAAACATAACTAAAACACCACCATAATATTTATGGAATTTTAAACAAACGGGTCTTTAGTGTGTTCAATTTTATAAAAAGCTAAACATGAAAATTGATTTTAATATTTTGAAGTGATGTTTATTGCAATTGTTTTTTTTTTCAATTTTGACTTCAACTATATGATTTTAATTATTCAATGTATTTTTAATTAAAATTACTTTTATAAAATTAAAATCACTTTTAATAAATGCAGAAGCAAACTCACAATTAGTACATAGTAGTACTATTTATTTTGCATAAAAATTTGTTGCTTTTTTGCATTTTGATCACACACCGTTTTTTGTTTCACCTTTCTCCTTTACTACCTTTTTTTACAATTTCTGATGCCTTTGTCTGCCTATTCAAAGGATATGTATTGTAAGGAGGGAAGCTTTGTTTGTCACTCCAACTTATAAATTTTGAATTGTGGGGCCCCCTTTGTTTTATTCTCTAATTTCTTAACCAACCTCATCTCCACAAAAATTAATTACATTGCACAAACAAATTTAACTATCTCATTTAATTAATTCATCAATGGAATCAAATATTCTTTTTTTTCTTTCTCTTTGTTGTAGTTTTTGACAATAATGACCAACATGCATGCATATTTCTATTGCAGACCTAACAGGTCACTGTCATCTACAGCTTTTCACCCTTCTGTAAAACAACCATAACATATACTTATCAAATTCAACATCAACACAATGTGCATTAGTCTAAATTTTTTATTTTTAATAATTATAATAAATAGGCCAAAATAGTGAAATGGTTATGAAAAAAATATGGTTCCCATTAGAAAAGTAGTTATAAATAAATCTATTATATATTACTATATTAGACATCAAATAATATATAATACATCATGAAAATATATTTAGATTGTTTGCACTATTGTCTATATAGAAATTAACTGTAAACTAGAGAGAGAGAAAGAGAGAGTAATGAAGTGGAAATAAAAAGTTAAGAAAAAGCTGCTTCTTTAAACTAAACCCAAAAAAAGAGAATTAAGCAAAAGAAAAAGGTAGTATATATAAAAAAAATAAAAATAAAAAACAATGAGCAACATGAAGTATAAAGAAGAGGTGAGGCCTTAGTCTTATAGTTGTATTTCTAACTCTTAACATTCAAAAACTCTTTTTCTCATTCTCATCTTTCAAACTCTTTTATCTTTTTTCCTCTATTCACAAGAGGAAAAATATAACACCATCTTCATAGGAAAAACAGAAAGGGGGGTGTAGGGTGGTGTGGAGAGGAAAAAGAAGAAAAAAAAAGTGTAGTAGTAGTAGTGAAGAAGAAGAGAAGTAGATAGTTTCACTTAGGGGGGGTGGTTAGGGGGGGTGGGATTAGCAAAGTGATGCGCTCAGGAGTTTCTACATTGCAACAGACACTAACAGCCGAGGCTGCTTCAATCTTGAAGCACTCTCTAGGCTTAGCTAGAAGAAGAGGACATGCTCAACTAACTCCTCTTCATGTTGCTGCAACTTTATTCACTTCTTCTTCTTCTTTAAGACATGCTTGTCTCAAATCTCAACAACAAAACTCTTCTTCTTCTTCTTCACATATTCTTCAATGTAGAGCTCTTGAACTTTGTTTCAATGTTGCTCTCAATAGACTTCCAACAACAACAACAACACCTTTACTTCATCAACCTTCTCTTTCTAATGCACTCATTGCTGCTCTTAAAAGAGCTCAAGCTCATCAAAGAAGAGGTTGCATTGAACAAAACCATCAACAACAACAGCAACCACTTTTGAGTGTTAAAGTTGATCTTCATCAGCTTGTTATTTCTATTCTTGATGACCCTTCTGTTAGTAGGGTTATGAGAGAAGCTGGTTTTTCAAGTACTTGTGTTAAAAATAATTTGCAACAACAATCTTCAACAAACCCTTCTTCTCTTTTCTCTTCTTCTTCTTCTTCTTCACTTTCTCTTGGTGATAGTCATATAGAAATTGACCCTTTTGGTCACTTTAGACAGAACATTAATCAAAATCATTTCTTGAGTTCTTATGGAAGTTATGGTAATTATGGTTCTGTTCTGTTTTCACCTCAGAAGAAACCAGCATCTGTGTTTCCTTTACAGTCTTGTAAGGAAGATGTGAAACTTGTTTTTGATGTTTTTTTGAGGAAGAACAAAAAAAGGAACACTGTGATAGTTGCTGATTCAGTTTCATTAACTGAAGGACTAGTTGGTGAGTTGATGGGAAAATTTGAGAGAGGTGAAGTTCCTGATGAGTTGAAAACAACTCATTTCATAAAGTTTCAGCTTGTTTCATTGAGGTTTATGAAAAGGGAAGAAGTTGAAATCAATCTAGTTTCATTGAAAAGAAAGATTGATTCTTTTGCATTAGGAGGTTGTGTTTTATATGTTGGTGATTTGAAGTGGATAGTAGATAGAAGTTTGAATGAGAAAGAGGGTGAAGAAGTTTGTGATTATTATAATCATGTTGATCATATAGTGGAAGAAATTGGAAAGTTGTTTTGTGAAAAAGAGAATGTAAACAATAGTAAGTTGTGGCTTGTTGCAACATCAAGTTATCAAACTTATATGAAGTGTCAAATGAGGATACCATCTCTTGAGAATCAATGGGGGCTTCAAGCTGTTCCTGTTCCCTCAGGTGGACTTGGTCTGAGTCTTCATGCTTCAAGGTAATTATTCTCTTTCTAGCTTAATCATTTTGCACTAAACAATCATTTTCGTCTTTAAATGTGTAAATCTATGTCACTATAGTATCTAAATGTATTAAAAATATATAAATATATCTAAACTAGTTGGAATGTAATTTTTAATTAGTCAATTTAGTCAATAAAATTATTAACAAAAAATAAACCAAGTGATATTTTTGTAATTTCGATATTTAAACTCAATCATCTTGATTAAATTCAAAGAACTAATTACTTTATAATTTTGATAAGAGAAATATTATTTGGACATTTTTCTTTTCCTCGGAATTTGGCCACACACAATCTGAATCTTAGTGTCTGATTTATGTGTATAACACAGCTAAGCATTATGATAGTTGTTTAAGTGAAAGGTGAATTTGTTTTGCAATATGTTGGTAAGTATGTACGGTTGTTGCAGAAGGCACTGTGAAAAGCATGGTTGTTGGTTGGTAAGGTAAGGCTGGTTAGAGACGTGAACCAGTGCCTTTCTGCTTCACTTTGTTTTGTCAGTATATAAACAAACTACTTTAGACATTACGGATTCACATGATGTTTTTCTACAAGGTACCTATACTTTACCAAAAGCAAAATTATAAAGTAGATATATTACTACATACATGTTTATTTTTGCAAATATGGTTCTATTTCCAATGCTTCATTTTATCAAATATTGATTTAAGAGTGTGATTATTAAGTTTGTTTTTGTTTAATTTTGGATGCTTATTGGATTTTGTTACTTAATTTGCAGTGTGCATGATTCAAAGATGAGTATGTCACAAAATCCATATCCTATAATGGAATCAAAGCTCTTTAGTAACATGGAGGAGAATGATAAGTTAAATTGTTGTGAAGAATGTATCACCAATTATGAAAAAGAAGCTGAATTGTTCAAACCAGGACAGAAGAATCTGTTGCCTTCATGGCTTCAGCCTCATTCCACAGAAGCTCATCAGAAGGTAGCAAAATTTTAGCTTTTTTTTCCATCTTGTGAAACAAGAGACTAAAAGCTAACTCCTGAAAAAATTAAATTATCACAAACACAAACCAATCCTTAATTATTATGACATAACTAAAGTCAAAAAAACACACAAATATTTGTTTAGATACAAATTTTCGTGAATCGAGAAACGACATATTTATTGTTCTCAATAAATCTTAGTTACTACGTCAAAATTAGACGATTTATATTTCAACTTCACAAAACGAATTTAAAAATATAATATCATACTAATAATCATCTGATCTAAATCTATTGATGCTACATATTTATTGAGTGCACAAAATCTAAATCTCATTTGTTTCTATTAGGTGCATGTTTGAATTGTCTTATTCAATATTATATATTGTAATGTAAATTGTTTTCAATTTATTTTTATTATCAACCATTCAATGTTTTTCAGGATGAATTAACCCAGTTGAAGAAAAAGTGGAACAGATTATGCCAATGTCTCCACCAAAACAAACAACCACAAAACCATTGGAGCAACAACACTTTACATATCAATCACAGTTCAAATGCAAAGATCTATCCTTACAATTCATCATACCCTTGGTGGCCAAACCAAACTAGCAATATCATGCAAGATTCAAGTTCAATATCTTTTGCTGATTCTGCAGCCAAATCAGCTTATAGCTCAAACATTATACCTCGATTCCGGCACCAACAATCATGCACAACAATTGAGTTCAATTTCAACAATGATGCAACACAGAAAAAGCAAACAACAACAACCTTGGATTCTCTTAAAGAAGTAAAGATAACTCTTGGTCTTGGAAATTCAACATTCAATGGTTCGGAGCGAAAAAAGGTGGCGAGTTTAATCGATGATACAACACTGCAAAGGGATTATATTTGTAAACTGTTGCAGGAGAATGTTCCATGGCAATGTGAAACAGTTAGTGCAATAGCAGAAGCTTTGGTTGATTCAAAATCATCAAAGGAAAGTGTTAGTTGGTTTTTTTTGAAGGGGAGTGATAGTGTTGGGAAGAAAAGGTTGGCACTTTCCATTGCAGAATCAGTTTTTGGATCAGTTGATGTGTTTTTTCAGTTTGATATGTTGAAGAGAGAGAACTCAGAGACACCCTTTTGTGAAATGGTTTCTGGAGTGTTGAAGAATCATGAAAAGTTTGTTCTTTTGGTTGAAAATGTTGATTTTGGTGATACCCTTTTAAGGAAATTGGTTGCAGATGGATTTGAGAATGCAAAGTTTGGAACTTTAGGCCAAGGAATAATCATATTGACCAATGGTGAAGATCAGAAAAATGAATCAGTGATGAAGTTGGTTTTGCAGATAAGTGAAAATGAAAATAAACCAACTTTGGAGTTATCATCATCACCTTGTTTGGGAAACAAGAGAAGGGCTGAACTTGATTTGTTTAGCAAGATAATGAAAAATCCAAGGATTGAAGAGAATGAAGAGGCTGTTTTGGTTTGTGAAAAAGGGAAC
Source organism: Cicer chorassanicum (assembly GCA_037974735.1). Classification (NCBI taxonomy): domain Eukaryota; kingdom Viridiplantae; phylum Streptophyta; class Magnoliopsida; order Fabales; family Fabaceae; genus Cicer; species Cicer chorassanicum. The sequence goes on from JBBPBP010000002.1 coordinate 12,096,063, forward strand.
AAAAAGAGAGAATTTTCAAGACAATCAAGTTTTAACAACACACTTGACTTGAACATGGAAGCTGATGAAGAAGATGATGATGATGATGAGGGGCAAAATAGTCCAATTTCAAGTGATTTGACAAGAGAAACAGTAGTTGAACCATTGATCTCAAATGGGTCACTTGATTCAATTGAGAATTTTTTTTTGTTCAATGGAAGTCCAATAAAGGATAAGGAAGTCAAAGAAGTTTTTATGTCAAGGGTAAAAGAGTCATTTGAGGAGGTTTTTGGGAAAAATTGTATGGGGAAATTTAGTGTACAAGATAAGGTGATAGAGGAAATTGGTGTTGGGTGTGGTTCATTTACTAACAAAATGTTTGAGAAATGGCTAAAAGACATTTTTCAAAGGAGTTTAGAGGGTGTTATTAGCAATGGATGGGGGAAAGGGGGTATAGTTTTTACACTTTGTTGGGGTGGTAAAAAGGATAGAAAATGGGATAGTGGGTTTATGGGTTCATGTTTGCCCAAAAATATCCAAGTTGTTAACAATTTCATGGATTGATATCATATCACTGACTTTGGTTAGGAGTGGGGGTTGGAGAATATGTAAAATGGAAGTAAAATAGGTACTTTTGTGTAACTGCTAATTTTCATCATAGAATGTGTTTGTTTTTCTAATTCTTTTTAATGCTTTTGTTAACCATTTCTCAATAATTCCTATTGTACAATTCTTTTTTTTTTTTATAATCATGAGCAGCATCTTGTCGTGACATTAATGAATTTGTATGCTAAAGTCACATAGTTGAAACAAAAGTTATTATATATTTAAATGGAGGGTAACAAATGTATTGACTAACTTAATATTTTTTTGAGAAACTTTAGTTGTGATATAGTGAATGATCTTTCTAATCATCGTTTGTTTTTTTTTTTGATGATTTATCTAACATTTGTATGCTCATAAACGTCTTCTTCTTAGTTAGAATTTTGCTTTAACCCTTAGGCTTGTACCCTCTTTCTATTAAATAAATAAATAAATAAAACATCAAATTGAAGAGAATGATTCTCAATCTCATATCCCATAAAAACAAGTTACTTAAATAGTTATTTAATTTTGCTATAAAATACTATTTTTCAGTCATGAGAATATAGAAGCTATAAGCTTCCAATTCAATGCATGGTAGCTTTTGGTGACCACACAACCAAACACATTATAAATAAGATAGGAAAACGGTACAATAAAAGAACTTTTTCCCTCGCATGAAAAGTTGAACTACGACCTTAAAGTTCATGTCTAAGTCTCCTTGAACACTATTAAGTTCATGAGTTTGGAGATACCAATAACTTATGGTAAATTTGAAAAGTTTTAACATCTTCATGATGTTAAAAATTGCAATTCAAATCAAGGTGAATTTCAAGAGGCACATGGAAAATGATCAAGTTTAGCTGGACCTTGCCTGATCAAAAGCAATGACAATCTAGCTATTAAGAATATTTGTGTCTCTTCCATCTTAATCCAATTATATCCTACTTGATTTTTTAATATTATCTTACTTATCTACTATTATTTTCATTTATATTGTTTGTCTATGTATATAATGCAACAAGTTACTATACTTGTCATCATACTTAACCAAGTGTTTGACGAGTTTTAGTGAGAATCCAATTGATTAAAAATATCTAAATTTAAATCATAATTAAAATAATCATTATTTAAATTTTACTTATGTGTCGATAAATATTAAAAGAAAAACTTATTTCGCTGTCAAATTATGAATTGCTAGTGCCATTTAATTAAAAGCACAAGGGTTAATTAAAAAGGGAAAAAAAATCATCATGAGTATCTTGGGCCATGCACAAATATATACACACCAACCCAATGTGAAAACCAAAAACAAGACTCCACTATGAGACATACAACTTTATAGTTCACAATTTAATTCTTCAAAAATTCTTTATAATTGCTTTGACCTTAAAGGTTGCATGATTGAACGGCGTATGTGGGCCCTGTCTCCCCATCTTAGAACACCATCATGGTTTTGATTTTATACGTTAGATTTTATACGTATGATAGTAACATTTGATAATTTTTTTTGAAAAAAACACTTGAGTGTCTTGCTGTTTTAATTATGTAAAGTTACTCCATCATAGTTGAATGATAGATATCCCCTCATTATAATTGAATTGCAATGTGGTCCATATGGATAATAATGGGTGGTAGCAAGAAACTTACATGGCTTGGAAAGAAAAATATGTAAATGATGAGGAAATCTTACTTACAAACTGACTGTTTCTAAGTGGATAAGTTTATCACGTGATCCAGAGCGAATTAATATCTATAAATTTACAATTTTATATTAATTTGATATATAGTTTATCTTTTTTTTTTTTTATGATTTACTCAAATTCAAAATTTTTAATCTCTAATAAATTTTACGATAAATCTATTTCTACGCTCTTTAGATAATAGAAAAAAGAGAAAGAAGTCAATATTGCTCGTAGGAACGAGAGAGAAAAAAAAACTTTTGCTAGAGAAAAAATTATGGTCTCAACTATTAATTAACATAATAATATATAAATGATATAAACATGTATTTTTTAAATTGATGACATTGATTAAAAATATTTATACCTGAAAATTATAGTAATAGAGACTTCCATTTTTTTTTTGAAAAACGAGAAGATCTCTACTCGTTGATTAGCTCCTTGAATATCTTCCCAATACAACTTCTATCTTGTGAAAAATAGTTAAGCATGAGATTGGATAGAATATGTCCAAAAGTTGCATGCCTTGTTAAGATTTCATAATAACAAACTATATTTTAGAGTCTTTTATGAAGTTGTGCCTTCACTATTTTGGTACCTCACTTTTGATTCAATCGGGCCTTGTTTTGTAGTTAGAAAGAAAGAAAGTGCAGGATTTTTAGATAAAGGAGAAAAAAAAAAGAAAAAAAAAATACGATCTTAGAAGATTTTGACAAATCCCAATATCATTTGTATCTTTTTTAATAGCCTCGAATAAAAAAAAATTAAGTATATTCATTCTTCCCTCGTTCCTTTTTAAGAAGTTTCTCTCAAATAAGACTAAAAAAATTACCTTCCTTTTCCTTCCAAAAAGCTCATACCTTCCTTCTCTTTCAAACTTCCAAACAAAATTTGTGTTTTAAAAAAACTATTAGTTTTTTTTTGGCCTTTAACCCTCGAGTAACTAAAATTTTATTAATAAGAACTTCAACTAAGGTTGATACTCAAATGATCGGTACCCTAATCAAATTGAAGTTCATGAGTCAAAAAAAAAAAATTACCAATTGAAGTTCATTTGGAAATCAAAGATTTCAATTATATAGTTGTTGTACCCCAATCATCACTATAGTACTCAATTAATATTTTTTGAAAGTACACAAGTTAAAAAAACTAAAAGGCCTTAACCCAATAAGCCGGAAATCATCACAATCGTAGTGCTGTAAACTTTATTTTAAGAAATGTATTTAGTATTGAAAAAGTCTAGAGAGTAAGTTTATTTTGTTATGCGAAAAGCTTAGTGCTCAAATAATTCGTAGTAGTCTTTCTTCCCCAAATAAGCATACTCTCTAGTTCAAGTGGTGTTAACACTACTTGATTTCCGGTATAAAAAGATAAAGTTATGCTACAATAAATTAGGGTTATTAGTTGATATATCCTTCCAATAATGTTAACAATATTGAGTTAGAGATTACAATAATACTGAATTACAACCTTTTATTACACTATGATTATTAATGTATGAAATAGTATGATCCAAACCAAGTCCAGTAAATTCACTTATAAAATGTAAAGCTAAAACTTTATTAACTAAGCTAAAATATCATCCTTTGAAGCAAGCTTCCATGACCAAAAAATAGTAAAATGCATGTTTTTGTCAACTAAATTTCTTGAGTTTCAATTTCATTCTAAATAGTTAATGCTCTGCTCAATATAGTTGAAGTTAGTTCTAGATAGTTATAAGTTGGTTAGTATAGACTACAAGGTTGTTAAGATTTGTTAATCTGATTATGATTATTACATAAAGTGTATCATATACTCATTATAATCAAGTTTTTTCGTTGAATAAATTCCAAAAATTGTTATACATGTACAAAAAATTTGTATTTGTCAATTCTTGCATGCAAAATTAGAAATGACAATTTCACTTTGTTGACATTCATGATTCAGTGGAAGCTATGGGTTCAAACTCCTATCTAGTATTGTGTCTTTTTGTTGGGGTGATTCTTGCTGTATTTCAGTTTCATGAAGTGTAGCGTACAAAAGATAGATTATTTCTCATAGGTTTGTGATATCAAATTTTTTGTTGAAATTTCTTACACACCCCAAATTTTGGTCGCATATTTCTTGGATTTTTTAGTTGTCATTAGCTATATTATATGCTTCTACACTATGGTCGTCGAGCATTTGTCATTCTTTCTACTCTATAGTAGTTAAGCCTTTGTCTAAACACTTCTACCCAATCGTAGTAAGTCTTTTTTAACTCTTTGTGCTTCTACCTTGTGATGATTAAGTTGTTTGTCAATTTTGGCAATAATGATCTTCCAAGACTGGGGGCTTTTGATTCGGTGAATGTGAGTGTTGTAGAGATATCAAAACATTTTCAAAGTAGGTCAAAGACTTCGATGAATTATGTACTTCCATCGCTACCTCTTTATACATCAATTTCTCTTGTTTAACTATTTTTCTTCGTTAGTTACATTGTATGTTCTTTGATTGTATTGATCATCCCAAATTAGAATGTTAATCCACACTCCCATCTTGTGCAGAGCATTGGATATAGTTGAAGTTGAATATAGTTGAAGTTAGTTATAGATAGTTCTAAGTTGGTTAGTATCGACTACATGTTAGTTAAAATTTGTTAATTTGATTATGAGATATAAAGTGTACTGTATATTTCCCGTAATACACTTTTTTTAACATTGAATCCAAATAATTTATTTCTCTCAATTATTTCTCTTTTGATGAACTCTACTATGTTTCTCACCACTAAATTATTTCTCTCAATTATTTCCATGGAAAAATGCACAAATGATTAAAAGAAATATAGGAAATTAATCCATAGACATGGTTGAAATAACATCACCAAGAAAGCAGAATTAGAATATAGCTGTAGAGGACAAAGTAGAGCTAACTGTAATCGGATGATGAAAACAATGCATATGTGTGTGGTTAAATCACTCAACAAATAATAACAATAGGGAGGTTAAAATACTCGGCATCAGCACTTAGAAACACAGACGACACAGGACAATGGAAGGAAAAGAGAAAAGCTTTCATTATTCTGTAATCCATATAATCACAAATAACACACGTCGAAACAAGGAAAAAACTCATCATGGGGTACCCTCAAATTTACATTTGTTACAGAGCTTACTGATAATGTATAATATAAAAGAAAACTATAGGGCCTAGGTTAGAGCTCCTAAAGAATGAGACAAAAGGGTAAATTTACAAATCAGGAAAGGGAAAACTAGTATACAAAAAGAATGACACTAAACCACAATTTCTAATCTACAAATCGGGTATATATTTTGGGAGCATATACAAAAGGGTGACAGACATAATAATTTCCCACCCCTGGAGTGAACGGCCTATTATTTTAAATGAATCAAAGAACTTACAATGAATTGGGAGGTGTTGTATGTGAAGAGGAATCTTCTGAAACAGGTGCAGACGGGGTTGATATATCTATCGCGGTTTCCAGCTTGAGCGAAGGTTTTATTCTTCTATGAACCTCCTCACACAGATAATTAATCTCTTCAAGAATCATGGAAAAAGCAGTTTTGCAAGACTCCTCATCTCTGAACGCCAATATCCATCTTCCATCAACAAAAGCTTTTGTCTTTAACTTCCCATGTGGATTGTACTTGACAGGGTCCAGAAAAGGTAAAGCAGATGGTCGGATCCGCAGGTGTAACCATCTTGAATGCTTATCATCAACCCTGGGCTAAACAATGAGGACAGAAATTATTATCACATTAATAGATACACTGACTGATCAAAGTAAAAATAATTGTAACATTCAAGTTATTTACATTACATTTATGGATTCTTTCAGCATGAAAACCAACAAATAAGTTACATTGTACCACAGCTGTCAGCTAACAAATCTACTTGTTTCATGATTAAGATGCAAGGGTAGCAGAAAAATATACATACATTGCACCCAGCCAACGGCGCAGCAACCCGAACAACTCCGTAGGGCTTCTTCAGAGGCAATTCTTCTCCAAGCACAAGCCAACCAGATGTTCCTACAGAGATTGCTAGAAAGCAAAAATGACGTTCTTTGCCCCTCTCAAAAGCAATTCTACAAGGTACGGCATTAACTGCACGTGGCAAATAAGAGCAATTTTACCATAATCTAGTTGATTGCCAACTTACATAGTATTACGTAGCTTTCTTCTTTCAACCAGATAATAAACTCCATATAATATAAAAACTAAAAAAAACTAACAAACATAATCATGTTATGTACTGTGTCTTTGCATGTAGTGTATCCTAGACTCTATGAGTCAGCTATGCCAGCTGCAATAATTTCTTTCTACTGTGACAATCAAAGCACAGTGGCTTTGAGTCACATTTCTTTGTAATGGAAAAACTTCTAGACATATCACTCATACTCCCTCACAAGATTAGGGTCCGTTAACTTTGTGTGAAAATATTTTCTGTTCTCATTTTCAAAAAAATTTATTATACCAATCCTTAGACACCTAGGAAGGAGAAAAATCTATATATAGGTTTTTCTAAGGGCAGAAAAAAAAAATTGGACCAAGTGAAGTGTATCAAGGATGAAAAATGTAAAATTTTGGTTCAAGAAAAAGATATAAAGGATAGATGAAAGAATTATTCTATCATAGGATTCAAGAACGCGAGGTAAAAGAAGCGTTGAAAATGGTGTATAATGGCAAGGCAGTTGGGCCACATAACATTCCTATTGAGGTATGAAAAAGTCTTGGAAATAGAGGCATTGATTGGCTCTCGGTTTTTTAATGAGATTATGAGGTCAAAGAAAATGTGGACGAGTGGATGAAAAGCACTTCAATTCCAATTTATAAGAACGAGGGAGATATATAAAATTGCACAAATTATAGGGGATTAAACTTATGAGTCATGCCATGAAGTTATGAGAAACGGTAATTGAGCAGAGACTACGAAAAGAGATTAGAGTTATTGATAATCAGTTTGGTTTTATGCCAGAGAAGTTGACCATGGAAGCGATTTACTCACAACAACGGACAATGGAGCAATATCAGATGGATTGAAAAGATTTGCACTTAGTTTTCATTGATTTGGAGAAGGCATATGATAAAGTGCCTAGAGAGATTTTATGGAAAGACTTGGAGAAGAAAAGGGTAAGGATTGCCTATATTTGAGCTATCAAGGATATGTATGAGGAGGCCTCAACTAGTGTGAGAATGCAAGATGGTGCCACAAAAGATTTTCTCATAACAATAAGACTGCACCAAACATCAACTTTAAGCCCTTATCTTTTTACATTAGTTTTAAACGTACTTAAAAAACACATCCAAGAGCTAGCACAGAGATGCATGTTTTTTGCAGATGATATAGTCTTACTTGGAGAGCCGAGGGAGGAATTAAATATGAGGTTAGAGACTAGGAGAAAGGCCTTAGAACCGTATGGCTTCTGCCTGAGCAGAAGCAAGTTAGAGTATATGGAATGCAAGTTTAGAAAAAGACGAATCAGTTCTAACTTGGAGATGAAAGTTAAAGATCATACCATATTGCGAGTCGCACAGTTTAAATATCTTGGGTCCATAGTACAAAACGACGAAGAAATAGGCTAAGAGATGCAAACCATAGAATCTTAGTTGGGTAGTTGAAATGAAGGAGTGTTATAGTTGTTTTATATGATAAAAAAGTACTGCTAAAACTGAAGGAGAAACTTTATTGCACAGCTATGAGACCAGTAATGTTGTATGGGACTGAGTGATGAACAGCTATAAGACCAATAATGTTGTATGGGACTAAAATTTGTGTTAATTTTAATTGTCCCTTTTCCTCACCTTGTGTGAACTTTTTTGCTGCCCTTTCTACAATTTTCCGCTGCCATATGGTGTATTAGATATGAATATTAGGATTAAGTGTTGTTAATAGCACCACTATGGTGGCATAGAGGACCAACCGGTGACCGCTATTAGAAGCCTGTTGCAGCTGCAGGGCCTGCTATAGCAGCCAAAGCCACAGTTTTTAGCAGCCACGACAACCGCTAAATGCTTCAGATGAAAAATCTTGTTATTTAGCAAAAGAAAATTAATTTGAAGTATAGCGTCGACTCTTTTGAATGTGCTTCCTTGATCTTTGTAATTTAGTAGTTTATTTCTTATAAATAGGACTAGAGAGAATATGCATAAAAAATTGAACAGTATACAAAGCAAAGTTATAAATAATTACTTAGGTTAATAATCTTAACGTAAAAAAAATCAGTCATAAGAGAATACACAAATTTGCAGTTCAGAACACTTACCGAGGTTGATTTCAGTGCCTGGCTTTGGGACTGACATAAGCCCAGAAGTTTGGGCACGAGAATTTGTACAATGATCACATGGATGATAAATAAGAGGTTCCTCAGGCAAAGCTCTACCGAGAGTGAATATTTGAAGTTGGTGCAGTAGTACAAATACCTACAAGAGGAAGGGGGAACCAATGCAAAATTCTTCATCATAAAGGTAAGCGGTCTATGAAGAATCATAATTGAGGAAAATCCAACTGTATGAACATGTTATGCACAATGCAATTTTAGAAGAATATAACAAGAAAATAAGTGAGGGACTAGGCAGACCTTCACCAACTCATGCATTCTTTCTCCAGCAGTAAATGATGATCCCTCAGGTATATCTTCTGTAGGAACATCGAAAACAGAATCAAAAGCCTTCTTACTATTCTTGACATAACCAGTGAAAGAAAAAAAAAATATTGGAACAGCTACAAGCTTACCTTCTGAAAAGAACATTCGAGGTGGATAAAGTATGCACTTTGGTTCTTTTGGAGGGGATGAGGACTCCATTGCTGGAGGTAAAAAATTATATAGTTCAAGCACATAAGTAAGCCACACGAACATAGAAATCCATTAAGCACAACAAGAAATAATGTTAAAATCACCTCTTTTGCACTTTCTCCACTCATCACAAAGAACAGTAATAAGAAGATCAGGCCAGAAACCTCTAACTTCCTTTTCAAGAGCAGAAGCAGAATTCTCGTATGAAATCTGTAATAGAGAGGAAAATAAATTAAACTCTAACTAAGATATTCGCGTAACACAGATATGAGACTCATTTAATGTATTGACTATAACCAAAAGGAAATATGGACATTTCATATCTATATGACTATAACCATATATTTAATGTATTAGTTGACAATTAATTATTTCATGTCTCTCATTGGGCCAAATGCTTCATTTCAAGCCATCATCTTATAACTTATAAGCCATGAACACCGACTAGTTTTGCAAATCAAAGAATATTCTTTCTAGATTTTAAATGTCAACCTTCTAAAATTTATGGTTAACCCCCTTAATAGTAGGAGTGTTCAGAAAACCCGGTTACCCATAACCACACAAGTAACCAGACCATTCCATCTTTTAAAAGCCCAAACCATTTTCTAAAACAACTGAACCGGCCCATTTAAACTCAAAAATAAAAATACAGGTACCCATGTTACAGATTGGTTTAGAACCAGTTCTCTTATTTCTCCTCCAGTGACTGAATTCCTTTCCTAAATTTCCATGTTCCAACTCTAATCCTCTTCTAGATCGCAGCTCTGCCGGCGCCGTCTTATCTTTGTCGAATGAAACCTCCTCGTCTGCCATTGCCCTTATCTGCAGCCTCCGCCACTGTCGTCATAAGGGCTGCGGCCACCGCTGATTTTTTCTTCTCTCTACAAATTATCTTCTTCTTCAATCTCCACATCCTCTGCTCTCTTGATTTTTCTCACTTTTCTTCTATTTCCTGCCATTTTCTCCGATTTTTGCCAATTTTGTTCCTCTGATTGGATCTTTGGATCTGCTACTTGCTATTCACTTCAATTATTCAACTTCATTAATTTAGTTTGAAGATTCGATTCTAGATTTTTCCAGGTCAAGGCAGTGATTGTGTACTTGGGTTATTCTTTTCTCAAAGTTTCTGGTTTTTTTTATTGCTGCTGTTTTTGTTAGGTGCTATTTCTGATAAAAATAAAATCGATTATTGTTGTTTCAGCTTCTTTTACAGGTATGGAATCAAAGAGAGCTTTAACCGGTTTTTAGCCAATGATTTTTATTTTTCTTTATGCTCATAAAGCTGTGTAGATTTTAAAACCAATTCAAGAAAAACTGGCTTTTTAAACCATTCCACATGTGAATCGGTTTTTAACAGAGACGGACCTGTTCACATTTTCAAATTGGTTTTTCTAAAAATGGTTTGATTTGTCAAACTAGAACCATAAAGTGGGCGGGTTCTCCTAGTACAGTTAACCATGCACGCCCCTAGTAATAGCTAGCGGGCAAGGGAGAAGAACTAAGCTGAGCATCTCATAATACTCAATATGGGACTTAGGGCGCCCCATAATAACCAAGTCCCTATCAGTTAACATCTGAAAAAACAAGTTTTTGAATGTTATATATATGGAGGAGCCGCAGAACATAAAATGAATTGACACGTGAACCACGGGTCAGCTCCACCAAAAAATGGCTTCAATACTAAGTAAAGAGGAGGACTTCCTACATGTGTAAATAATATGCAATGTAGAGGCATGCATTAATATTTGTGTCGACGTCAATACTAAAGCCTCATGTTCTTACTTTCAGCAATTCCAGGTGGTGGTTGTTGAATTCTGCCTTACTGTATGGAAGCAACTGGCGTAAAAGCCAACCACCATCCCATAGTGTCTCTGCCGATATATTAGAACGGCAAAAGAGGCTCACTAATGCATCAAGAACCTGAAAAATACATTCCATATATATATTAAAAACTACTAAACTCAAACAGCATGTGATAAAATAAGATTGTGTTGACTTTCCATTAGAAAAATGCAATGTCATGCAATGGAAAAATGGTAACTGTAAACCATAAATGATAAAGATCATTTGACTAGAGCATTGTAATTTTATCCTATAGAATCTGGAACAACTTCACATAAACTAAATGGTAAAGGTAACACCAGAATAACAGTTTAAGAACCAGAAAACAGTATTACAATTGGTATAGGGTCTTCTGAGAGCTATGGCCAATACCTTTTAGATTAATTATATTGTGATCTACCGAACTACTTTCTATTCAAAATTTTCAAATTCATTGCATTAAACCAAAAACGAAACCTATATTAAGTAGGAAAGGAAAAGTGTTGTGTAAAACTAATCATGTGAACTGCCAAAATACATTTTATCTGTTCACATTTGGATCACAATATTTTTTTTTATATAGTCAATCATATATTGTGATCCAAGTAGCATTTTCAGTCTAGCAGATCACATCAATTTGTGTTCCTTTGATTGGTCAAATATGGTGAAGTACCAAAAAAAAAAGAAAAAAATTACAGTAGCTAAAGGCACAATAATGAGGCTGCGATGAGTTGAAGAACAGGAAAAATGGAAAATATATATGAACAAATACATATAAGAGAAAATTAGAGTGGCACAATTGAGGAGTAGATACATGCCAAAGGTGGTTTGTTCACTAAGGAGCTTTATCATGCAGCAATTGCATTTTGAGTTTTTCAAAATACACTGAACCAATGTCATTTTTGCATGTCCAGGGAAAATATTAATTATGTTGTAGACTCGTTTAGTTATCCTTAAACTCGCAATTCTATGTTAGTCTATACAGGTCTATGCAAGCACACAAACAACTTTGAAAGCAGTTAATTTGATTTCAATACGTAGTGTCATAAACTTGAGTGATTCAGAGATTACTGAAGAATTTGAACACCATTATGTTTAGGCGGTAATTGTCAAATATGTTAATGCTACATTTCCAATACCTAAAAATGAAAAACTTTCCTACCGATAAGGAGTCAGGGACTTCCATATAGTACAGTATAGATAAAACTGTCTATTTCACAAGTATGACAACAAGATTCCATCAAATATAAACATGTACCTGAAATCTAGGTACACGGGGGCTGGATCCCACATTTGAAGGCTGGTAAGATACCCCATACTGCTCCTGTAAAACATGGTAAGCAAAAACTAAGTCATGATCAAGCAAAACATCTTCTAAACATCAGCAGGGTAGAAAATGAAACTAAACATATAGCTTGCTCCACAAGTACGTCACAATAATAATATGTGAATCAATTACTACTACAGTTTCAGATATAATCTATTAGAAATTATCAAGAATAGAATCAAAATATCAAACAGACATTTATTAAGTATTTAAATCTATGAATATGATGCACAAATTGCACCTGAATTATGTTGAAAACCTATCCTATTTAGTTGCAAATACAACTACCAATCCCCTACATACACACACCAGTATCTTAGCTGGGAGCATTGTACTGTACTTTGCAATGGACTTCCCAATAAATGTAATTATTGTCCACGGTTAGAAAGTATCATCTATTTAGTTAAAATATAATCTATTTAAGGAGAGTCTTCTATATTCTACTATTTTATTTGTATAACAAGTGTTGGTATTTATGAACTTTCCTATTTTAATTTGTAAATACCTTTCATAAAAATGTGTAAGTATATATATCACTATAAAACATAATGTTACATATAGCTTTCATAAACTATTATATGGATATGTCAGATTCTATATACCTCCATATAACATTTATGCAAAAGAGTATTTTACTTCGTCTTCCAAAATTTAAAATTACTATTATTTTTCAAAAATAAAGTTACTAATAAGAATTGGTTAATGGCCAGTTAAGGTCCATAAGGTGTTAGCTTAGTAGTAGGAGTTTGACCTTCTAGACTTAAGGAATGAATTTTGAATCTCCTTGGAGATAGTTGAAAAATGGTCATCAGTTTCACATTAATTAATAGTAATAACTTTCCCCTTCCCAATTTTTTAAAAAAGATAAAGAAAATTGGTCTTTTTAATCTTTAAAAGAGTACATTTTTATTCTGAGTTTCGTAAAAAGTGAAATGCTGAATATATTAAAATTTGAGCATACAAGCTGAAAAAATAAATCTGGTTTATTGTTGGAGCATGGCAGCCTATTCTTTCTCCGTAGGCTACTGGCTTGAGTACTAGGTGCTGCCATTTTGTGAAACAGGTGAATAAACGGTGAACTTAACAGACTTGACCAATTTGTGATGACTTTCATGACATCCTGGTTTCACAGACCAGCTCGGTTGGAAGATTGATTCGCAACTAAGCCGGTCCACTCAGCTAATCCATTATCATAGCATGGTAAAAAAAGTTATACAAAAAATTACTTAAATACAAAATCAGGATATCCTTCAGGGGAAGACAAATAAGTAGGGCTTTATTAAGTGTAAATAGAGCCATTAAAAACGTCACGACCTGTCATCCGGGTGATAAGTAAATTAATTATGGTCCCATGATTCAAACTAGCAAGGAAAGTGCTAATACATAGTAGACAAAATAGCAATACTAGCAGCACACTCTTTTTAACACTCTGTCAGAGGGAGAAATTTATGTGGGTCTCATTCTCTATATAGTAGGACCTATTTCTTAAGTGATGAGACTCACATGAATTTCATCGAATAAGAGTGTGTTGCACAAAATGTTAGACAGAGTGTTGCTAGCCTTTTAAGAAAAATGCAGGGCTGAAGAACTATACTACAATTCATTTTAAATTCCCACAAAACAAAAATGTTTTCTTGGTAATTACTCTTTGCCCAAAACGTCATATATGAATCATGAGTTTAATCATCTTTTAATTTGCTTAGTTATGTGCTCACCTTTTCTCTTAACGATAGGTATTGACATACTTCGTCTGTATTCATTTTGACGTTCTCTTCAACCTCAAAGTCTCATTGAATAACTCTGTGAGGCATGTACTTTTCTCAGACTTAGGAGTAGTATTGGTCCTCCTCGCTAGTGTTAAATCAATTGTGGTTAAAGAAATATCCCGCCTTTCATTAAATAGTTTATTAATATAACTATTCCATCTTCTCTAATATCTTATTCTATGGCCAATACTTTTCCCTTGTCATCCTTTATGCATCTCACTTGGTTCAAGTCTGTTGTTTTTCTTCACTACAATTGGTAAATCTATATATATGTTTCCCGTCTTTAGTGCTTAAAGACTAGTATAAACTGTTAAATACTCTTGTTTTAGCTTCGCTAACTGCCTTCTTAATGTCTTGCTTAGAAACCTTGTATTGATTTCAGTTTTCCTCATAGTTACACAAGGAACATTTTTTATAACACTCCCTTTTAACCTAAGTCATCTGTTCTTACACAATCATCCCACTACCAAGAATCTTCATTCTTAAGCCAAAGCCCCTCGATTCTTCTAGTGTCTCTTTGGTTATTTTTCTAACCCTTTAGCCATATGGTTCCACATGTTTTTAGCATTTCTTTGATTCTCCAAAAGCCCTTCGTCTAAAACTTTTCTCTCACAGATCCCATTTATTTGAGTTCTCTGGATTATGCTTTCTTCAGATTACTAGACACACAAATACCCTCAATTATGCCCACTAAGAATAAACCAAGAGGAGAAACTAATTATCAGGTATTATTTAAAAGTAATCATCGAGCCAACTAGTAGACTAATGAGCGTGATAGAATCAAGCTTGCTTTCAAGAAGGCAAGAGTGAAGATTATATGGTAGGGGAAAAAGGCATAAACTAACACCAGAAAACAGAGGGAACTGCATACCTTGATCTTTTCAAGATAAACATCAAGCTCACAGGCAATGCCATCTCTAGTCAAGCTACTTTCAGAAGAAAAAAGTTGCTCTTCACCTGAAGCCTCGCCAACCAAAGCTTGCTGCACAAACATCAATTGAAATCAAATAGCATTTAAAAGTAAGTCGAATTAATAAAAAATGGAAAGAAGTACCAATTCACTTCACTAGAATCTAACTATGAGCTATTGCCCCCTCCTCCTACTGAAATGATCCCTATTTCAATAGCAAGGGGAAAAAATTAATAAACCATTCAGAAATAACCTTCCTGAACAAACCTCTTAAGTCTCCACTAATCTTATCATTGTTCTTCCAGCAAGCAAAAAAAACAGAATACCATCCTTTTGTAAACGTTATATAGACCAAGTTATCACACATCCAAACTTTATTTCCTTATATCAAAAGCTCTTGGCAAAAACTTAATTCAGACAAATTCTAAATACAAGGGAAGAGATTTCTATACGCATATCATATCATATTTTTGTTCTGCACACATATCAGCTTTCTTCTCATCAACACAGCCTTGAATGAAGCCTTATCCACCACCCTCAACATCATTTGTAGAATATCACACTCAAGAATTATAGGGATAATAATCAGTGCCATCAAGACTATTAACAAAAATTCTTGACATCTATTGTTCTTTTTGTTTTATTTATAGATTACAGTAGTAATGGCACTTGGAGGTATCGGTATCTTCAACAGTATTCACAAAGGACAACAGTATTCACAAAGGAACGAAACTAAAGAATATGCTAATTGTGATAAAAACTAGGAAAAAGAAATAACTTCATGAGCTCTAATACTCAGTTTTCCTGGATTTAGCATAAAATGCCAAATTTAACAAAAATGGCAAACTTTAAAATATAGAACACGGGATAGGATCCTAGCAGCAACGATATAAACCTACATGATTAACTATATTGACAAAGGACAGCCAAAGTCAACATTAAAATGGTCAAAATGGCAAATGCAGCTTACCAATAAGAGCTTTTTGTGCTGTTTGCGTTGTGGAAGAATTCCAAGCCCATCTAGCATTGACTCATCAAGTTCTACAAAATGAGATATGTTAAGAAAACAGAAATAAATGAAAAGATAAAACAAATGGACATTCATTGGTACAACCTTTAGTTTGCAATAGAGTGGCAAGCACACTCAAGGAACCCAAAACCTGTACGTCATCCCCTTCAGTTACATATTCAAGCAAAACTTCCCTACATCAACCAGAGACACCATGACAAACACAGAAACAAAGTACATATCCTAGAAACAAAGTTTAAAATCACAACTTGAAGAAGTATCAATGTAGCATAATAATGTGTATCCTACAAAGCACATATCCTGGAAATAAAGTTTTATATCGAAACTCAAAAAAGTGCCCAACATTAGGTGATTTATTCAGCACCCCAAGGCTCTGTTTGGAGATTTTATAACGAGTGGAATGGAATGCAGCGGATCGGAGAGGAATGGAATATATTTTCCATTCCATTGTTTGGGTATTATATGACAGAACGAAACACAGTTCTCATTCCATTGTTTGTGCACGTTTTAAAAGATAAAGAACCTATATATGAAAACAAAAGTATAAATGACATAAGTGTTATAGCTAAATAAGATTAAGGACCTCTAGTGTAATTTTGCCTAAAACATACTATATTTTATTAAAATGATAGAAATTTGATAGCTTATATAAACTTTATTCTCTTTTCAGTTATTAACAGGGAATTACAGTTGAACCACTTTCTAGGCAATTTTTTTTTTTATTATTTAACTTGTAGTTAATATATAAATTTTTTCAATCAATAAAATTAATATCGAAAACAGTTCTTCAATAAAAAAAACATTATTTCAAATCAAACCGTAACCAGTAGCACAAACTGCTTTACAGAATTACAAGTTCTGCCAAGGCAAATGTACTAACGCAAAGAAGAAAAAAACACAAAGAATAGAAGTAACAGGAAACAAATGTAAACAAAGAAGATCTACTTTGCTGCATGAAGAAGATAATAATAGCAACAAGGACACATGAATGCCACAGAAGTAGGATTCGGCTGTCGTTGCTGTGTGTGAAGAACCTTGACAACATAACCAAAAGATGGGGACAAAAATGATTTTTAATAATTTAAGAAATAAAATAACAGATGATTCCATCCTATTCCATACAAATTGGAGGGGGGGAATGAGGGTAATAGAATGAGATGGAATACATTCCATCCCTTTTTTAAAATCTAAACAATGGAACATGAGTCAATTCCATTTCATTTCACTCCATTCCATCGCACTCAATTAATCCAAGCATACCCTTAATTTTTAAAAGGGTAAAGGTACCCTTAGGCTTTGGTTGGATGTGTGAAGAAGATGAGAAGAGAGAAAGAGGTGAAAAAAGTATGAAATGTGAGAAAGAGATGAGAAATAGAGTAGATTTGACAACTGACGGACGCATTATACGGTACAAGGTAAATATGAAAGAAATAGAAGCGAAAGAATTATGTTCCCTCTTTCTCTCCCTATATTTGGTTGGGTAAAAGTGAAGAATTATTTTTTAAAAGACACAAATATCCCTCAACAAAAAAAATAATATACAACTTATATTATGAATTTTATTAACTAAAATAATTTTATTTAATGTAGCCATGTGTCTCATATAACATACAAAACCTTAGCAACTAGTGGCCAATATGTAGCCATGTGTTTCACTTACTAAACGAGACAGGTGACTAGCCACTACTTACTAAGGAGTATCGATACCGATACCATCCAAAAAAGTAAGGGTGGAGGAGAAACCTTAAATAAGCCCAATGCAAAACACCCAAGTCATAAGTGAAAATTTAGTTTTATTGAACCATTTTCATATCCAAAAAATCAAAACAGCGTCAAAGCTATGTATGCGAAACTCTAATAAATAACTATTAAATTACTTTTTCTATGGAAATTACATATTTTCACTAGAATAATTAAGTAGAAAGTATGATCGGTGATATTTGAGTTGGCATGACATATTTACTGATGAGTCTTAGTTTCAAAGACACTAAAATACGAAGACCACTGTTCCCAATCTAACATAAGATTATCAACAGAAAATCAAATTTAAGTCGGTAGATGAAAAGATAGGCTTTACCTCAAAGCCGCATTCGAACTGCTACCGTTATTTAGAATGGTGACACTTTGTTGATGAGAACCTGAAGAACTAGATGAGCATGGCACATTGACCTTCAAGCCTTCCATATTATTCTGAGCAAGATTATCATTACATGTCCCTTTGCTTTCAGATGTAAAACCATGATCAGGTATATAGCCATTGACTTGACTCCCAGAACATTTTGTAAAGGACTTTAAGGGGTAATAAAGAGCAGCAACTATTGTATTTGCCAAATCTTTGATCTTGACTATCTTCAAGATGCAACAAAGTAAGTAGAGAGAAGTGACAACACCACTTTGCATATCCTGGTTAACATGCTAATAAACATTAATAAGAATGTGCTGAATAACATAAATCAAAATCTGTACATGAAAAGTCTTTTGAAGATCCTTCAACAAATGCAAAAGCAGATCAAAGTAAACAGAGAAAGCCATAAAGTGAAGTTCCATACATTAACAGCCACCATCCTTAGGGAAGGAAGAAGTACTGGAAAAATCAGATGCATCAGAATGCTGTCTGTTATTAACCTTTCAACATCAGGAATTCCGGCAGAGATCACATCACTGAAGTAATACAGGTTATCCTCAATTTCATCTACAGCAGCAGTAACAGTAGAGTTTGAATCTGGGCCTGGATTTCTGTCTCAGTAACCATAATTTCTCTTTAAGGAAACAACGAAATCTGAATATAATATGCAAAATAAAAAATATATATATATATATATATCTATGTCTTACTTTAGCGTCTCAGAGATCAGTCTGTTTAAACCCATACACTGCTTCCTAAAAAAGGAAACCAGATTTGAGAAGTAATCTGTGTGAGGTGCGCTAGT
This sequence comes from Cicer chorassanicum, assembly GCA_037974735.1. Classification (NCBI taxonomy): domain Eukaryota; kingdom Viridiplantae; phylum Streptophyta; class Magnoliopsida; order Fabales; family Fabaceae; genus Cicer; species Cicer chorassanicum. The sequence continues at coordinate 12,114,865 of JBBPBP010000002.1, forward strand.
TATATATCTATTAACAGAGTCATCTCCAACTGAAATTTTGTACAGACAAATATTAGAGAAAAAAAAATGTTTATCGTAAGATAACTGAGTTAAGAAAGAAATTGAAAAAGTATAGAGAATGACCTCCAATAAACAGCAAAAATCTCACCGTGATAAACATTAAGGGTCACAGCACGTACAGCAGCGCGAACCATATTCTCCTCATGAAAGGCAAAGCGTATCGCCTCAACATACAGTGGAAACGAAACTACTTCATCCTAAATCCAAAAACAAGTACAGTAAAAACATTTGGACATCTCAAAAACAAAGGCAGGGTTATCTGACATCTCTACACAGTAAAAACATTATTTGAAGTCAACTATACTAGAAAGACTAAGATGCTCAATTATTAAATTATCCATAAAATTATGAATCTCACAAGATTGGACTGCCTGGCTTACAGGACTAGCAAGTTTTTAATAGGCAGCCTCAACTGCACAAACTATCAGAGTATAGTTGAATTTAGACTGTTAATTTTTTAATGATAAAAACTGTTAATTTTTTCCTCCTTTCTTTTATTTTTTTTCTGATGTGATAAAATTTCACAACAAAATCTTCTCAAAGTACAACAAAAACCATATTAACCACCTTTTATAGCCACAGGAATACAGATAAATAGAAACCCAAAACTACCTCTCCTTTAAAAAATTTAATCCATAACCATGAGATGAACTATAAGTTTATAAGCTAGTCCAAGTGTTAGGAAGAACATCTTACAAACTTCCCTTAAGCTAATAATATTAATCATTATCGGAACAAAAAGACTTGAAAAGCAGAAAACTTACGTTGCGCGTCTTCACAAGAAGTGAAATAGTATTCTTGTTCAATTTCCCACTTATTGCTCTTTAACAATGACCAGAAGACATTAAAGGACTAGTTAGCAAAATTATACAGAGGGAAACAAAAAATAGAGGTTGTGCAGTGTAACCATGAACTGCTGTACACTAGTAGGTTACATTAAGACGAACCTTAAAAAAGATATGTAGTATGACAATAGCTCTTCATTGCGGAAATCAAATGCATATGTAATTAGGTAGTTCATATGTTCATTACTAAACATATAATCTGCAAAAGAAACAACAAAAGAAGAAAATCAAGCCCATCAACATTGCTACATCTAGTTGAGGAAATAATATAACTGCAGAAATAGGAAACTTCATTTGACAATCAACTTACATATAGCATGTTCACTTTGAAGGTTCTGGATCATAATGCTCACTGTTTGTAGCAACTGAAGAGGAATGCTTATAGTCCTGCTAAGTTTTAGAATACGTACAAAATCACCCACTACTTGCTTTTCCATGAAAAATCTGCCACAAGCTAGGATATATAAATCGCCAACATTAAAACTACTATACCAAGGAACATAAGCACAAGAGAAAACTCACTCAAAAAAGCTTGGGTCATGTTGGTCGCCATATGTTACCAACTCCGCAATTGATCTTAGTGCCTCGATAACAAAATCCTTCCACACATAATACAATAGAAGAAATTGAGGAAACCATGAAAAACAAGTCAAAGAAAATTCTAATCATAAGATAGATTTCTTTTTATTACCTTATTAACCTCATTAACTATTTGAACTTTTGTCAACTGATCAGCTAAGTACCTAAGGCATCACAAGGAAGCAGGGAAACACAATAAATAATAAACAAAACATATCATCAGTAAAGTTTACCCAATTGTTCACTATATATTATAATTATGCACAAATATTTAGCATTAGAAAATGTAAATCAATTTGTAAGTGTTCAATGAACCCAAAGGTTTTCCCTACCTTTGACCGGGGCACCATTCCCACACCTAAATTGTATTCAGCAAAATAACAAATATCTACCATAGGAATTTGGTTTACCCAATTATTCACTATATAATCATTAAGCACATATATCTACCAAATGAATTTAGTTTACTCAATTATTCACTATATTATCGTTAAGCACATATATCTACCATAATCACTATTCACTGTATTATATAAATTTTGTTTATCACCATTGCAAAACAAAATTTACAGGCCATAGATAAGAGACAAACGAAGATTATTTAATTAATTAATGATTATTGAATTTAATTAGCATTGAGGAAAACTGAGAAGACTTTAAGCGAATTGTGAATGCAAATTGCAAACCTGAGTTGATCCAAGGAAAAACGATCTTTGGATCTCCAGAACGTAAACCACATGATTGTGAGAATCAAGAGGCGAAATTGAGCTGAGTAAAATTCATCGTGAATCGAAATTGAAACTGCTCGATCCTCGTGACGAGCAGCTCCAGAGAGAGAGAGAGAGAGTAGGGTTTTCGAGAGATCGCGATGAGAGAGAGAAAGAGAGAATGTTTAATCGAAAGAAAGGAGAACACTTGGTTTTTGATTAATTAATTAAGGAAAGAGGTTGAAGTTGATGATAGGAAAATAGAATAGAATTTGAAGGAAAGTTGAAGAGTGACGCAATGCAAATCCTGCAGGTTGAGTAGTTAATTAACAGCAAACAGATGGGAAGGGAAGGAACATGCCACTTGCCTGCATGCCCACGACGGAAAACGGGGGATCTCCTTTTCGTTTCGACCCAATACATCATTTCTACACCATTTTGCTATCCACACCACATAATTCCTAAAGTTTTTTTTTTTTTACTTCATATACCATACCACTCCCTCGACAACAACAAAAAATAGCGTTTCTAACTCCTATATTTTATTTTTAATTTTTATAAAAAAATTTGTCTACTTTTAATTCTTTAAAGCTTTTTCCTTTTTATTTTCTGTTTTTAATTTTTAATCAACACTTGTGTATTTTACGATTTTTTTAATGAATTTTTTATATTATTATTTAGAACAATATAAAAAACTTTCTTAAACAAATTAGACAAATAATAAATTAAATACGAATTTTTCAACATTATAAGTTCAAAAACTAATATTTATGATACGTTTGTCATCGAATTTAAATAAAGTGATTTTAGTATTCTATGATCTAAAGATT
>JBBPBP010000002.1:12136503-12156452 GCA_037974735.1 Cicer chorassanicum
TAACAATAAAATTATACATTTTGAAATTGCAAATACTATATATAGAGCTATATATCTACAAATTAAAATGAAAACTTTAATAGTGTCATATAATAAACGATATAAATAAATGTAAATGTAAAAAAAAAATGTTTGCGTTATTTAAGAAAACTTACTAAAGGTGAATGCAATTTCTCTATATATTATTTATATATAAAGCCATCCTCCATTAGTGATATTGGAAAAAGAAATAAAAATAAATAAAGTAAAAGTAGAATAATAAATAATAATGAGTATAATAGAGCAAATAACATTAATCTTCATTACTATTTTAAAGTCACAGTCCCTGAAAAGCAAAACGTTAAACTAAAAAAGTAATATGGGTTATGTTATTAAGTTTTGTATTTTTAGTTCAATCGACAAATTTAAAAAATAACATGGCATCGGATTTTGTTGTTTCGTTCATCCATTGATTTTAATTTTGGATTGTTGGTATATGTCCCACACCAACAGAAACTTGACAGAATTTATGTTTATTTTGATACTTATCAAGTTAATTGTAGATTAATTTTCAAACATTGTAAAGTTGATTTTGAATATTTGATTGAGTCAATATAATTGAAATGTTAGTAGTTTATAATAATATTTTTAAAATTGGGCTGAATCGAGTTAGATTAGTTAGGTCACTCAAACTCTTGTTCCACTTAACTCATAAGACACTCGTGGTTGATCGTTTAATTAATATGAAATTTGATATTTCAAATTATATTAAAGAAACTTGTCTTTGTTATAGATTTTAATAAATTTTAATATATTTATTATAGATATTGAATATTTGTTATAAATTTTTATTTTATACATTATGAAGTTATATACTTCATGCATTTTATTATTTATTTATTGAATGGTTCATTGGATAGTTCTATTATAAATCAACCGATTGAACCATAATCAACCGATTGAACCATGATCCATAGATTTTGCCAATTCGACCTCCAATCCAAATTTTAAAATATTAATTCATAATGATGTGTTTGTACATTAATATTTATTTAAAAAATATATGATTTATCAAAATTTTAATATTCAAACATAAATAAAACTTATATATATATATATATATATATATATATTAATTAAATTTAATATCAATTAATACATTTTTGACATCGTTACAATATATATGACATGAGTCGTATTTTTCTAAAGGAATATAAAAAAAGTTAATTGCATTTAATTAACACAAACTACACACTAGTAATTTATAAAATGAGATATATAATTTTTTTAACTACAGTTATTTATATTACAGGACGTAAGAGACATATAACATTAAGCACACACAACAAGATTCCAAAATTAATATTTTTAGAAAGACATCAAATTAAAATTTTCTAACTAGGATTAAGTACACACAAAAACATTCCAAAGTTTATTGGTATGATGATTTTTTTGTCGTAATTATTTATCATTTAACTAAACTCTAAATTATAATTATTTAACTGAACTCTAAATTATTATTACTTTTAATAATCAGAAAAAAAAAATTCATTCCATAATTTCCTCTTAGACAAACATTCCAAAAGCTCCTCTAAAAATCCATTCCAAAATCGTGTATAAATGGATGTCACAACTAGAAGCGAATGCATTTTGAATTAGGCCTCACATAAATTAGATTCACTAAAAAATATATTCCGGCGGCCTCCTTATAAGGTCAAATTAAACGAAGATGTCTATTTGGCGGCTCATGATTGAAGTTGAAGTTTTCTTTTTTCCCTTCAAAGATTGAAGTTGAAGTTCAACTAAAAATGACTACTATTTGTGTATAACCTTTTTTTTTTTTCTGTCTTTTGTGGAAGGCTGGAAGTTTCATTTTATTGAATTTGGTGTTAATTTAGTTCACCTATATGGAGTATGATACTATGTGTTATAAACTTATACCCACTTATCTTGGGGAGTCAGGACATAGAGCAACAAGATAAATATACTTCAATTTTACATTATTTTATTAGTTCTATTACTTTATTTTTATTTTAAGTCTGTGTAAAATCTTCTAGTTTTAGAAAGTATATTGTATATTTAATGATATATTTACTTCTAAAGTTAATTTTGATTTTGTCTATAACAATTGTAACTATTGAAATATATTTTTCTGCCATGAATTTTGTGAAAGACAAAATAAATAATTGTATAAACGATGAATGATTGAATAATTTGTTAGTTACATTTATAGAGAGTAATATGTTTGATAATGTTGATAGTAAAAGATTATTGAACAATTTCAGAATACAAAATCTAGTAGAATTATCAATTCTAATTTATAGAAGTTTTTATGTAATTTGAATTTATTTAGTCATTTATAATTATATATTTTATAGGAGTTAATAGTATATTTTTATTTAAATATATGTATCATTGTTTTCATCACATAAAATTTCTGGATCCGACATTATATCCACTCTAGTTCTAGGTTACAAAGTTATATAAGGCCTTCGAAATAGAGAGGAGTTGATATTTTCAACAAACTATATTTGAATAAATTATTATGTGTTGTTAAAACAAGGCCTTATTTTCAACAAACTATATTTGAATAAATTAGTATGTGTTGTTAAAACGAGGCCTTATTTTTTATCTAGTATATAGATTATCTCGTGGAGTTGGAAGTTAGCTTTAGATAGGTAGGTGTATTTGAATTTTAAAACTTTTAAAATAAGCGTTTTATGGTCCCAACTTGTCACCATTAGAGAAATCATCCATCCATCGAGCAAGATGATGACGTCCATCTAAAATTTTAATGTTGAAGCAAATTGTCACATCGTAGTAATGTAAAGTTATATATATATATATATATATATATATATATATATATATATATATATTTTGACAAAAGTAATATAAGATTCTCTCAAACCAAGGTCACTACTTTGTTTTTTCGTTTGTAAAAATTATTTATCAATATACTCTCTTCTCAAAATTATATATTAATTTATCCTCGTTTTTAATATGAAAAAAAGTCGTCATTTATAAATGAAACTTTTATAATGATAACTTAGTGTTGATTTTTTGTTTTTAATATAGAAGTCACCAAGTCATGCAATTTGACCAAAATTGTTGTTCTTTCATGGTGCATGAAACAATAAACTCGAGAGAGGTGCAATCAATTGATCATTTCGAAGTCAACCTTAAAAGTAAATGGTGTGATTGTGAAAAATTTCAGATTATTCACGTGTCTTGTTAACATGTCATAGCTGCATGTTCTTAAGCTCGTCAAAACTATTTAGTGTATTTGTCTAACGTGTACAACGTTGTTAATTTATTCAAAATCTACAAAGAAGCGTTTCCATCTATATCCAATTAAGGATATTGGCCCTATATGAAAGTGAAATAATGTATCACAATTCTGAAATGCGGATAATTAAAAAAAGATCGTCCAAACAGTACTCATATTAGAACTGAAATAGATATTAGAGAAAAAGTGCAAAGAAAATGCGGACTATGTCGGTTATCTAGTCATACTTGAAAATATTGTTCATATGTTACGGATAACTCTAGTCAATCTATGTAATTTTTGTAAAATTTGTGTTGTTGTTTTTTATGAATGAATTTTAATGAATTAAATAATTATATTTTTTCGTTAAATTTAAAACAAAATATAGATGTATAAAGTCTCTTTTTCAAAAAGCGGCGTATATATTTAAAAAAAAAAAAGAACACTAAATCGTCATTCCAAAAGTAGATTTGTTTTAGAAAGTCTTCTTTACAAATGGCGACTTCCTACTATATCATAAAAGAGGATAAATTGGTATATAGTTTTGAAAAAAGAGTATATTAGTAAATAATTTTTAAAAAAGATTTATTTAAAAAAAAACCCTACTATTTTGGTCAAAATTTGTATTTGCCAAGCCCACACTTAGGAATTAGTGTTGGATTCAAGTGTGGCTTGTTTTTTGTTTTATATTAATATTAATATATGTTAAATACATAAAAAGCAACTTATACCTTCAATATATCAAGGTTTTGCCTAAAAATATAATGTCTAAGTCTTTTGTGGTTTAAAAGAATTTGATCTATTCTTGTTTGTACTAACATACTCTCCAACAATTAAGAGGATCAATTTGCAAATGTGAAAGATTTAATTTAAAGACCATGTTTCTTTATGTTAAAAATAAAATTAAAAAGATACACATCATCAAATTCTAACTCCAAAGTAAATCTAATTATTTAACGTGGACATCATTGGAAAAATCTTGCACACTCCCTTTTTTGCTCAGTTACTAAAGATAGGAGAATTTAGAGTGCAAAAAGAAATGGTGAGTAGCTAGTGAAAAGTATGTATCGTCTATGTATTTATGAAATTGTTGATACCTCACACTTGAGAGTCTTTGGACCATGGCACTTGATATGAAAAAAATTGTGTCCTCTCAGTGTGCAGTGAAAGTAGGTGAAGCCCGTTGTTGGTTATCGACCCTTGACTAGGTACACGAACTACAGTTGAAACTTGTGGATTTTGGGTTGGATTCGAAAATAGTAGTCGATAGTGTCCACTATACAAAAATTAATATTACTAAATTTGGGGATATTATTAAGTAATGTTAATCATTTTTCACTCTTTTATAGCACCTCCCATGTAAACATGACAAAATGGGCTAGCTCGAATGGACCAGTCCGCCCAGCCCGCTAAAACACAGAGCTTGAGTCTAATAATTTCAGTCCGAATTTTTTTAGGGCTTTTGAGCTCGATCCGAATAAATCCATTACCCATTAGGGTTATCCCGTATGGATACCGAGTAGCCCGCAACCCGCATAATCAATTTTTAAAAAATAAAAATAGTAAAATTGGTCTTAAAAAAAAGGCCCGATCAAACAAAAATTAACTTGGGTCAGTTCCAATTAGAACTATTTAGCACTTTATTTAAATTTGGTTTGAGTTTTTCATTTGTGTCATGCTAGACAAATCTAAGTTGTTTTTAGTAATTTGAACTTATTTTAATTTGTGTTGTTTGGATAATGTGTTGTTTGAATCGAGTTTGTGTTAATTGGAAAATCCGATTTTCGAACTTAGTTTGTGTGTTATTTTATTGCGTATTTTTAATGATCTAGAATATCATATAAATTGTTTTTAAATGGGTATGTAAAACTAAGTTGTTTTTAAACGGGCATGAAGAAAATTTTTAAATTAAAAGAGTCGCAAAAAAATTAAAAATATAATAAAAAAATATGTGTGCTACCCGCCTAGCCCGTAGTCCGTCTAGAGCCGGACTCGGGTAGTATTTTAACAGCCATATTAAAATAGGATTTTTTAGCCTGATCTGAAGAAATCTGCAACCCGTTAGGGCTGACCCTAAATGGGTCGGGTAGCCCGTTTTGACAGGACTACTCCCATGTGAAGTTTATTAAGAGATACGCTAATGAAGTCAGTGACACATTTTTGCAAATGCAACCATATTCAACACTTGTTTCCATATTTTGGTAAAAATACCTCATTGAATTAAATACATTATTATAAATAAAATGTTACAATCACTTTTTAGTAAAAAAAAAAATTCTACAATTTTAATCTTATGTTATTTTGATCATACTGATAATCCATATATAACTAAAGAGCATAATTACAAACAGACTACTAATATAATCGAAAGATTATAATTATGCTCATTTAGAAATAAAATGGTCCTAAAAGAAATAAAATGGTCTTAAAAGGTACTCCCTTCAGATAAAATATATACAAAAGAGTAAAATTATATACGTGACACTTTAAATTAGGTATAAACTCTGCATAGTATTTTAATTTTTATTTTATCTAAGTCTTTTAAATTTCATTCTAATAATAGAGTTATTTGTATAGTTGTCTTTTTCCATTGTGTTTTGTTAAAATAACATATGTCTCCATTAAATTTATAATATGCTTTAGGCTAAATTACATTCGTTGTCCCTTAACTTAATTTCAGTTAACGTGTTAGTCATTTATCTTTTTTTTTTTCCGAGTTGGTCCTTTATTTTAATTTTAAGTGACAATTTGATATTTTATGTTTTAAAATATCAACAATGTTATCCTTCTTTTTACAAAAATTCAAAAAAATCATCAAAATTTTCAACAAAAACCCATAAAATTAATAATCATCTTCAATATAATTCAAATTTCATCAAATTCATAACTCAAATATTCAAATAAACTTATATTTTCATCTCGAACAACATCAAATAAAGAATAAAAATATGAATTTATTAAAAGATTTAAGTTATGAATTTGATTAAATTTGCATTTTATTGAAGATAATAATGAATTTTATGGGTTTTGTTTGAAAATTTTGATGAATTTTTTGAATTTTTGTAAAAAAAAGGACAACATTGTTGACATTTTAAAACATAAAATTTCAAATTGTCACTTAAAATTAAATTAAAGGACCAACTCGGGAAAAAAAAAAGATAAAAGACTAAAACGTTATCTAAAATTAAGTTAAGGGACCACATATGTAATTTAGCCTATACTTTAACATAAATGAGGTGACAAGTTCTAAATAATTTTTTTTTTTTTTATAAATAAAAAATAAGACTCTTTAATCTTCATCATCTTCTTTCTCTTCAAACCTATAATATCCAACGTCTTTGTCATCTTCCTCTTTTTTCTTTCAACCAAATTATCTTTTCCCCTCCATATATATAATGTCCATTCACAAATTAAAAATCCGCACATTTCAACCTAGCTATGCAAATAGTGGAAACTAGAATAAATTGAAAACTCAATTGTCTCACAAGATTGTTTACAACAACAACAAATAATAATTCTTCTCATGCATATTCCTCTCTCTCTCTCTACTTTTTTTATAATTAATATTTTTATGGTTTTACTAAAGTGATGTAATTACACTTTATTTTTGCTTAAAAAAATATATGCAGAGCGATTTATTTTTTGTTACATGGAGAAAAAGAAAAAGCAAAAAAAAAAAAAAATCTAATTTCTAATAAAAGACACTCATTTGAGGTCTCCTAGTAGAACCGATGACACACTGAAAAATGATTTTCATCTTTGCAATGAAAGGTGCGTTTGTTTCAGATTTTTTCAAGTCAAAAATCATTTTGTAGGATTTGAAGGGTATTTGTTTTAGATTTTTTTAAAATGATTTTGTTAAAAAAAATCAGTTTTTGGCTAAAAATGAAAAGATAGAAATAGTAGCTTCTCGCATTTGCCTTTTGCGATAGATGAGAGAGAAAAACTAAACACAATTAAAAAACACAGAACTTACCTCATTAACTAGAGAAAATGATGCAATTACCCCTACCTTATTTTGAAAATCCCAAATTGTCATTCGTTCATTAGTTTAGTTTTTCTCTTTCACGTAGTGACCATTTTATCTCTTTCCAAGACGTTGGTTTTCATCCAAAATGGTCATTGTAGTTTACAAAAAATCATTTTTACAAAATTGTATACAAACAGGTTAAAAATTATTTTTTTAAAAAAAATAATTTTTATAATAGTAAGCAAACGGGAGTTAAAAAATCATTTTTTTAAAAATCTCTAAAAAATAATCTCTAAATTATTTAAAACAAAAATCATTTTTATTTAAGCTCAAATAAGTATTCCTTTTACAAGTATCTTTCAAAATAAACCTTCCTCACGAAATCTCCGATTTATTAATATAATGGTGACATCGACTTATTTTCATAGTCGTCAAGTGGATCACATAAAGACAATCAGAATAATAAATGATTTTACTAAAATACAACTTGCATACTATAATTAAACTAAAAAATACTACTATATGAATATACTATACTGATATTCCAAAATCGTTCTTTAGTTAATACTTATTAAACAATAATAACACCAAAAAGTAGTCAATTAATAAAAGATAATTTTATAAAAAATAATAATATACATTTAATAATTTAAAATTGTAATTATATGTGGAGAAAAGTTTTTCAAATGAAACTCAATTTATGAATACAAAATTTCTTTTTCGCCAACTGTTTTATTCATAGCTAGTATGATAAGATTTATTCATTAAATACCATTTAATAAAATGTTACACTTCCTTAAAAAAAAAAAATTCTACTAATATTTGTACGAACTTTCCATTTCAATGAATGTATTTCCAAATGCACTGCACTTGAAAATGGTCCAAATCAGCGGCGCATTACAATTACCTTCATTTTTAAGTAAAGATGTATTTAAGCAGACATTTCTATAACATAATATTATACATATAAAATTCTATTATCCTTATTTATAAACTTTCATCGCATTTTTCACATATATTAAACATAAAAAGAGAAATGCTAACAATTTCTTTAAAACACTTGTTAAAATGTTAAATATAATCTTAAAAGTGGTGTATTCAATTTTTTAAAATTTTAAAGTTTAATATTTTTTTCACAAAACTTTATTTTTATTTTTATTTTTAATTTTTTAACAAATATTCGTAGCATGACTCAAAAAATAGTTAATGAATTTAATATATCCATTTTATTTGTGAATGTACTCAAAATATCATTTATATATGAATATATTTAATTTAATTTTTTGTTTTTCAAGATAAATTAATAAATAAATTAATAATAAGAGATATATTTAGAAAAAAATAATAAATGAATTTTTTAATTTGAAAATGGTATTACATTTAGTGACAAATAATTAATGAAAGCTTAATAAGTAAGAAGAAATGTAGTATATATTTAAGTATCTTCATTAAACATCAACATTCTTTTCACTTATATAAAATAAAACAGTGGTGAAGTGGAAAAAAAAATAGTTGAAATAACCAAAGAGAATATTGTATTTATTTAACCAACAACAACCACAATACAATAATATTGCATTCTTTAAGTAAGTGTGATTGATGGGTCGTTCTTTGTTCACAACAATTAACAAGAACTCTTCTACTAGGAAAAGGAACCCGACAACAAAAGGCAAAAATTGTGAGACAACAAAAGTGAAATCGAAGAGCAAATCTAGCAGCAGGAGAAAAATGTGGTTTGTTTATGTGTGTGATGAAAAGGAGAAGGAATTGGGTAGACAAAAAGCATCTGGGTCATGTCCTTATTGTAGGGGTAAGGTTGAAGCTATGGATGTTGAGATCCAATGGAGGTTTTGTTTTTTGCCTATGTGTTTTCAGAGTAAAAGAAAGTATTTTTGTACTTTATGTGCTAGACGTTTAGAATTGCAATTTCATTAGGTGGTTTTGGATATGGTGATATTTTCATGTTTTTATTTTTTATTTTTTTTTATTTTGTGGGTGGAAGAAAGTATTTGTGTAAAGGGAAAGGAAATAAAAGTAGCATTTGATTGTTTTTTTAATATATTATTTTCCTTGAGAAGCATGAAGTTTCATTTGTGTTTCATATTCAACTTTTTGGTATTTCCCCCTTTTTAATCACTTTGAAACATAGTTTGTCAGTTGAATAAGGGTGTATTTGGTTTAACAAGGGGCATATGTTCTGTGTTGTGTTTAATTCATCGGAAGAAAGACGAGAGAAGAAATTCAATGTGATTTTGTGAACCGAGGTTTTATTCTCGGAAGGAATTTTAATGGAGAGAAATTGTTAAATTTTTTTAACTACAATATATAAGTCACAATTCAAACTCTTATTGAATTGGATAAGGAGTCTAAGCATTTGCCACTTGTCTAGACATGGCAAAGGGGCATGGAGGGTCGTCTTTTGTCTCCCCATCCTCACACTTCAATTACTTGATAGAAATCCCTATTCGCTCTTGTTTTTTTGTTTTTTGTTTTTTATTAGATATCAAATTTAAATTTCAATCTTCGTGTGTAATGGATATAAAATAATAATTTAAAAAATCATATTATTATAATTAATATAATAAAATAATTATTATTATATAATAATAAAATTAAAAAATATTAAAATCATATTCTTTATATAAAGAAAATATCATAATTTTTAATATTTAAAAAAATAGTAAATATATATATATATAATTTGAAAACCACTATAATATTATTATCGGAATGGACAACATCTCTATCTTTATTTTTATCTTCAATTTTAAATTTTAATTTAAAAAAAAATCCACATTCGTGTTTAATCAAATCGTCATTTTTCCGCTCAAATCTTTTGAATGACTATCCACGAGTGCAAGTCGTGTTTTTGTTTCCATATATTTATATATACATATGTTTGAATTGATTTATTTAATAATTTAATTATACATTTCATACAGTTTATAAAAATAACTTATTACATATACATAAGTTGTTTTAAATTATTTTTATAAATTTTTTATAATAATTTACAACTTATAATTTATATACAAACCGTTAAATTTTATTTATCTTTTAGTATAAATATAACTTGTAGGAAATTATCCCGTTTAAAAATAGAGAAATTATCCCGTTTAAATAAACTGGATTAAGCGAATGAATATATTCTGTTATAATACTAAAGATGATTTAAATTAACAATGAGGTTTCGCTTTTCTCCCCTAAAGATTTAAAATATTTTATCCTCTTTATTCCATCATATTTTTTCTGAACCAATAACTATAAAGTATTTTTTATAATCATAAATATAAATAAATTTAAGAAAAATAAATAAACTATTTAATCTAAATTGCACATTAAATACATCAATTTTTTAATTAACTTTTATTTATATTTAAAATTAAAGAAAATAAAAAGTCATAACTCTCTTCAAAGGAAAAATAAATGTTGTCTTGAAAGTGTATAAGATGGTTTGAAACTAAAAGTTTTGTCAGCATTATAGATGTGAAGGGTTGTCAACCATTTTCATGGATCAATTTGAAATTGAAAGCCTAGTCAGCATTATTAAAGATACTTTATATCTTATCAAAATTGTGGTTGTTGGCTAGCAACTCTCATGGTTTTTTCTTAATTATATTTTTCCACTCATTATTGTATTTTTTTACGATAAAAGTTATGTCATATCATTAACGATTAAAATCATATATAATTAGTATTTTCATCACAATTTATATGCAAGTCATGTATGTATCCACTTCAACAAAAATCCAAGCGACTATACATACTTCTCTTCTAAAAAAACTCTACCAAAAACAGTAGAGAATGTGAGAATAAAAGACTCCAACTATGTACAACAACATTCTCGTATTTAGCTTAATTTTCTGGATTAGTAATTTTTATTGTACTTTTGTTTTTAAGGCTAGATCTTGTGGTATGGAAGGCTCCCGACCAGCTTGGTATCAGAGCCTCGTCGTTGTTGCTAAGAGAGGGGGTGCATATGGTATGAATATGATAAAGAGAGTGAGTAGGGAAGGAAACCGGTTAATCATGGAAACACCAGAACCTAGCCACCAACCCATTACACTTACATCTTCACTATCTCTTCCTAAATCTTGTAAAAAGACTAATTCCCATAAAATAGAAAACCTTGTAGAATATTCCTATGTTCCTGAAGACGCTCAAATTGCTGAAACTATACCACCTCTTTTAAGCCCTTATAATATCTTTAAAAAACAAAGATCTTTCACCAGATCTATCAGAAATCTAATCACAACCACCGTCCTCACATGAAAGAATATGTTCAGTCCTCACGACTTGATCAGTGTAGCCTTAGAGCTACAAATCAAGAACAATATGTTGATTTAGAGATTCCTCAGAATCTTATAAATCATTGGAAAAGTGAAGGATACACGGATCTACACTTTGGAGCTGTCAGATTGATCCTTTCTCTCCATGGAAGGAAGAATCTCCCTATTTTCTGTAAGATAGCGTTGCTAGACTCTAGCTATCTTCACTATGAAAACGCCGTGATCGGAACCGTCCTGACTTCATTACATGCAGGAAGTGTAGTTCTCACTATCTTCCCAAACTACAACGTAAGTCTTAACGACAGTACTTTGTCCACAAGACTTAAGGTCCAAGTTCAGATCACCGGAACTGACCAGGTACCAGAAGCCATGTCGGCCACTCTCCATCACCAGATAATCTATCGACTTCAGAATCATTCGATAGATTTACCACTCACAAGATGCTCTTCAGACTCGTTATTGGTAATCACCAATAAAGAAGAAGAGACACCCTCCATTGTCCAAATTCCTAGAAGAATATCAAGAGAAGAACTAGCACAGTTGATTCCTCTTGAGTGGATCACCAACTACGAAAAAATACACCAAGACAGAAAGTCAATCCAATCTCAGGAAGCTACCTTCAGGAGATCATCTGTTGACAAGACAGTCAAGACGATCTTCAAAAAATCAGACGAAGGAACTAGCTCACCTTCTCCGATCTTCCAAACCTTGATGATTCAACCAATACTCGAGGAAGATTGGTGTCTTATTCACGCAGTCACAACAAAGGGAAAACCCATCTACACAGATAAGATAGATGGACATTTCATATGGGATGTAGATCCCAGTAAGTGTGACCGAGACTGCGATTGCTGGATGCATGACGATGAGACGGATGAGGAAGACATCATCCCTAAAAGGAAATAGAAAGGTAGGTGTAAACCACCACCACCTCCACAAAGAAGGACTGACCCGGATAATGGCCCTTGGGTAGGAATTCGCAAAAAGAATCATCCGCTCCCAATTTACGAGGAAGCTCTTAGAATCATCAGAGAAGAAAACCTTATTCCACCAGATGATCCTGACCTTGTCTCATGGTCTCCCTCAGACCATTATGACCCAATAAAATCTCCCAAAAATATTGAACCAATTCCTTGCTTCATAATGATGACACCAGCCTGAGAATATGATCAACATTTTCCTGCTTTAGAAAGGAAAACTGATCCAATCACAAATAGATCATCCAAACCTTTCATACAACCCAATGAAGTCAACCCTGATGGAAGACTTAAACCTTTAACCCAGGCGGAAGAAGTTCTAAATTGGCAATCAGAGAACATGGTTGCTCAAAATGACCTTCTCCAGAACCTAGACAAGAAAATGGATAAAATCACAGAGAAGTTGGATGAGACAGACGAAGATCTCAAATTTCTGTCCCAAAAAATGCAGAAGCACTATAAGACTTTAAAAGCTCAAGTGTTGCAGCTGGACCGTGACTTGAGAAAGATGTTGGAAGACAGAACTTTTGGTCAAGTTTTTGACCATAAAGAAAGAGATCAGAAGGTTACAAGGCCAAGTAAAAGAAATTGATGATTTCTTGAGAGCTTCCAGAGAATACGAAAAACATAAACCTGTTGAAGACCCTATCTTCAACCCTCCAACTTTTCCTAGTTACTTCGCAACACCAGAAATTCCTTCTCCTTTTTATCTTACCTTTTCATCACCACCGGATTATGCCAAATATATACCTACAACTTATAGACCAAAACCCGCCAGAGATACAAAACCCTCGACCTCCAGGTCCAGAGAAAAAACTACTCGTTTGAGTGATTCATCCTCTGACACTCATGATGTCCCTGACACACCTCCTACAGAATTCCAAAGGGAAGAAACTCCCGAGAAAGTCTTCCAAGTCATGGCAATCACTAAATACCATGACTCTCCTGCACAAATTCCAAAAGAAGAATTTGTGTCCGACTCCTCCTTTGGAAATGATGATTCTGTACAAACCTCAAAAGATTCTCCTGTACAAATTCCAAAAGAAGGATCTGAGACAGACTCCTCCTTTGAAAAAGATGATTCGGTACAAACTTCAGAAGAAGAATCTGAGTTCGATTCCTCCTCCTCTGAAATGGAGGATCCCTCCAAAAATACTCCAGTTGATGAAAAATCTGAATCCTTTTCATCAGCATCAGAACAGGAATCCGAATCGGAAGAGAATTACATGAATGTATCCAGACTCTTTATGGTAAACATAAACGAGGAAGGGTCATTTTATGATGAATCATTTGAAGAAAGTCCAGTCTCTGGGAAAGCAAAGATAAACAGTGGACCATGGTTCACACTTGATGATATACCACCTAGTCGTTGGAGGAAAAGACTCATTGATTTTGGCGCTTGGTTGGACACCCAGATGATGAAGACAGGTGCAGGCTCATATAAGGTCATTGAAGAGTTTTGCTGCAGAATGACAGGCACGATGAAAGAATGGTACCATAATCTTGGTACGTTCAGACAGGATGAATTGCACATATTGGGAACCACTGCTGCTAGCCTTAGAACTCTTCACAGAGAATTCATTGGTGATATTGAGATAATCGATAGGAAAAGCAGACAAGAGTTCTTTGAGATGAGATGTTGTTCGCTCAGAGTCAAAGATCTTAACAAGCATTACCAAAGAATTGTTCAGAGATATTATGTCCTCGATGGATTTAATGATCATAGCCTAAAAAAATACATACATCTCCTCGCTGCCCCAAGAGCTCCAACCGCAAATTCATAAGATGATAGCAACAGCCCAGAAAGACATCAAAGCCATGAGCCTTGGCCAGATACACTAGATAACATTGGAGGCATTGGATAAACTATGCAGATTGCACCAACATTTCTCAGAAATAATAGAACAAAAGTCCAAGTTCTCCAAAGCATGTAAAAAACCATATCTAGAGATCAAGTGCAAGGAAAACAAGTGCAGCTGCCCAACCAAAAAGAAACATCATCGACAAAGAGACACTAAACCTTCTAGAATTTTCAGGAAGGTAAAGAAAAAGAAAGCTTTGAAGTTCTTTAGAAGAAAGCCATTCAGAGGAAAAAGGAGAAATCAAAGATGCTTTGTTTGCAGAGAAGAAGGGCATTTTTCTAAAAGGTATCCCAACAAAACCAGAAAAGCCACAAAGCTAATCAACTCTCTCCAACCTCTAGAAGGAGATCTAGAATCTTTCTATTCTGAACAAAGCTCTGCCGATGAAGAGACAATATTTGCTCTTCAAAACTCTTCCTCAGAAGAAACATCGCTTGCAGAATCTGGAGGTGAGAAAAGTTTTCCAATATACTTGTTCAAGGAAGTAGGAAGTACACTACCTACTCCTCCTCTGCCTTGTGTCAAAATCCATGTTCTTGCTTCAAAATTTTCTCATCCCAAAAAGGTCATAGCCTATATGGATACTGGTGCCCAAATAACGATGATGAACCCAAGCATTCTCCCTGCATAAGCATGGGTAAAACATGCTACATACTTTGTAGCAGCAGATGACAAAGTTTTTAGAACATATCTGATGACAAAGGACAAAATTGGAATTAGATTCTTCCCAAAATGCATAATTTGGACAAAAGTCATTGGTAGCAGTCTCCTAAACAAAGATATTGTTGTGGGCATGGATGTTTATTTAGCAGCAAATAGGCTCCAAATTCTCCCCATAGGAATCAAATTTAAGCGAGAATTTAAGCCATATTCAGGAATACTAAAGTTGTATTCCCTTTCTGAAGTTCCTGCTGGATATGAAGAAATTAAGTCTAAATTGCTCAAACTTTGCGCAGACAGTCATGAGAACTTCTCCCATCCAAAACCTTTATGTACGAACGAAGACTTTTTTGTCCAACCTCCCTTCAAGCTTAATGAAGACATTAATCCAACCAAAGCTACTCATCCAGGAATGAGTCCATCAGACTTAGCTTTGGCCCGGGAAGAATGTAATCAGTTACTTAAACAAGGTCTGCTAGAACCCACAAAATCTGAGTGGGCTTGCCAAGCATTTTATGTTGAAAAGAGGTTAGAAAAAATAAGAGGGAAAAAGAGGTTAGTAATTGATTATAAACCTCTAAATCATTTCCTGAAAGATGATAAATTTCCCATTCCTAAAACCTCTTCGTTAAACATCTTCCTCAAAGATGCTCAGATATTTTCAAAGTCTAATATGAAGTCTGGATTTTGGCAACTCGACATTGACCCTAAGGACCGTTACAAGACGGCGTTCTGCATTCCAAATGCCCAATACCAATGGACAGTATTGCCTTTTGGGCTTAAGGTGGCTCCATCACTATTTCAAAAGGCCATGACAAAAAAATTTGAGCTCATTCTCAATAGTATCCTCATCTACATAGATGATATGCTATTGTTCTCAAAAGATGAAAAGGCTCATAAACAGTTATTGAGCCAGTTTTCCCAAATAGCCCAAAACTATGGGATGATGCTCTCAGAAAAGAAAAGTCAATTAGCCCAAACAGAAATAGATTTTTTGGGAATGCATTTTTCTGAAGGAAAATATCAACCTCAACCTCATATTGCTTAAGAACTGTTGAATTTTCCTGATGAGAATCTCACCATTAAACAAATCCAGCAATTTCTTGGTATAATCAATTATATCTGGAATTTCATACCAAAGCTTGCAAAATATACTAGTCCTCTGTCACAATTACTCAAGAAAAATCCACCACCATGGGAACCGAAGCACACTAAAGCAATCAGAGCTCTAAAAAAGGTTGCACAAACTCCACCTGCCCTAAAAAGTCCAGGAAATGGAAAGAGAATCCTACAAACGGATGCCAGTGATCACTATTGGTGTGCAGTCCTGATAGAAGAAATTAATGGAGTAAAACATTATTGTGGTCATGCTAGTGGTCAGTTCAAAGAAGCTGAAAAACACTACCACACCACTTACAAGGAAGCACTTGCAGTCAAGATGAGTATCCAAAAATTTGATTTCCACCTGAGGGGTTATCAGTTTGAAGTCCAAATGGATAATTCTTCTTTCCTCAGGATTCTTGAATTCAAAAACAAAATGCCGCCAGATCCACAAACTCTTAGGCTCAAAGATTGGTTTTCGAGGTATGATTTTACAGTAAAACATATCAAAGGAAATCAAAACTTGATTCCTGATTTACTTTCTAGACCAATGAAACCCATCCAGATCATCACTAAAACACACATCTTTCCATTGATTCTCATGATTAACTCACTACTAGTACATGCCTCTAAGGCCAAAGATTTTCCTCCTGGAGTTGATTCTTCTTTTTCACCATCCCAACTTAAAGAATACGCCAGAAATAATCTTTTCTATTTTATGGTGAAATTTATGAAAAAGATGAGGAAATTTCCATACCACTCCCCTTTTCTTCTAGACACACCCTATCTTATGTCATTCATGATAAACCCGAATTCAAAATTTACTGAAAATCACTTATGGTATATTTGGTGTGCGACTAGTTTGTATGTCATGCATGTCTATGTCCCAACTGAGGCAACGTACAAACATCTGACCGATCCAAAGAATCACAACACCTTGATTTGGACTACACTTGAGCTATACTCTCCACTAGAATGGTGGAGAAATCAACTGAAATCAATCTTAGATGACGTTAAGGAAAGACTGACACAAGAAGCTATTGGCAAACTTAAAACGGTGTTCATGTTACACAAGCCATATCAGATAGATCCCAGGACTAAACTCCTCATCTGCACGAATTATGCTGATCTATGGGAAACCATTGATGATTATCCTCCAAATTTAAAAGTTAAGAAAGAATTATTAGATTATGTTAATCTTATTAATCTCCATGATCGAGGAAAAGTCCAAGCTGATACAACTTGCATAAGCCATGGATATGACACCCTAAACCCCAAAATAATATATAATAATTGATAATAGAACTTTTAACTTTAATTCGCAGAAGGTAAAGCAAATACGTTTTTAAGGGAATAAAAACTTTGATAATTAATTTAAAATATCACCTTTCTCAAAAATCAAAACGAACACTTTAAACTTTTTTCTCCTATAAAGTAGTGCAATCTCCATAAAATTTGATTTAAGTATAATTACTTGATTCAATTCTAAAAACTTACTAGTACTTATATGGTTTTCATACAAAAAGTCGTTTCAAATTAAATAAGTAAAATACAAATTACAACCCTTATTCCCAGTATCACTTATCAGAGCGGGGTTCCTCCCAACTTGAACTTCAAGATTCATTAACCTGTAACAACTGCGATTTCGCAAACGCAGGGCCAAGCCAGTCAAACACAAACAACAAAGGAGGTGAGTTTTGAAATCATGTTAATAGTATAATATAAGTAAGGAGAACACGCAATTAATTCTAAATAAATCGTATCATTAGACAAACATTCTTCAAAGAAAAACATAACATTATAAAGTCAAAACCACTCAAGGAAAGTCAATTTATTTCACTATAACATCAAATCATCTAAGAAGAATTATTATCGCACACGACACATATTAATCACAACAAAACAATCACAAGAAAATGCAATGCTATGCATGAGCTTAGACTCTACTTCACAATGTGGTACCATTCTAACTCTGAAGTACTTGGTTAGGAGGCCATGATACTATGCCACCATTTCGGTGGACGGACAATTCAAATTGGCCATGTCCTCATAGATCCCCTCAACTCAACCCGAGACACATATACGCGACGGTCGAGGTAAACGTGTGTTGCATGGTAGCTCCCGACATTTGGAGTGCTACCTCCAAGTCACCTAGGAATTCCCCACCCGAATACCTCCAAGGTCTAACAATCTTGCCTTAAGGCTCAACAGTAGACCGCCACGATCAGGCTCAATTCAGTTGTACTTCCCCGAAATCGCTAGGCTTGTCAAACCCTACCTATATGATGACAAAATAATCTCCACTTCACAAATTCTCAATATTTATTTTCTCCCCTCGTTGGCCTATGATACTCCATTAAGACCGTCATCTCAAACACAAATTGGAATCACAATTATTTCATCAGGGGTTACTTCAATATTTTCATCACAAATTCATAACATTACTATTATAAATCACATATCATCATCATTACATAACTCATCACAAATTTATGAAATCACGATTATTATTCATACATCATCATCATCACATAAAATTATCACAATGCACACATCTTTTATTATCACATCACATAAACTCATCTAATCCAACATATGCACCAAATTCAATTCGACATCCAATATCACAATAATATCAAATATCACACATTTAACAAAAATAAATCAAATATCACAATAATATCAAATAACACACATTCAATGGAATTAAATCAATCAACACCTTATAAATATTTCTATTCCACATTTTAATCTCACAATTTTCATATTTGCACATTAATTAATTTATCACTCAAATGGCTATTGCCGTACGTAGCAAGCCCCGGATGAATCGTTGGGAAATACGGTTTTCTTGTTCATCTCACAATATATTACACTCATGAAGTCAAACGTTCTCTCACCCCTTACCTTATTTCGATGCTTTCACACACGAATACGATTCCACGAACAAACAACATTTATTCTCCGACTCTTTGTCCTTCAATCGATCTTACTCGACAATTTATGGGTAAACGTTAAAAATAAATTATGAAAAGACACTCTAAAACTAATTTCTAAATTCGGTCAAGGAATCTTACCATAAATCAGAAAACCAATAAGTGGATAACATAGCCACTTTACACACAATCGTTTTGGCGTTGGTTTCACTCAAATCGGACTTACGGTGAAGAAGAACGGTGCAAAATAACGAATTCTACAAACGGAGAAGTCGGGTATTTTAGAGAGAAATTGGGGTTGTTACATATTTGGAAAATTGTGTTTAATTGACTAACTCAATAAATTAAATAACATACTGAAATTTGAACAAATACGGAGGAAGTTTTTCTGGACAGTTGTCGATCGCCGGAATCGATTTCTTTTCTTTTCTCTTAGTATGGACGCTGCCTTTTCTCTCTCTTTCTATCTTTCTACTGTAGTGCTTTTTCATATTATGGTATATTTGATTTTTTTTATTTTTTTTACATATTAGTTATTGTTAACCTAACTCATTGAACTCCATTTTATTTTATTTTTTCACAAGGTCCAACTAATTAAATATTTATTTTAATTTATTTATTTGTTACTAAAATAATAATATCTTTCAAAATATCAAATTAAAAGATTATTATATTATGAGAATAGTTAAAATGGCAATAAAAAAATATAACATCAATATTTTATATAAGCCACTAAATCAATGGAATATATATAAAATAGGCATAACTTGACAAGCACACATATAAAGAAAATAAGCACAAAATTATTAATATTTCAAAACCCATATTTTATAAAATAAAATAATTAAAGTAGTTAATCTTTTAAAATACATTAATAACCAAGATTCATATTCAAAATAATTACTAT